>JAOUZG010048984.1:2085112-2193708 GCA_026289955.1 Argiope argentata
ATATATATATATATATATATATATATATATATATATATATATAATTTGGTATAGAAGTGGATGATAATGTGACTTCCGCTGCTGATATTCATTATTACGCAGTAAACAAACGATGAAGCAATTCATTTAATTATTCCGTGAATATTTATCGTGAGTTTTGTTTCGCATTGCTTGCAAGTTGAAAGTAATCGTCATCACATCTTACATTGCATATGTTCCATCAACTTTATCCTGATCATTTTAAAACCAGTTTTGTATGTCTCCATATATAAAAAACGAAAAGAAATCTTCAAAGTTGTGCATGATTGCAGTAAAATATTGAAATTCAGAAAAGTTCAAAAATTTCATTTTATTTCAAGATTAACTATCCGATTCGTTTTGATTTTTTCAGTTGCAATCGTGATGGTAATTCTTTTGCCAATTTCAAATTTATATTTTGGCTACAACAAATTAAATGTGCAGATGGTTTTTCTAGAAAAGAACAACATTGTTTTTTCTCTGTACATTCCTTACGTTATTCAAATACTTGACCTTCCTTTTCACAATAAAGAAAATGGAAATTTTTATTCATTTTTCGTATATTACTCCTTAGTTTGCAATATGATCAAATTCCTATTTATATTTTTCGCTGAGAGATTTCAAAAAATTGTTTCATCGGAAAATTTCATAGACAAAGTCGTTGAGTACGAAGAAGTTTCGAATCTTACAGAAGACTTTAACGAACATTTTTCTTTTCTCACTTTTCTTTCCATCGTCAGATTTATGTTGTCTGTATTTCGTGTGGGTTATGGCTTAGCATTTGAAACCCGCTTATCAATGACTCTGAATCTATGCTCATCTGTTTCTCTTATTCTTTTTTTGTTATGTCACTTGTCTGTATTGATGTCTGGTTCACTGAACAGCGAGATGCAAATAAATACTCTTAAAATGATACAGAAATCGTCTCTCAACCCTTACAGTGACTATTTGAGATGCACATGATGTAAAATGGACTTTGTTTAAGGACCGTTAACTCTGTGAATGATCTACACGCTTAATAGGTCTCTGATAATAGCTGGCATTGCTGGATTGCTGACTTATGGGATCTTTCTGGGCAATTTAGGAAAATAAAGTAATTATTCTTTTAGTGTATGCGCCGTTGTACACGGGTTCTTTTACTGTGATTGACAAGTACTGTTATTGAAATAACTATAACATTTATTTCTACGACAAGACAATTTATATACTCACTAAATTTACTGCATATTTTATTACTGCATATTTAAATTACTGCATATTTTTGAAAGATGACCATTCACAGTTTTTACAGAGGCAGCCTACAACGCTTTTCTGATTTTTTTACCACTTGAAATTCCAGTGCCGGGTTGAGTTATCACTGGTTTCTTCAAAGATAGTGGATTCGCGCTTAAATTTTCTTAGAAACGTTAGTAATTAAAAATGTATTCTTATTGATCCTTAATTTTTTCAGTAGACATTTTTTAACACTGTAGATAATAACACACTACATTGAGGCAGTTTCGTTGTTGTTGTTTCTCATCCAAGTGACCAACAGACATAGCTCAGGTTCACGAAATCATTCACTTTAAGGAATTCCAGTACCAAAAGGGAATCATTAACCAGGTCCTGCTTGGTAAACCCCAGACAAGATAAAATGTGGCCAGGAGAGGCCTGTACAAAAGAACATTGAGTGCACATTTCGAACAGTTTAGCTCCTCCGACAAAAGTCATTGTTAATAGATGGCCTCTAAAGAAACGGGTAGGAGCAGTGTGATCTCGTCTACTACTGCTACCTCTGTGCCAGAAAGCCGGCTGTAAGATATATTTTATGAAGGATGTTATCTGCTTATGTGTGTTAATAAAATCCTTCTAAAAAGTACCCGTCAATTTTTTTTAACAAGGTGCAAAAAAATTTTAAGTAAAATACCAAAAACCTTTAGCATTAATTCTCATGGCTTTACAACTTAAGTAAGGGCACCGTAGTTTCTGAGGGTATGGTCAAATAAGCACCCGAAAAAAGAATTTGATTTCCACCTCACAGACGTCACAAACACAATTTACGACGTGGACTTCATTCATGCATTTCATTTATTTATCCACATATCGTAATTTAGATCTGGAACAGAGAACGATCACCTCTGACCCAGTACCCCCCCCACCCCCTGGTGTTATTACTCTTGACATGGAGGATTTTATGACCACGACAGGATTATCTTGAGCCAGTGTGTTAGGTTTTCTATATTATACAAGATCTAGCATATGGCTTAGAAACTTGATGCTCGAAGTATCATCCATATCAAGTTTTATAATGTAGAGCTCCGATAACTTTCAAATGAAGCAAAAAGTGAATTTAGTGATGGGAATAATTGCTCAGAAATTTGTTTCGATAAAAGTTTTATATGGCTGATCCAGAATTGTATGCTCAAATATACATAATTTTTTCAGCTGTAATGCATTTTGAAATTTTTCTAAAATATATTAATATACCAAAAGAAATATCTATAGAATTAAAAGGTTGATTTTTCTACTAGTACTTAACCTCCATGCTTAAAATACCCTCATAAATCGTGCTTCGAATGTACAAAAATTTGAGCACAGAAATGATGCTGAAAAAAAATTTCATTATTTTATATCGCATAATTGCTGATTTTCTCATTATATGGTTTATTATATATCTTTGTATTTTGAAAAATTAGTATGATTTAAAAAGTGAAGAGTAATATGTTGTTACAGGAATATTATTTGTTGTAACATTAAATTTGAAACGAAATTGTATGTTTAAATGCATTTTCTCTTTTCATTCATGATATACTTTGAAAACTTTCATAAATATCAATTTATTTACCAAGAGAAAAATCTACAGAATACATTGACTAATTTTATTACTAATACTAGTATTTGATAACTAAAATTTCTTGATAAAACATTCGGTCTCGTTGCCAACACCTCCCAGTTAAGGGTTAATGTTCACCTCATCAGAAGACTTTGGCTCCAAATGAAACAAAATTTCATTAGTATATAGTGAGGATACTCTCTTTGAAAAAATTGGAAAAAAAATTCAGAGCGTGATCAATAGGTGGCGCCGCCTCATTATCTAAGACAACTTTTTTAATCTTTTAGAGAAAATAAACAAAATATTTGATAGTTAATAAAATGAAATTTCCCTTGTTCAAAAAGAACTAAAGCGTGATCTATAGCTTCAAACATTATAAAGAGAAATAGATAAATTCATGAATGATGCAGCTATTTCTCTACAGCTATGAAATCACGAAAAAAATAGCATTGCGAATAGCTTATTTAAATCCTCATTACATACAGTCATGCTTTAGATAAATAGCATTACGAATCGCTCATTGAAAGCTTCAACATATACAGTTAAGCATTCTATAAATAGCATTACGAATGCTCATAGAACACTCCATTGTATGCAATCATGCATTCTTTAAATATCATTGCTAATGCTCATAGAACGCCCCATTATATGCAAGCATTCATTCCATGAAAAGCATTGCTAATACTCATTGTAAGCTCCATTTTATGCAATCATGCATTCTTTAAATATCATTGCTAATGCTTATAGAACGCTCCATTATATGCAAGCATTCATTCCATGAAAAGCATTGCTAATTCTCATTGAAAGCTCAATTTTAAGCAGTCATGCATTTTTTAAATATCATCGCGAATGCTCATAGAACACTGCCTTATATGCAATCATGCGTTCTTTAAATACTATTGCGAATGCTCATAAAACGCTCCATTACATGCAAGCATTTATTCTATAAACATCCTTGCTAATTTTTATTGAAAGCACCATTATACGTAATCATAAATTCTTTAAATATCATTGCGAATGTTCATAGAACACTCCAATATATGCAATCGTGCATTCTATAAATAGCATTACGAATGCTCATAGAACGCCCCAATGTATGCAATCATGCATAGCGTAAAACACTGCTGCTCAGGTCAGCGATTGTCTATCAGTCTTTAGGTACAAAGTCTTTTAACGATCAAATGCAGTGATATAAGGCAATTGTGTTGGCCCAGATTGTTTGAAAACAATGACTTAGCATATCAGTGAAAAGGCAAAATGCAAAAACTCGAACTGTTGGAGTGATGTCAGGTGTCGCACAGTGTTGCATAAAATTGGTACTTGTAGGTAGTCTAGATGTTGCAACAAGGGGAGTATAAAACTTGGCCAAATATAGAAATATCTTTTCACATTTTTAGCAATTTAATTGGTCCTGTGGATATTGATTCCTGAAAAGAATATTGCCCTATCATAGGTATAGCTGTAAAATCTTACCATAGGATAAGATGCGTCACTTAAGATGCTTAGTGTCACTTTAGATGCTTAGATTGGAGCTTCTTGAACAGCATTAGGGTTCTCTTTCACATGATTTTTTTCAGGACAGGAAGTTATTTTTGTGTATTAGGGAAAATATCAGCCGACTTTCTATATCGCCATGCAATAGCTGTTCTATCTTCAAAACTTTTATGGATACTGGTGCAAAATTTAACTCTTGACTTAATTCAAGGTCCAAATAGACATTTAACTTCCATTTGTAATAGTTGGTAGGCTTTCTTTAACATATGGTGAATGTTTTCATAAATCTATGAAAACAGTAATAATATTGTAGCGAAATCTGTTCCCTTCGATCAAGAACATTGTGGCCGAGTGGTTTTATCAGCAGACTCGTAAGAGGAAGTTTGCAGTTATGAGTACATGATTGCAAGCGGCAACTTGGACGGCTGCCAAGTAATAATAATATTAATTCCTGTTTTATTTCTTTTTAAGTGTTATATATATGTTAATTAAGCAAATCTATGTTGATTATGTAAATTTAAATTCCTAATTTTCTGCGGGCCTTCAAATTCTGGAAGGTTCCTCAAAATGTATATAAACAGTTTCTCAATGAACACAATGGAGTCTGGACTTGCTCCTGAGTGCGTTCATTTCCATTTTTCTCACTACATTTAACTCTACAAAGTGGCAATATTTTCAAAGCAAAAAGCGTCTTTTTTTTGTTCTCTAGGAGGAATTTGGGGTCTTCCTGAAGTATTAAATATTGTGAATATCAACTATCTGACAAAGTTCCACGTATGACATACATTATTTTTGATTTACAACTGCAACTGTTATTTTCTAAAAAATAGCTTTACGGGATGAGTTTTTACACAAAGCGTATATTCTAATGCTTTACTTAAACAGAAATCTCGTTAGGTATCAAAAGAATTTCAAGAACACTTGCTTAACTTGTTTTAAATCCTCAGTTAATTTGAAGTCTGTTTCAGTGTTTTTCGAAGATGAAGCATCTATGCCATTTCTACACAAATCGTCGAAGAGGTAGATAAAAAGAAGTTGTAATGCTTTTTTTAAAAAAATTGTTTATTTCACTTATATTGAACGAAATTGATAGGATAATTCCTCAAAAATGTATTTTCAAGAACTGCGAAATAAATTTGCTTTAATTTATTATATATTTTTTTAAAAATCTGAAAAATCTCCTTAGATATTCTCACTCTTCAATTCATATATTTATTTTTATTTTTATTTTGCAGAGCCCAGCACATTTATGAAAATATTTATTTCTAGTGTCACAACACATTTATTTTTTCCAACACATTTATTTCTAGTAAAATTTTGTTTCCCATAGAGCCATGATTCTAGTTTTTTCTGAATAGACATACTTTAACTATAACCGTTCTTTATTTGTAAATTAATCTTAAATACATACGTACATATTTTGTAATTTCCCTCTTTCTGTCGTAAAAACAATTAATTTCGAATGTCTTATCTACTATGCTTGTTAATCAAGGGACTCCTGTACGACCTTGCACACACCAAATAGATATTTATTTTCTAATAAATGTGGTTTTCCGAAAATATAAATATGTAACAACATCATCGAATTATTGTAAAATAGAAAGCGAAATAATCAAGCCAAATGGAAAAGGAATCGAAAAAGAATTCTATAAATCAATACAGATTTCCTCTTCCAAGTATCATTTCTTTTAGAGAGACATTTTATCGATAATTTGTCTGTCCGTTCACAAGGTTTAAAAATATGCAAAGCAAGATAACACATTTTCTTTTTTCACAAAGATGTTTCCTTTAGAAAATCGTTTATCATGAATAAAGACATCGAATCTATGTTTACAAACCATTTTCACTATTCTTATTAATATCAGAATGCATAAAATCAACAGGAGATTGATATGTTATGCATTTAGGAGATTGAACTCAATTAATTAAAAAATGACTAAGTATTTTTTAAATTATTGTAACATGCATCAATTTTCAAAATACGATAGTAAAGCTATTATAACGTTTATTTTTTTCGATATTCAACCAATGAAGTTTTGCTTTCGTTAGAGTGCTTATGGACTTTTAATACTACTTTAAATGAAATAGAATTCTATTTTAATTTAGAAAATGCGAATCTTAGTTCTCAAATTTCAGGTTGCTAGTCTTTGAAGATCAACACATTTAAGATTTAAAACTGAAATCCCAGAAGCTTTTAGCACTGAAAACCATTATTCATCGTGCAAAAATTTTTTGTAAAGGCTAAAAATGCACATAAAAAGAAACAATTATGGAATATAATTCGTTTCTGAAGGCATTTAAATTTATATTAAGCGTCTTTACGTTACTTGGAATCGAAGTGAAAGATGATACAGATGTCTATAGCTTTCATCGAAAGATACGCACTATAACAACTAACAAGCATTGCATTAAATCGGTCATCGGATGTATCTCAAAATTCTGGTTTTGTACGTCTTTAATCACCGAAATAATTGTCAGCACTTCTTACATAGCTCATGCGCCTGACCGGAGGAAAGAGTTCACCAGTTTAATCCTGACCATTTTGAAAACCATTTTGTATGCCTCACTCTACAGAAAACGACGACAGATTTCTATAGTGGTGTATGATTTTGACAAAGTGTTAAAACCTATAAAAGTATGCAATTACAGAAGACTGAAAACTTACTTTTACATTTTTTTTCCTGTTGCTCTCATTTTCGTAATAATTATACCTGTTTGCAGTTTTGTTTTGGGCTACAGCAGAATAAATGTTCGGGACGTTTTTGACACAAAAACCCAAAATATTTTCACTTTATATGTTCCTCACATTATCGAACACTTGGAATTTCCTTTCTACTTTATCGAACGCTGAATCTTTTATTTGTTTGTCATATACTACTTCTTTATTTGCAAAATAATTAGAATCTCGTATACACAATTTCTTGAAAGATTTGAATATTCTCAAATTCCGGAAGATTTCAAAAATAATGTCACTGGGTTTGAAGAAGTTTTAAGTCTTGCAGAACAATTTGACGAGCACTTTTCTCTTATCGCTATTCTTTTTGTCGTCAGATCAATGCTTTCTGTATTTCATGCGTGTTACATTTTAGCGTTTGATGATAGTTTGTCAGGGATCTACAAAATTTATTTGTCAGTTTCTCTTCTCCTCTATTTACTATGTTATTTATCAATAAGGATATCCGGTTCGCTGACCAACGAGATGGGATTAAATACGCATAAAATGATGCAGAGATCATGTATGAAGCACTGCAGCTGTCATTTGAGATCCACAAATTTGAAAACTGATTGCGCTCTAGGAACCTTGACTTTATGGAAAATCTACGTGCTCAACATGTCCCTCGTAATAGCAAGCATTGCTGGAATGCCAACATACGGTATATTATTGGGCACTTTGGGAAAATGGATTTATAATTACTCTTATAAACACCAACAAATAAAAAAAAATTTAATGTTTCTTGTTTCTATAAACATGCATTTCTGCTCACATTGAAATATAATATTATACATGGATGCGCGTTATTTAATTTTTTTTCTTTTTCTTTATTAAAATTCTACTTTTTTACAAGAAATAATTTTTTGAACTAAACATTTAAATGGAATCTTCATCAGTGAAAATTTACTATTACTTTATTGAATTTAGAGATGAGAGATATACAGTATATTTTATTTTTTAAACTTACATCCTATAAAATAGGGCTATTGATGTTAATACTTTATTTGTTATATTTCTATTAGTTTGTTGTTAATTAGTTGTTTTGTTAATATTTTTTGTTGATATTTTTATTAGTTAATATTTAATATTTATATGCTTAAAATTCAGCTTCTTGAGAAATATTAGAATTCCCTTTCTCACGAAATCGCCGTTTAAGTAAAAACCCTCTTTGTTACTCACCAAAACATTCCTTGGTAAAAAGTTACTTTTGTTTATTAGTGGAAATATCATTCGATTTTTTTATAACTTTGTGCTCTCTGTTCAATCGCGAGAATCTTTTAATGGTAATTGCACAAAATTTAACTCTAGACTTAATTCAAGGTGCAAATTACGTTTCGCTTTTATTTGTAATAACTGATGCACTTGCATCAACATATGTCGAAAGATTTGATGCATCTACAGAAACAATAGTAATAATTTCAAAGGTAGAAATGCAATTCTTTTTCTTTTTCTCTTCTACCAAGAAGAATGTCAAGTATTCCTTCTTGTCTTTTATATTATTAATGTCCTGATTTTAATGCGTCTACGACTGAATTATTCTATTTCCGGAATTCTCGTATACCTGACATATTCTCATTTTCAAAGACATATTTTCTTGTTTTGTCATGCTTCGACTCAAGAACTCTTTGTTTGGCAGGTATTAGGATTGTGCAGTTGCTTGTTCACGTTATTCCTCCATATCGAGAATAATACCACATGGGGTACTGGGACAAAAGTGATGGTTCTCTGTTTCAGATCTAAATTACCGTCTGTAGATGAATGAAGGAATCGCATGTATGAAGCCCACCCCGTAAAAAGGGTTTGTGACATGTGTGAGCTAGAAGCAGACTTCCTCCGTTGTAAAGCGGAACCCGAAAATAACAACAGTATTAATATCCTCAAAACTAGAAACGGCAGTAATTTTTTTTCTTTTTTGTTCCAAGCCATGGAGAATGTCAAATTTTTTAATCGTGCTTCTAATATTTAGAATTCCACCATCCGACAACAGGCATTGTCTAATATATTCTATTTTCGATATTCTCGAAGATCTGCAGCGGTATTGCCGTTATTTTGATAAAATAACTTGACGGAAAGAGATTTTTCACAAAGCGTACATTCTAAGAATTTACATAAATAATAACTTCGTACAGGATTAAAAGAATCACAGGCACACTTTCTTAACTTGTTTTTAAACGTCAGTTTATTTGATAACATAATTCTTCAAAAATATTTTTAAAAACTGTGAAATAAATTTCGTTTTCTTTATTACTCATTCAAAAAAATACAAAAGTCTCCTTAGATCACTCAAGGCCACTTATAGAAACTTTTTTTCGGGTTTTGCATAGCCCAAAACTAGGATTAAATCCTAGTGAACATTTGTTTCGCTTAGAGTCATAGTTCTAGTGCTTTCTAAAAAGACAAACTTTAAACACCCTGTATTTGTAAATTATTCTATAAATACTTAGAAAAACTAAAATATGTGGTAATTTTCCATATTCTATTGTAAAAACATTTAATTTCATATGTCTTCTCTGCTATTCGTGCTAATCAAGGGATTTCTGTACGACCTTCTACACAACAAATAAATATTTATTTCCAAATAAATGTAAATTACTGAAAATATAAATATATATATAAGAATATGAACGAATAATTGTAAAGAAGAAAGCGAAATAATCAAGTAAAATGGAAAAGTTTTAGAAACAGAATTCTATAAATCAATAGAGTTCTTCTTCCAAGTATAATTTCTTAAATTTAATAAAGAGAATCTTTATCGATCATTGATTTGTGAGATAAAAAAGTTTTAAAAATATATGCAAAGCAGGTTAATACATTTACTTTTTTCACAAAGTTTTTATTTCCTTTAATAAAATGTTTAAACATTTATAGAATAATTATTCTTACTAATATCTTAATGCATAGAAGATCAAAAGGAATTAAAGTATAGCATTCAATAAATTTTAAAAAATGACAAATTATTTTTAAGTTATTCTAACATGCATCAATTTTGAAAATACAATAGTAAGGCTATTATAGGTTTTTTGCTTTCTTTAGAGAGCTGAAGGACTTTTACTACTTCTTTTTTTGCAAAATAATTAGAATCTCGTATAAATAATTCCTTAAACGATTTGAAAATTCTCATTTGCTTGAAAACTTCAAAAGTAATTTCACTGGTTTCGAAAAAGTTTTTAGTCCAACAAATAAATAAAAATTATTTTGTCAGTTTTGCTTCTCCTCTATTTACTATCTCATTTGACAATAATGATATCCGGTTCACTGACCAACGAGATGGAATTAAATACGCATAAAATGATGCAGAGATCATCTATGAAGTACTGCAGCTGTCATTTGAGATCCACAAATTTGAAAACTGATTGTGCTCAAGGAACCTTGACGTTATGAAAAATCTACCAGCTTAACAGGTCCCTTGTAATCGCAAGCACTGCTGGAATGCTAACATACGGTATATTATTGGGCACTTTGGGAAAATAGATCCATCGTTTCTCTTATAAACATCAGGAAATCAAACAAAATACTTATTAATTCTTAATTCGATAAAAATGCATTTCTATACACATCAAATCATAACACAATTCACTGATACTCTTTTTTAAATTTTTTTTATTATTTATTAATATTTTTCTTTTTTTCAAGAAATGATTTGTTAAGATAAATATTTCATTAGATACTTTTTCCTAATACATTATTTTGCGAAAGTGTACGATAACTTAATTGAATTTAGATATGACAGATAAACAGTAAATTTTTAAATCTTACATTTTATAAAGTAGTGGTATTGATTTTAATATTGTATTCCTTGTTTGGTATTAGTACCATTTAAAATCTATAACGAAATATTTGTGGGTTTTTCTTTGATGCTCAATACATTAATCAATATAATATCAGAAAGATATGCAGAAAGGATTAAGAGTGTTGATTTGAATATGAATTGTTTGAATAATTATATGCTTACAATGGAGCATCTTGAGAAATATTGATTCTCTTTCTCATGAATTCGTCGTTTAAATAAAAACACTGTCTCTTAATCACCAAAAAATTCTATTTCAAAAAGTTATTTTTGTTTATTAGTGGAAATATGTTTCTATACCATCCTGTATTCGCTGTTCTATCATCAGAATATTTTATAGAAAATAGCACCAAATTTGATTCTTCACTTAAGGTGCAAATCGACATTTCACTTTCGTTTGTAATAGCTCGATCACTTGCATTAACATATGTCGAATGATATGCTACATCTACAGAAAAAGTAGTTATATTGTCAAAGCTAGAATTGCCAATTCTTTTTTTGTCCTCTGCCATGAGGAATTTCAAATATTCTTCTGTTCAGCTATTGGTATTACATATGCCCCTATCCAACAGCGGATCGCGTCAGATATATTCTATTTCAGGAATTCTCGAAGACCTGAAATATACTAATTATAAAAGACATATTGTTTTGTTTTTTCCAAGATTGAATTCAAGAAAATATATGGAGGCTGGACTAGCAAGGTTGGTGGGGCGTTGGAATCGTAGCCCTTGACCTGCTTGTTCACCATATATAGAAAGAAGAATGGAAATTTCCAGGAAATTCGCTTCCTATTTTGCTGTTACTATTGTGATTCTGTTGCATTTGCACACATAGTTATATTAAATGTAACTATTTAATGAAAAGTAACTAAAATGAAAATTTTCTTTGTTAACAAAAGTAGGGTTGATTTTTAAAAAATGATTTTTATATTACTTGTTCCTCTGTAAAGCGTCATTATCTTTAGAGTTCAATTTCGGTGAAAACCTGAATTATCCTTAATTTATGGATTTGAGTGTATATTTATGTTTCAGTTTTGGAAAAAATTACGTAAGACCTTTTTTGTACCAATGCCATTCTAGCGAAGATGAAGGGTTTAAGAGGGTCTATGAGAGTGAAAGGGCAGGATGTCGACTTCTCCAAAAGCGTAATAGCCATCCTTTAATAGACGGAAACGATGAACTAAAAAACGGAACAGGCAATGTCCTTTGACTAAGAGGATTTCTTCACGAGTCCAGGAGAGTGGTTGCAATTTGACTATTTTGATGGTTTTATGAATAGAGAGGATGGGGTATCCGCTGTCCCAAAGACTCCACCATTTTCTTATCAATATTTTCCAGAGAAATTGTTTAAGATGACGCAGGGATTTCGAAGCTTCAAGTAAAAAAATCTTCGCTGAGGCCTTCTTTTGGAGAGAATAGAAGTTTCTTCATTATCACTATAACCGGCAAGTACTTTGATCCGTATTAAGAGGATGTTTCGATTGGGGAGGAGTAGGGACAGGATATCTCGGGAGAATTGATGATGAGGCAAGTTTAATTAGGACAAGCGTCCTTGTATTTCTAGAAAATTCGATCGATTCTCAAGATTTAATTTTCCTCATTTTCTTCACTACCATGAATAAAATTTATTTACTTTTATCTGCTGTGCTGACATAAAGTACTTGAAGTTTTATTTTATGATTCTCCGTTTGACTGTAAAGAAACTAAACAAAATTAGCACAAATTATTGTTTTACTTAAAAATATTCTTATGAAAATTTAAAAAGAAAAGATTCTAAATAATGCATTTACTATTTTTAATGTATCTTAATTTAATCCATTTCATTAATTTTTGTTTTATTATTACTTATTTTAAATTTTTTATGATCATTATTTAATTTAAAACAATGTATGGAATATCTTTAATTTATTTGTTTCAGAAATATATGTTTTATAACTGTCTGTTTATTGGTCTTTTCTATTGGTGTTTCAATTGCAGGAAGATTTTTATGGAAGCAATTTTGAAATCAATATAACTAAATTGTTTGAAAATGCAAAGTGTGAAAAACCACCACAACAAAAACCACCTATATTTTATCATGTTTCAAATTGTTTAAAAGTCTTCTCATGATCACTTTCTATCCCTGCAAGGCACATTCTCTAATTTTTCGCATTCATAGCATATTTTATCGTAATGTGAAGGTTTCTTAGAATTTGTTCTGCTCTATCTTCCATAGTATTACAATGGACCTTTTAATTAAAATTTCATGCATATTTGGTACTAAACTCTCTGATAATACTGAAAAGGAAAACTATGGCAAATCTGTTGTTTTATTTTTTATTCTTATTCTTTCAATGCCTTCTCTGAATGTAAATATCATAAAATATATCTGATAATTATAAAATAACTCATATTATTTTATCTTTTATGCATGTGTTCTTTTATAGTTTTTCCAAAAGAAAAAAACTTTGTAGATTATTTTAGCTCATAGAATAAAAGTTAAATACTAACATTATAAGGGAATTTTTTTTCATCCGACTTAGATATTTTTTCCTATTTTCATTTCATTTTTATTATTTAAATGACATAAAAATTATAGATGTTGAAAATGGTAATTTTAGATAGAACTCTTAAATGCTGAGGTGTTTATTTTTTTAAAGTGCCATTTATATAAAATCTTAATTTCAAAACAATTTTTTAGTATTAAAAATTTGTTTTAATTTTCAATTGCATTCAAATTTATGAGTTTGACTGGTTAAAGTTGAATTATTTGAATTGTTAAATTTATCAAATTGCTTGGAAACTTTAATCAAGCGGCAGTATCATTTTTATGACAAGCCTAAATTTTCAGGATATTCAAATTTACGAAATGGTCTGTTTCTTGCAATATTGATGAATAAAAAAGAGAAAAAAAATTGAAACATAACACAGAAGAAAGGGAAAATAAACAAGGAAAACGAAAGAGGGTTAGAATCTTATAAAAACCGTTCTTTAAGTCAATAAAGAGTGACTGCCAAGCGAACGTTTATTTTTCAATTTATTATAAGAAAGACATTTTCGATTATTGGTTTCATAGCAAATTCATTGATGGACAAAACAGTCTGTCTAGTTTGCAAATATTTATTCCTATTTCAAGCAAAAATAACAATTTTTTATATCGCTAGATAGACTATTCTGCATTAAATTATGATTTCGTATTCGTATTAAAATACAAATGTATATGAAATCGAAAAAAGGATAAAATATCGATTTTAATTAGCTAAAAAGGCACAGAATATTTCTTTAATGTCGCTTTAACTTATATCAGTATTCATGATAGTGTAGCAAGACTAAGAAGATACTTTTTCATTATATTGCTAGCGTATTTTTAGAGATAATTTGTATTGAATATAATTAAATATCAAAATTAAAAAATAAAAGTTTACTCTCTTACACATAGGTTTCATATTCTAAGTGGAACAATATTTATTGAAATCTAAAACGGCATTGAGAAGACTTCAGAATTGGACTACTACTTAATGACAATAATCTAAAAATTCCCATTAGGAAATAAAAGCTTAAAAGGAAGGAGTAAAGGTTGACAAATTTTAAAAAAAAAGTAATGGAATGTAACTCGTACTTGAATGACTTTTTCATATTCACTGCCTTTACTTTATCAGGAATCGATGTGCCAGATAATAGAAACGTCTACAGCTATAATCCAAATTTAAGCATTAAAAAATCTGAGAGGCAATACATTAAATAGTTCGTCGGAAGTATCACAAGAGTCTTGTTTTGTACTGCTTTCATCTCAAACATAATTGTCAGCATTTCTCACATAGCTTATGCGCAAGACCGAAGGAAAGATTTCACCAACTTAATTCTGGCCATTTTGAAAGCAATTTTGTATGCCTCTATCTACAGAAAAAGACGACAGATTTCTAAAGTGGTGTATGATTTCAACGAAATATTAAAAGTCTTGAAAGCCTGCAATTTCAAAATATTGAATTTTCAATTCATTTTTATTTTTCCCTTTGTACTAATTTGTGTAATCATTTTACCAGTTACCAGCTTTTTCTTAGAATATAGCAGAATAAGAGTTGACGCCATTTTTCCAGGAGTAAACAAAAACTGTTTCTTGACGTATGCCTTTTACATTATTGACGTTTTCGAATTCCTATTTTACTTTACAGAACGGGAAATTCTTTGTTTATTTGTTATTTACTACTTCTCCATTTGTAGAAAAATAAGAATCTCGTTCATGTATTTCCTTGAAATATTTGAAAATTCTATTTTGCCTGGAGATTTCAGAATTGATGTCTCTGGATTTGAAAGAATTTTGAGGCTTGTAGAACGCTTTGACGAACATTTTCTTTGATTGCATTTCTTTCTGTCATCAGATCTATGCTGTCTGTATTTCGTGCGGGTTACAGCTTAGCGTTTGGTAATAGCTTGTCAATGACCTCCATTATTTTCTTGTTTATATCTCTTCTCCTGTATTTACTATGTCATTTGACAATAATGATATCAGGTTCACTAACCAACGAGATGGAATTGCATACTCATAAAAGGATGCAAAGATCACTTTTAAAGCACCAAAGATATCATTTGAGACCCGCAATTTTTAAAAATGATTGCGCTCAAGGAACATTGAGTTTATGGAAAACATATGTGCTCAACAGGTCCCTCGTAATGGCAAGCATCGCTGGGATGGTGACTTACAGCATCTTATTGGGCACTTTAGGAAAATAAAGTGTCTCATAAATACTCGATTAAAAGAATAGTCTTACTTATCTTGAACACACTACTCAACGATGTTTTAATGCTTCTGTTTATAAAACTGGATATTGATACTATCAAACACTTAAATTGAACGAAAATTGTATAAGCAAACAAAAACTGGATTATATTAATTTTAGAAATGTGGAAAAAGTCTTAAGTTCTTTGTGTAATTTTTTCGTCTCTCATATTATGATTTGTGATTTTACGTATTTAGAAATGCCCTTTTTTATTAAATAAGCGGACAAAAAATGGATTATATCAGTGATAGAAATGCAAAAAGATGCTTATGTTTTTTTGTTAATTTTTTTCTTTCATATAATGATTTATGGTTTTAAGTATTTAGGAATACGTATTGTTTATCTTTTATAAGTTTTTCAATGTAAAAAAACGATTAGTTTACGTATGACTATACTAATTCACATGCTAAATTTCAATTCGGTGGACGGAGTGTTTAACACCAGATCGTCTTTGCTCAGTTATGATACTTCGTACATGAAGTTTTATTAGTCGTGACTCCATCAGATACACCATAACCGAAAGTCGGACGAATTTAATTGCATTGAAGGTGGTGGCCATGGATTTTGGAAGAAGCGATTGATAACAGCGTTCATCTGTAAAGTGTTGGGGAAATAGCTCCGTCGTGGAATCATGGATATGGGGGGGGGGAACCGTCCTGTTTGAAAATGGTCGATGTCGATGTAAGCTGTAGCTGTGGCACAACAAACGTCTGCAGCATGTCATGTTATTGACAGCCCTTACCGAAACCTGTGAGTGGACAGGCTCGAACAGTTGTTTCCTCGACGAATAATGGCCCAAGGATGAATACCGATGTGAATTCGCATTGGACAGTCCCCTTTGAAGATTGAAGGGATTTTTCTGTATGCAGCTGCAGATTTTTTCTTAACCCAAATTCAGAAATTCTGTATGCTGACTGTTCCACTGAAATAAAAACGATCCTAGTCATAACAGAATATTCGAAAGCCACAACAGATCAACTTTCATTCTATCGATAAACCTTGCTGTGAATGAGAGACGCTGTGAGTCTTCTCTATCAAACAGCTCTTGGATATTTTGGATCGTTTATGGAAAGGGTTCATTATATCTCGGAGTACATTTCAGACGTTTGAGTATGAACAGCTTGCCTATCAAAAAAACTGCACGTCCTCTGCTCTTCTCAAACTCTGATGTCCCTGTCTTTTCAGTAACAACTGTCTTTGCGGCATCAAGTGTCAGTGTAACAGGTTTACGACCACTTCCAGAACTCTTTCTATACCTACGAAAGTATTGATCTACTTCTGTTCTCATCTCTAAAAACAATGTGTATAATCATGGCTCAGATACATTTAGATTGCTCCACACCGAATGTTCTTTACACGAAAAATTGAAGAATTGCATCAGAAGCATTTGCCTTGTTTTCGTAAACATTTTTTCATCAATAACGCACATTCAACTATAGATACCATCACCACCCTTCAAACAAAACGGTTTAAAACATGACAAACATTTCATACTCTAACCTGATTTGCATGAAGCTTCCTCTTCTTCGCAAGCATTCAAATCTCACTTTTTTTATACCTATAGATACTATTGCCAATTATACATTTTATTAATCATCATTCTTCCTCTGGATTTTTAATATTATTTTTGTATTTCGTTTTATCAGTGATTGTGTTACATTGAATGGTTTTCGTGAAAAGTCATCCTCTTGTTGACCTCATTTTTATCTATAGAAATTCCGAGAGTGCATCTCGTTTTCAATCTGAAATAGCAAATTTCGTTGTAAACTGTTCACCCGTTTGCGTTGTAGTATGTTGTTTGTGGGGAATGTTTATTTATTTTCACACTGTAATTGAAATTAATGCTGTTTTCTGAAATTATAAATAGATAAGAAATGCACCTCTCATATTTCCTCAACATTTAATTTATCGTAAAGAAAAAAAAAATGAATCATAACTCACAAGAAAGGAAAATAATCAAGGAAAAAGAAAGTGGTTTAGAATCTTATGAAATCTTATGACAGTTTTGAAAGCATCCTTATATACATATACAGAACTCGACGACAGATTTCAAAAGTGGTGTATGCTTTCGGCAAAGTGTTAAATCATTTAATAGCATTCAGTTTCAAAACATTGAATTATGGAAATGTATTTCCCCCCTTTATTCTATTGTTTGTATGATTCAATACAGAGTTGAGTCGTCAAGCGAAAACATATTTTTCAATTAAATATAAGAAATTCATTTTCGTTTATTGGTTTCATAGCTGTTTTATTTATAGACAAAATAATCCTGTCCAAAGGTTTCAATTAAAAATATTCCTTTTTTATGTCTGATAAACTTTTCTAGATAGATTATTTTCATGGAATTATGACATCTTATTTGTATTAAAACATGAATGTATAAGAAATAGTCAAATATGAAATATCGATTTTGATTAACAAAATAGGCACAAAATAATTATTTAATCTCAGCATAACTTACATTGATATCCATGATAAAGTATCAGGTTTACCAAAATACATTTTCATTATATTTCTCGTGTATTTGAAATGTTAATTTGTATTGAAGAAAATTAAATATTGAAATTGGAAATTGAAGAATTACTTTCTTATACATTAGTATTATATTCTGTGATTAACAATATTTCTTAAGACCTAAACGACGTTAAGAAGGCTTCATAATTGAAAGCGTAAAACTATCGTCTTTTAATGCTTCTCGGGGACAAAAATCGAAATTTTCTCATTAGGAAATAAAAGGTTAAAAATAAGGAATTAAAGATCAAAAACTTTAAAGGAGGAGTTCTGTGTGGTGCATATGCGATGTAATAAGCACAAAAGATCGTCCTCGAAATGAAAGCAGTCCAAATCAAGATCCTCGAGACATAGCCTATGAACGATGCCATCCGTTGATTTTTATTGCATGCTGTTGTATTAAAGCGGCATGCATTTGCATCATACGGAACTTCAATGCCGAGCAATTTAAAGATAGTGAAAATGAATTTAAATTCTTTAACTAGTGAATAAGGCTACTATGATCCTATTTTAACACACACATATATATATTTTAAAAATTCTCATTAGAGAAATTTTTCAAGTGATGTATTTTAGAAGAATTGCCAAGTAATAATTTTAATATTTCGACTCTAATACCTTTTTTCTTCTATCCCAGATCTGACGATGTATCTTCCTTCGTTTTCCAGCAACCAAAGTGTCCACAGTAGATTCTCCTTTTGTAATTACAAAATTTAATTTTCTTCTACTCTAATTACAGCTGGCAGAAATGAAATAATTTAATGATAGCTAAATTTGACTTTAATGAACGTTGGAATAAATCCTAATGGACTTTTTACAGTGTAATGAATACCTAAATATGTGTTGTGGTACCATTCAACAAGTATTTTGTGCATTTACTAGTTAATTGAAATCAATACTTTACATTTTGCAGCTCTTTTGATGAGATCACATTTTAATAAATCAGACAGAGTGACTTTTCTGAAAACTTCGAATGCGCAAGAGTGGGGGGGATTTCATGTAGTTTTCTTTTTCTGAGCTTCAAATTCTATATATTAAAAAACCGATAATCCATAAAAGATTCTTTTATTTTTGAGAATGAATATCAGTGTAATTTTGCGAAATGGAGCACATATCAATGTATTTTTAAGTGCTTGTTAAACTTTTTTCTTTTTCGTAGATGATTTCAGGTTTCATCTGTGCAACATGATAATTTTTCTTCTTCTTAAGGTCTTTAAAGTAATTGATTTTTTTTGCGAAAATAAATGGAATTTTTTCAATATTTTCATCTTCTGATGTTAAAAGTACTTGAAAATAAATACTCCTTTTGTGATATAAAGTGTCATAAGAAAAGAAACTGACTTGAAACTTGGGTACGATGGATATTTAAGATAAATAAATCATACAGATACATCAGATCATTTCAAATTTTTCATAATTTTAACATCAAGCATTATCGATAAGATATAATACAAAATTTATGCACTATAAGTGAGAATTTCAAAATTATAAAATCTATATTAAAAATGGAATTTTGAAATGATAAAAGTACATAAAATATAGTGTATATAAGAGATCTCAATAACACTGTCCAAAAACTCAATAAATGCAAATGAGTTTCTAACAAATTTTATCCGAAATTCTTGATTCCAACTAATCATGATAATGGCCCTTATGACGAAACCAGTTTTAAAGTTCCCGTAATTCTATTATCATTTCGAATGAATTTTCCCATATTACTCCACTTTATAGTAATAAGAATTTAGAAGTATAGCTTAGTATTATGTTAGGTACATATAACACGTATTTTTTTGCAACATAATTTGGGAATGCAAAAGATAAAATTGACAACTACAGGTACTTGTTCACCAATGAAGTAGCAAAACAAAAACTGGAAAACCAGATGATGCATACTTCCCAGATTTCATTTTATACTAACACTGCAGCACAATTCATTTATATAACAAGAGACGTAACGAATATCATTCTGGACAGTAAATTTATAGTTGAAAACTTTCTTTAAATTCTTAAAAGTGTTTTTCATGTCATTGTATGGGTAGATTTTGTTGCTGTAAGTAATATTCCATAAAAAATATGTCCTATATTGTATTGTTATTGTTGTATACAGTTTTATTGTGTTGTATTATTTTCTTTCATTCGATTTTCAGATAAAGAATCATCTGTGGTACTCGTCCTTTCAATTTATGATCGTATGCTCAGCCATGAAAACGAATTTGATTTGTTTTGACTATTCACTTTTTAAATTTCCATTTCCTTTCATGAAGCTTGGTTTTAGGATTATTACTGAAAATGACTTAATTTTAAATTTATGTTAGAGAAAATCAATAATGATAAACAAAAAAATAATCATTCAGTTTCTGTATTTTAAGTACTTTGATTTACATATTAGAAACTGAATCCACATAAACCCATTTCATTCATTTATTTACTAAAAAGTTTACTACAGAAAAATTCTGCTTTATTGAAAGAAAGCTATTAAGCATCAAGCACACAAAGAATAAAGCTTATAATGAGTAATTCACAAAAATAAATGCACTAGATAATAAAAAAAATCAGAACATACATTACAAAACAACAACAACAACAAAACAATCAATGAGAATGACTTTATATACATGCCATTAACAAAATTTAAAAAAAATCAAAATACACACAACTGAAACCTTAAAAAAATAACTGCCTAAAAAGAAAAAAAATGCTCCAAATTGCAGAAGCTTTACAAACGCATTTGTACTTAAAAATAGAAACACATTGTTATAAAAACATCAAATCACACCAAATCTTGTAGAATTAAGAAAATTGTATCCAAGTTGAGAGAAAAAAAAACCAAAATGAAACTCACCGAATAAGATGAAATACGTCGATTTTTCAAATATTTAGATTTAAAAGAAGCTGTATACGTACTAACACTACTTGGACTCTTCTAAACAGATGTACAATTTATCCGGTTTTAAAAGACTGTTCTGTTGCTTACTGTCTTAAACTTATAATAAAATGTTCTTTGTCTTTTATTCTTAATAATTTTATGGGTAAAATGGGTAGGCATAACGTAAGGTCTTTGTTTTTTATCTCTAAATATTCTTTTTTAATAATTACTTGTGTTTGTCGATATGAACTTGCTCTTCAAGTTAGTTTAATTTTTTGGGGCTGAATTTACATATCTCAAATAATTGTAATTTAAAAAAAGCAAAAATAAATAAGGAAAACGCTATTCGATTCATTCAAAAATTGAATAATTTAATTCAAATTTTTCTTAGAGAATGAAAGAAACATTTGAATCATCGCTTTAACGTAAAAAGAGATAATCAAAGCAAATAGAATTCCGTTGAAAGAAAACAATTATCATTTTATTGATTTCGTAATTTATAGAATCAAAAATTTAGGAAAAGTATGCCAAAAGTTTGCCCAATTTTTTGACTTTTTCTTTTACTCATTCTTAACAATCGGAAATCATTGAAGCATGTATAAAATACCCTTTGTAAAATTTCGCTTACAAAGGATATTTTATAATCAAATTAAAATAAGATTGAAAAAGAAAAAGCAGTGAAAGATGAAATATTGATTTCAATTAACTCAAAAGGAGGCGAGTAATTGTTCAGGCATAAAGTAATATCCATAATAAGGTAGTAAGGCTGTTGTGATTTACTTAAAGACTTAATGTAATAGGGTTTTATTATCATCAAATTGTTTACAAATTTGAAGCAAAAACATGAATAAACCAGTGTTAAGTTTATAATTTGGAAAAAAAAACCCTAACTAAATTTATAGTTTTTATCCCTTTAGTATGAACCAAGATGACTCATAAGATATGTTGTTGTTTCTTAGGGCACTTGCTATGAACAAGCTATCTGAAGTAGTCAGCAATTTTAGCCTCATCAGCGTCTCTTATTTTACAGGAACATCAACTAGGGCCAAGAGTACAGATTTGGCTACTCACTCATCACAATCGCTTGCACAGCTCCTCTTTAGAGGAGGGCACATTCAAACTCCTCGTAAATAGAATACAGAAGAACAACCATGCCCTAACTGGGACACGAACCCGGAACGCTCATAGAACGAGGAAGACGGGCTACTTCTATGGCAGGACGCCAATGCTCATAAGATATGAAGAGAACGAAGAATGTTTTAAAACTAATAGTCTTTTGCTCTTCATTTAAAAAGATAGAACTCGGGAAAAAGTCTCAAATGAAAGTAAAAGGTTAAAAATGTGTGTCGAAGCTGGAGTAAAGAAACATCATTCTACTGTGAAAGAATTTAAATTCATAATTGCTGTTCTTACCGTATTTGGTATAGAAGTGGATGATAATGTAGACTTTTGCTACTGTGATTCATCAATACACAATAAAAAAACAACGAAACAATTCAATAAATTGTTATTATTCATTGAGTATTTCTCGAGAGTTTTATTTTGCTTTGCGTGCATCTTGAAAGTAATTGTCATCACTTCTTACATTGCATATGCTGCAGACAGTAGGAAGGAATCTACTAAGTTAAATCTTATAATCTTGAAGCCAGTTTTGTATGTCTCCATTCATAGAAAACGGAGACAAATCTCGAAATGGGTGTATGATTCAAGTAAAATGTTTAAGTTCCGAAAAACTCCTGAATTTCGTTTCATTTCAAAATTAAGTAGCCGATTCATTTTGATTTTTTTCGGTTGCCCTCGTGATTGTAATTCATTTGCCAATTTCAAATTTCTGTTTTAGCTACAAAAAATTAAATGTGCACATGTTTTTTTTTCTAGAAAAGAGACAAACTGATTTCCCTCTGTACATTCCTTAAGGTTATTCAAATATATGACCTATTTATACGTTTCTTCGAAAGATTTCAGACAACTATTTGAACGGAAAATTTCATGAACAAAGTCAGCGAGTACGAAGAAGTTTCGAAGCTTACAGAAGACTTTAACGAGCATTTTTCTTTTCTTACTCTTCTTTCCATCGTTAGATTTATGCTGTCTGCATTTTGTGTGGGTTATGGCTTAGCATTTGAAACCCGCTTATCAACGACTCTGAATGTATGCTCATCTGTTGCTCTTATTCTTTTTTTTTGTCATGCCACTTGTCTGTATTGATGTATGGTTCACTCACCAACGAGATGAAAATAAATACTTATAAAATGACACAGAAATCGTCTCTCAACCTTCACAGTACCTATTTGAGATTCAAGGATCGTTAACTCTGTGGAAGATCTATGCGCTCAATAGGTCTTTACTTTCTTATTGTGTATGCGTCAGTATACATGGGCTCTTTTACTGTGACTGACAACTACTTTTCTTAAAATAACTATAGCATTTATTTCTAGGATCAGGCAAATAAATCTATAATCTTATTAAACTAAAATTACTGCATATTTTTCAAAGATGACCGTTCACAGTCTTTTCAGATGCTGCCTACAACTCTTTCCTGCTTTTTTCCACTTGAAATTCCAACGCTCAGTTGAGTTATCACTATCTTATTCAAACATCGCGGATTAACGTAGCAATTCTATTAGAAACATTATTAAATGGAAATGTATACTTAGTGATCCAAAATTATTTAAGTAGACATTTTTTAACACTGTAGATAATATCACATTACACTGAGGCAGTTTTGTTGTTGTTTCTCATCCCCATGGCCAGTAGAGCTAGATCAGATCCACGAACTTTTTCACCCTGAGAAAGTCCAGTACTCAAAGGGTATCATGAACCAGGACCTGCCTGGTAAATCCCAGACAAGATGAAACGTGGTCAGGAGAGGCCTGTGCAGAAGAACATTGGGTGCAGAGTTTGAAAAGTTTAGCACTTCCGACAAAATCATTGAAAATAGATGGCCACTAAGGAAACGGATAACAATAGTTTGATCTCGTCTCAAACAGACCCGTAACCGGAAAAAAAAGCTTCATGTAAGTAAGAGAAGCGACAGGAGTAAGTGATCTCGCCAGAACTAGCTCTTCCCAAACTGTTTTAAACTTATCAAGTCTAAAAATTAAATACGTGAAGAAAGGTAGGGATCAACGATTTATAAAGTGAAGAACATTTTTGGAGCTTTATTGGTACTTTTCAGTTAGCCGGAAGGAAGAAAATAATCTTTAAATAATTTAGAATTCTGCCAGATTTCCTGCAGCGATTTTAGAGTGAATAGATTGCCAAATAATGTAGAATTGCGCCAAATTTCTTAAAGCGATATTAAATTGAAAAATCGCCAAGTTATCTAGAATTTCGCTAAATTTCTTTCACAACATTTCGTTGATCGGAAAGGTATCGCTTTTTCATCTATTTGATGAAAATCGACAGTTACTTTGAAGTCTGTTTCAGTGTTTATCGAAATTGAAGCATCTGTACAAATCTGCCATTTCTGCACAATTCGTCAAATGTGTATGAATGAGAATAAAAAGAGATCTTCAGGCTTAAAAAAATCGTTTCTATCTGTCTGTTTCGTTTAAATTGAATGAAATTGATAGGATAATTCTGTAAAAATGTATTTTGAACAACTGTGAAAAAAATTTCCTTTCCTTTATTTTTTATTAAAAAAATTCTGAAAAGCCTCCTTAGATATTTACACAGCGCCACTCATAGAAATTTTTTTCGGGCTTTACAAAGTCTTACAAATCCCACTGAAAACTTCACTTAGAGCAAGGGTTCTTGTGCTTTCAGAATGGACAAACTTTAACTATAACCGTTCAGAATTTGTTAATTATTCTTAAATGCAAATACTTCATATTTTGTAATTTCCCACATTCTGTCATAAAAACAATTAATTTCGTATGTCTTATCTATTATGCGTGTTATTAAAAGGATTTCATCACGACCTTGTACAAATAAAAGAATTATATATTTTAAAATAAATGTAGTTTTCCGAAAATATAAATATAAAAGAACATCATCGAATTATTGTAAAGAAAAAAGCGAAATAATCAAGTCAAATGGAAAAGGAAACGAAAGAAAATTATGCAAATCAATACAAAGAGCATCCTTTAAGTATCATTTTTTAAATTTAATAAAGAGACGCTTTATAGATGATTGATTTGCCAGTTTACAAAGATTTAAAAATATGCAAATCAAGTTAATAAATTTTCTTTTTTACAAAGATGTTTCTTAAAGAAAATCGTTAAACATCAATAAAGACATACAATCTCTCGTTGTATACCATATTTACTATTATTATTAATATCTTAATGCATGAAAGATCAACAGGAGATAAAAAATAAAATTCAATTCATTGAAAAAGTGACAAAATATTTTTTGAGTTGTGTAACTTACATCAGTTTTCACAATTCAATAGAAAGACTATTAAATTCTTTATCGATATTAAAGTAGTAAACATTTGCTTTCATTAGAGTGCTTATGGACTTTCAATAAAAATTTTAATGAAAGAAAATTCAATTTTAATTTATAAAATGAGAATCTTAGTTTTCAAACTTCAGGTTGCTAGTCTTTGAAGATAAACACCTTTTAAGATCTAAAACTAAAATCCCAGTAGCTTTTCGCACAGAAAACCATTATTCATCTATTCATCGTGCAGACATTTTTTGTAAAGGCTAAAAATGCACATAAAAGAAAGAATTTTGGAATATAATTCGTTTCTGAAGGCATTCGAATTTATATTCAACGTCTTTACGTTACTTGGAATTGAAGTGAAAGACGATTCATATGTGTACAGCTCTCATCGAAAGATACGCACTATAACAACTAACAAGCATTGCATTAAATCGGTCATCGGATGCATCACAAGATTCTGGTTTTCTACTTCGTTAATTATAGAAATAATTTTAAGCACTTATTACATAGCTTATGCCCCTGACCGGAGGAAAGAATTCGCCAGTTTAATCCTGACCATTTTGAAAGCAATTTTCTATGCCTCTCTGTACAGAAAACGACGACAGATTTCTAAAGTGGTGTATGATTTTGACAAAGTGTTAAAACCTATAAAAGCATGCAATTACAAAAGACTGAAAACATCCTTTTACATTTTTCTTTTTCCTGTTGCTCTCCTTTTCGTAATGATTACACCTTTGTGTAGTTTTGTTTTAGGCTACAGCAAAATAAATGTTCGGGACATTTTTCAAACAAAAACCCAAAATATGTTTACTTTCTATGCTCCCTACATTATCGAAAATTTGGAATTTCCATCCTACTTTATCGAACGCGGAATCTTTTATTTGTTTGTCATATACTACTTCTTTATTTGCAAAATAATTAGAATCTCGTATACAAATTTCCTTGACAGATTTGAGAATTCTCAGTTTCAGGGAGATTTCAAAAATAATGTCACTGGGTTTGAAGAAGTTTTAAATCTTGTAGAACACTTTGACGAGCACTTTTCCTTGATCGCTATTCTTTCCGTCGTGAGATCAATGCTGTCTGTATTTCGTGGGGGTTACAGTTTAGCATTTGATAATAGTTTGCCAGTGATCTACAAAATATATTTGTCAGTTTCTCTTATTCTCTATTTACTATGCCATTTATCAATAATGATATCCGGTTCGCTGACCAACGAGATGGAAATAAATACGCATAAAATGATGCAGAGATCATCCATGAAGCACTGCAACTGTCATTTGAGATCCACAAATTTGAAAACTGATTGCTCTCAAGGAACCTTGACTTTATGGAAAATCTACGTGCTTAACCGGTCCCTTGTAATCGCAAGCATTACTGGAATGTTAACATACGGTATATTATTGGGCACTTTAGGAAAATAGATTTGTATTTTCTCTTATAAACACCAGCAAATCAAACAACATTTAATTACCCTTTATTCTATAAACATGTATTTTTGTACACATCGAATCATAAGATTATGCATTGATGTCCTTTATTTAAAATTGTATTATTATTTATTAAAATTCTAACTTTTTTACATGAAATGATTTTTAGAATTAAATATTTAAATAGAAATTATTTCTGTATACCTTCTTCAGTGAAATTGTACGAATACTTTATAGAATTTTGATATGACAGATATATAGTACATTATTTTTTGAACTTATCTGAACTACTATTATAAATGTGGAAGTTTGGATGGACGAATGGACGATGTGGTTCAATCACACCAGAACGACTGAAGGAAATTTGATGAAATTTTGCGCAAAGATAGATTACAGTCTACAGAAGAAATTAGGCTAATTTTTATGCCGGTTATACACTATAAAATAGTGGTACTGTTGTTAATATTTTATTTGTTATTATTTTTATTAGTTTGTTTTTAATTACTTGTTTAGTTAATATTTTTTGTTGATATTTTTATTAGTTAATATTTAATATTTTTATGATTACAATTCAGCTTCTTGAGAAAAATTAATATTCTCTTCCTCACGAATTCGCCGTTTAATTAAAATCGCGCTTTGTTACTCACCAAATTATTCTCGGTTAAAAAGTTAGTATTGTTTATTAGAGAAAATATCAGCCGCCTTTTTACATCACCCTATATTCGCTGATCTATCATCAGAATATTTTATGGAAAATATCACAAATTTGATGCATGACTTAACTCGAAGTGCAAATTGACACTTTTCTTTTATTTGTAATATCTGATTCCCTTGCATGAACATATGCCGAACGGTTTAATGCACCTAAAAAACAATAGTATTAATTTCAAAGTTAGAAATGTTTTTTCTTTTTGTCCTTTGACAAGAAGAATGTCAAGTATTCCTTCGTGCCATCAATATTAGGAATGTCCTGATTTTAATGCGTCCATGAGTGATTTATTCTATTTCCGGAATTGTCGAATACCTGACATATTCTCATTTTCAAAGACATATTCTCTTGTTTTGTCATGAGTCAACTCAAGAATAAAAATGGAGGAGGGGATACCCTGGTTGGTAGGGTGTTGGATTCGCATCACTTGAGGTGTGAGTACGAGACAACCAGCCGAAGACCCGCCTTATGTGGCTGGATCACGTTATGCCTGTCGTTTTTACATATTTTTCCATACCGAGCACAATACCACTTTGGATACTATCCCAGGGGTGATCGTTTTCGTTTCCATTTGGAATTTGCCGTCTGTAGATAAAGGAAGGAATCCCATGAATGAAGTCCACCCCGTAAAAAGAGTTTGTGACGTGTGTGAGCTAGAATTCAGACTTATAACCTCGGGAGCCCAGGGGCCATACACTCAAAAGCTACTGAACCCCTCTTTCCGTTGTAAATAAAAACACGAGAATAACAAAAGTGCTAATATCCTTAAAGCTAGAAACAGCAGTTTTTTTTCTTTTCTTTTCTCTGCCATGAAGATTATCAAATATTTTGAATGCTCTAATATTGAGAATGCCACCATCCGACAACGGACATTTCTAATATATTCTATTTCCTGTATTCTTGAATATATGAAGCAGTATTGCCGTTATTTTGATAAAATAACTTGACGGGAGCGATTTTTTACAAAGCGTACATTCTACGGCTTCACAGAAACAATAATTTCGCCCAAGATCAAAAGAATCAAAGGCACATTTTCGTAACTTGTTTAAAATCGTCATTTAATATTAAGGTTACTTAAGTGTTTTTCGAATTTAAAGCCTCATTGCCATTTTAGCACAAATTGTCGAAGATGTAAATAAAAAGAGATTTTCGGACTTTTTCAAAAAATTTATATATTTTATCTAGATTGAACAAAATGGATAGGATAATTCTGCAAAAATGTATTTTTAACAACTATGAAATAAATTTCCTTTCCTTTATTTTTTAGTCAAAAAAATCTGAGAAATCTCAGATCAGATATTCAAAAAGCTCCACTTATAGAAATTTCTTTTGGGCTTCACAGAGCCCAAATGTATTTAATACAAATGAAAATTTGTTTTGCTTAGAGACATGGTTCTATATCAGTGTGATTAGACAATCTTTAACTGTAACCACCATGTATTTGTAAATTATTCTATAATTACTAGCAAACAGGTAAATATTTTACAGTTTTCTAAATTTTATCTTAAAAACCATTAATTTCATACCTCTTATCTACTATGCATGTTAATAAAAGGACTTCTGTACAACATTGTACACTTCAAATGAATAATAATTTTCAAATAAATGTAGTTTGCAGAAAATATAAAAATAAAAGAACATCATCGAATTATTCTAAAGAAGAAAGCGAAATAATCAAGTAAAATAAAAAATGAATAAAAACTGAATTCTATAAATCAATGCAGACTACATATTTCAATTATCATTTCTTTAATGTAATAAAGAGATTCTTTATCGATGATTGATTTGTAAGATAACAAAGTTTTAAAAATATGCAAAACAAGTTATATTCTTTATGAAAATCTTTAAATATGGAATAAAACATCCACTCTATGTTTATAGAACAGAGCATATTTAATAATCTTATTATTATCTAAATGCATAAAAGATCAACAGGAATTCTAATATCAAATTCAATTAATTAAAAAAAATAGAAAATATTTTTTAAGTTGAGAAACATGCTACAATTTCCCAAATACAAAAGTGAAGCTATTATAATCCTTTGCTTTCGTTAGAGAACTAAAGGACATTTAATAATAATTTACATTTAAGAACATTCGCTTTTAAATTAGAAAACGAATGTTTTTCTTCTCGAATTTCGGGTTGCTACTCTGCGATGATTAATACCTTTTTAGATCTAAAACTGGAGGCACTGAAGCTTTTAGCAATGAAAACTATTACTCATTATTTGAAAAATTAAATATTTGAAATCAAACGGCTAAAAATGCAGGTTAAAGAAAGAGTTATGGAATACAATTCGTTTTTGAAGGCATTTCAATTTATATTCAACGTCTTTACGTTACTTGGAATCGAAGTGAAAGAGAGAAATGTCTCCAGCTCTCATCGAAAGTTACACATTACAATAACTAAGAAGCAATGCATTAAATTGTTCATCGGATGCATCACAAGATTCTGTTTTTGTACTTCTTTAATCACCCAAATAACTGTCAGAACTTCTTACATAGCTCATGCGCCTGACCGGAGGAAAGAATTCGCCAGTTTCATTCTGACACATTTTGTATGCCTCTCTCTACAGAAAACGACGACACATTTCTAAAGTGGTGTATGATTTCGACACAGTGTTAAAACTCTTAAAAGCATGCATATACAGAAGACTAAATGCATCCTTTTACATTTTGCTTTTTCTTCTTGCTCTTATTTTCGTTATAATTTTACCACTTTGTTGTTTCGTTTTGAGCTATAACATAGTAAATGTTCCGGACGTTTTTCACGCAAAAACCCAAAATATTTTCACTTTATATATTCCGTACATTATTGCACATTTAGAATTTTCTTCCTACGTTATAGAACGTGGAATTTTTTATTTGTTTGTCATATACTACTTCTTTATTTGCAAAATGATTAGAATCTCGTATACACATTTCCTTGACAGATTTGAGAATTCTCATTTTCAGGGAGATTTCAAAAGTGATGTCACTGGTTTCGAAAAAGTGTTGAGCCTTACAGAACACTTTGACGAAGAATTTTCTTTTATCGTCATTCTTATAGTCGTCAAATCTATGCTATCTGTTTTTCGTGACGGTTACAGTTTAGCGTTTGATGATAGTTTGCCAGTGATCTACAATATTTATTTGTCTGTTTCTCTTATTCTCTATTTACAATGTCATTTGACAATAATGATATCAGGTTCGCTGACCAACGAGATGGAATTAAATACACATAAAATGATGCAGAGATCTTATATGAAGCACTGCAGCTGTCATTTGAGATCCACAAAATTGAAAACTGATTGTGCTCAAGGAACCTTAACTGTATGGAAAGTCTATGTGCTTAACAGGTCCCTTGTAATCGCAAGCATTGCTGGAATGTTAACATTCGGTATATTATTGGGCAATTTAGGAAAATGGATTCATAGTTTCTCTTATAAACACCAGCAAATCAAATAAAATACATTTAATCCTTGATTCTATAAACATGCATTTCTATATATATTAGATCCTAATACAATGCACTGATACTTTTTATTTAAAATTGTATTATTATTTATTAAAACTCTTTTTTTTTCAAGAAAAGACTTTTTGAATTAAATTTTAAATAGAAATTATTTTATTATACATTCTTCAGTAAAAATGTACGATTACTTTATTGAATTTAGAGATGACTGTGATATAATATAATCTAAACATGTAAACATATATGATAGCTTCAGGAAAAAAAACATATTTTAAAATAACTTATTGTATGTGCTAAAATAAATTACACAATTTTCTCTTTTGGAAAAATATAAAAATATATATACATACAGAAATGAAAAGAAGTATGTAATTATATGAATATAGATTTATAAGTTAGTCAAAAAACTTTAATGAAAAGAATTTTAAAAAATGTTTTTACTTTTCATTTTAGTGTCACCAGAAGCGTTAATGTTAAGATGAAATTTTAATTTACATCTTCTGTTAAGAAAAAACAACCTTTACTTACGTGAAAAATTGTGCAGGACACAGAGAAGCAAACATCATTAACTAATGAAATATGTGTTAAAATGAACACTTCTAATTAATTATTCTCTCAGGAAACCAAAAAAAAGGTAATATGATTACAAATGTTTTGATGAAACCTTCTAAACATAACAAACTAGGCTTTTTCATTTATTTTTTCTAAGTAATTCAGTTTTAAAATTTTTAAAACTCTTTCTACTAAAATTCTACACATATTTTATCTAAATGTCAAGCAGAAGCACCATTAAAGCCAAATCAATCTTTAAATGGAATGTATGGTGTCTAATTATGATATTCATGAAGTCATCATGACAGAAACTTTTAAACGATGACTTATGTGAGTATACGTGAGAAATGTAAGGAATCTTGAAGATTTTCAAAACTGATTAACTAGGAGAAATACTATCGTTTTTTTCAAAGAATCTTTGAAGTAAAATGTAGATCTGTGGTTAATCAATTCATCTAGGAAAAAGACTTAATTTGAAGAAATGCTAAATAGAGAGTGTTGAAAGCAATTTTTAAAATAATTTCTTATCAGAAATCCACCTATGTAAAAGAAAATAATTTCTTATCTTTATTTGTATACTTATTCAACTTTTAAAAAATAATCAATCTTGAGATTACATAGAAAATATGGTGGTATTACTGTAAGGATCCTTGCATTAATATAAAACAATTGTGGGATTTCAATGAAAAATATTAAAAAAACAAAAGATTCAAAAAAATCGAATAAATTCCAATACATTTTAATAAATAAAGCCTTAAAGCTATAAAATAATGATTCAATAATAAGTTTTATCAATTTGTAGGAAATAAAGTATGAAATATTTACAAACAAAGCCTAGTACACAATCTAATTCTAAACTTCAATGAACTCATCGTACTTTTCCAGCGAAGAGTTCACAATGATAAAAAAAATTATTCCCAAAGATTTGAAACAACAAACCATTAAATTAGGGTAAAAAAATTTCACGAATTTTTTTCCATATTGATACATTCCAGTTTGTCTTCTCTTGTTTCAAGTTTCATTAATATTAAGTGAAAAATAATATAGTTTTATAAACTAAAGTGTTCAAACATCCTTGGGTAGTGTGTTCAAGATACGTAAGCATATTCTTTGACTAATCAAGTATTTATAAGAAGCACTTTAACTTTACTTTCTTAAAGTACCCAATAAGAGGCTGTAAGTCACCATCCCAGCGATGCTTGCGATTACGTGGGGCCTGTTGAGCACATAGAAATTCCACTAACTCAAGGTTCCTTGAGCGCAGTCAGTTTTAAAAATTGGGGATCTCAAATCATAGCTTTGGTGCTTCAAAAGTGATCTTTGCATCATTTTATGAGTATGTAATTCCATCTCGTTGGTTAGTGAAGCGGATATCATTATTGTCAAATGACATAGTAAATACAGGAGAAGAGATATAAGCAAGAAAATAATGACGATCATAGGCAAGCTATTATCAAATGCTAAGCTGTAACCCGCACGAAATACAGACAGCGAAGATCTGACGACAGAAAGAAATGCGATAAAAGAAAAATGTTGGTCAAAGCGTTCTATAAACATGAAAATTCATTCGAATCCATTAACATCCATTTTGAAATTTTCAGTCAAAAGAGAATTTTTAAATCTTTTAAAGAAATGCTCGTAAGAGATTTTAACTATTTTGCAAACGAATAGAAATAACAGAAATAATAATAGAATTTAATAGAAATAATAAGCAACGAATAAACAAAGAATTCCTCGCTCTGTAAAGTAAAAAAGAAATTCGAAAATTTCAACATACGAAATAAAACTGCTTTTGTTTTCTTTATGAAAAACTACTTACAATTTTATTTTGCTATATCCTAAGTAAAAACCAGTAACTGGTAAAATTACAACAAGAGTTAGAACAAAGGGGAAAATAAAAATGAATCCAAAGTTCAATGTTTTGAAGTTGAATGCTTTTAAGATTTTTAACACTTTGTCGAAATCATACACCACTTTAGAAATCTGTCGTCGTTTTCTGTAGATAGAGGCATACAAAATTGCTTTCAAAATTGCCAGAATTAAGGTGGTGAATTCTTTCCTTCGGTCTTGCGCATAAGCTATGTGAGAAATGCTGACAAATATTTTTTGAGACGAAAGCACTACAAAACAAGAATCTGTGATACTTCCGATGAACGATTTAATGTATTGCCTCTCAGATTTTTTATGTGTAAATTATTATAGCTGAAGACATTTCTATTTTATGGCACATCAACTCCTGATAAAGTAAAAATGGTGAATATTAAATTAAAGTCACTCTGGAACGAATTATATTTCATCGCACCTCATTTAAATTTTTTAGTCTTTACTCCTACTTTCTGGCCTTTTATTTCCTAATTGGAAATGTTTCGATTATTGTCCCCAAGAAGCATTAAAAGACGATAGTTTTACTCTTTAGATTCTAAAGCCTTCTCAATGTCGTTTTAGGTCTCAAGAAATATTGCTCATCGAAGAATATCAAACCAATTTTTAAGAAAATAACTCTTCTTTTCCCAATTTCATTTTTATAAGATTTAATATTATTCAATTCAGATTAACACCTAAAATACAATAGTAATATGATGAAAACGTGTCTTTGTAGTGTTGCAACACTATCGTGCATATTTGTGTTTATTATGTTTTATAATGAGATTAAATAAATATTATGTGTTTTTTTAGTTAATCAAAATCGTTATTTCATATTTGACGATTTCTTATTCATTCATATTTTAATACGAATAAGAAGCCGGAATTTAATGCGAATTATCTAGAAAAGTTGAATAGACTGAAAAAAAGGGTATTTATACTTGAAAATGTAACAAATATTTACAACTTGGGCAGGATTATTATTACCAAAAATTGAAAATGTATTTCTTTTGTCAAATTGAAATATAAACTTTCGCTTAACACTTGCACTCTGCATTGAATCATACAAATATTAGAATAAAGGGGTAAAATACATTTCCAATATTCAATGTTTTGAAATTTCCTGCTTTTAAAAGGTTTAACAATATCAAAATCACACAGCATTTTCGAAATCTCTCGTCGTTTTTTATAGATAGAGACATACAAAATTGCTTTCAAAATTGTCATAAGGTACTAAACTCTTTCGTTTTCTTTGGTTATTTACTTTTTTTTTCTATATTCTGATTCAATTTTTTTTCTATTTAAAATAAATTAAATGTTAAGGTAAAATAAAGAGCGAGTTTCTTATATATTTGTGTTTCCAGAAAACAACCTTTATTTAAATTACAGTGTGAAAATGAATAGACATTCCCCACAACGCAAACGGGTGAACGGATTACAACGAAATTTGCTATTTCAGAATAAAAACAAGATGCGCGCAAGGAATTTCGAGAGAGTAAAATGATGTCAACAAAAGGATGCCTTTTCAAGAAAAACATTCAATTCAACACAATAATTGACCGAAACGAAATACAGAAACAATATTATCAAGCAGAGGAAGAATGATGATTAATAAAATGCATAATTGTCAAAGGCTGCATCTATAGGGGTACAAAGAGCGAGCTTTGAATGCTTGCACAGAAGAGAAAGCTTCATGCAAATCAGGTTAGAATATGAAATGTTTGTCATGTTTTATGCGATTTTGTTTAAATGGTGGTGATGGTATCTACAGTTGAATGTGCGTTATTGAAGAAAAATATGTTTACGAAAACAAGGGAAATGCTTCTGATGCAATTCTTCAATTTTTCGTGTAAAGAACATTCGGTGTGGAGCAATCTAAATGTATCTGAGCCATGATTATACTCATTGTTTTTAGAGATGAGAACAGAAGTAGATCAATACTTTCGTAGGTATAGAAAGAGTTCTGGAAGTGGTCGTAAACTTGTTACACTGACGCTTGATGCCGCCAAGACAGTTGTTACTGGAATGAAAGGGACATCAGAGTTTGAGAACAGTAGAGGACGTGCAGTTTTTTTGATAGACAAACTGTTTCTGCACAACCGTCTTAAAAGTATTTCGAGACATTATGACCGTCTTAAAAGTACTTCGAGACATTATGAACTCTTTCCATAAACGATCCAAAATTCTCAAGAGCGGTTTGTTAGAGACAACTCACAAATTATCTTATTCTCAGCCATGTTTATCGATAGAATGAAAGTTGATCTGTCGTGGCTTTCGAATATTCTGTTATGACTAGGATCATTTTTATTTCAATGGAACAGTCAACATACAGAATTTCCAAATGTGAGTTAAGGAAAAATCTGCAGCTGCACACAGAAAATTCCCTTCAATCTTCAAAGGTGTCTGTCCAATGTGAATTCACATCGGTATTCATCATTGGGCCATTATTCGTCAAGGAAACAACTGTTCGAGCCTGTCTACTCACAGGTTTCGGTAAGGGCTGTCAATACCATGACATGCTGCAGACGTTTGTTGTGCAACAGCTACAGCAGAGGTCGGTCCTAACAACGACCATTCTCAAACAGGACGGTGCACCCCCCCATATCCATGATTCCACGAACGGAGCTATTTTCCCAACACTTTACAGATGAACGCTGTTATCAGTTGTTTCTTCCAAAATCCATGGCCACCACCTTCACTGGAATTAAATTCGTCTGTCTTTTGGTTATGGTCCTACATGAAAATTCTGATGGAGTCCCGAATTATAAAACTTCATGTACGAAGTATCATAACTGATCAATGACGATCTGCTGTTAAACACTCCGTCCACCGAATTGAAATTTAGCATGTGAATTAGGATAGTCATATGAAAACTAATCGTTTTATTACATTGAAAAATTTATAAACAATATAAACAATATGTATTCCTGAATACTTAAAACCACAAATACTTATATGAGAGAAGATAAAATTAACAAAAAAAAAACGTAAGATTATTTCTCATTTCAATAATTGGTACAATCCTTTTTTTTTGTTCACTTATTTCATTTTTGCTAATTTAATAAAGTGTGGAATGTTTTTGGACAAAAAATATCGTACACTGTGTGAGAGTTATCTGAAACTTCTATGAACTAGTCGTACTTTTACATTAAAAAATTCATAAATGATTAAAAAAAGTGCATTTCTAAATACATAAAATCACAAATCATAATATGAGAGACAAAACACACACACAAAAACATAAGACTTTTCCCCCATTTCTAACATTAATGTAATCCCGTTTTTGTTTGCTTATACAATTTTTATTCAATTGAAGTGTTTGATAGTGTTAATATCCAGTTTTATAAACTAAAGCATTAAAACATCGTTGAGTAGTGCGTTCAAGATAACTAAGACTATTCTTTTAATCGAGTATTTATGAGACACTTTATTTTCCTAAAGTGCCCAATAAGATACTGTAAGTCACCATCCCAGCGATGCTTGCAATTACGAGGGACCTGTTGAGCGCATATATTTTCCACAAACTCAATGTTCCTTGAGCGCAATCATTTTTAAAAATTGCGGGTCTCAAATGATATCTTTGGTGCTTCAAAAGTGATCTTTGCATTATTTTATAAGTATATAATTCCATCTCGTTGGTCAGTGAGCCTGATATCATTATTGTCAAAAGACATAGTAAATACAGGAGAAGAGATATAAACAAGAAAACAATGGAGGTCACTGACAAGCTATTACCAAACGCTAAGCTGTAACCCGCACGAAATGCAGACAGCATAGATCTGATGACAGAAAGAAATGCAATCAAAGAAAAATGTTCGTCAAAACGTTCTATAAGCCTCAAAATTCCTTCGAATCCAGAGACATCAATTCTGAAATCTCCAGGCAAAATAGAATTTTCAAATATTTCAAGGAAATACATGAACGAGATTATTATTTTTCTACAAATGGAGAAGTAGTAAACAACAAATAAACAAAGAATTTCCCGTTCTATAAAGTAAAATAGAAATTCCAAAACTTCAATAATGTAAAAGGCATACGTCAAGAAACAGTTTTTGTTTACTCCTGGAAAAATGGCGTCAACTCTTATTCTGCTATATTCTAAGAAAAAGCTGGTAACTGGTAAAATGATTACACAAATTAGTACAAAGGGGAAAATAAAAATGAATCGAAAACTCAACATTTTAAAATTGCACGCTTTTAAGACTTTTAATATTTCGTTGAAATCAAACACCACTTTAGAAATCTCTCGTCGTTTTCTGTAGATAGAGGCATACAAAATGGCTTTCAAAATTGCCAGGATTAAGTTGGTGAATTCTTTCCTTCGGTCTTGCCTATAAGCTATGTAAGAAATGCTGACAATTATTTTTGAGACGAAAGCAGTACAGAACAAGAATCTTGTGATACTTCCGATGAACGTTTTAATGTATTGCCTCTCAGATTTTTTTATGCGTAAATTTGGATTATAGCCGTAGACATTTCTATTATCTGGCGCATCGATTCCTGATAAAGTAAAGGCAGTGAATATGAAAAAGTCATTCAGGTACGAGTTACATTCCATTACTCTTTTATTAAATTTGTCAACCTTTACTCCTTTCTTTTAAGCTTTTATTTCCTAATGGGAATTTTTAGATTATTGTCTATAAGTATTAGTCCAATTCTAAAGTCTTCTCAATAACGTTTTAGATTTCAAGAAATATTGTTCGGCACGGAATATGAAACCTTTGTGTAAGAGAGTAAACTTTTTTTTCAATTTCGATATTTAATTATATTCAATACAAATTAACTCTAAAAATACACGAGCAATAAAATGCAAAAGTATCTTCCTAGTCTTACTGCACTATCATGAATACTGATATAAGTTAAAGCGACATTAAAGGAATATTTTCTGCCTTTTTACCTAATTAAAATCGATATTTTCTGTTTTGACGATTTCATATGCATTTGTATTTTAATACGAATAAGAAGTCATAATTTAATGCAGATTAGTCTATCAAGCGATATAAAAAATTGTTATTTTTGCTTGAAAAAGGAATAAATATTTGCAAACTAGACAGACTGTTCTGTCCATCAATGAATTTGTTATGAAACCAATAATCGAAAATGTCTTTTTTTATATTAAATTGAAAAATAAACATTCAATTGACAGTCACTTTTTATTGACTTAGTGAAAGGTTTTTATAAGATTCTAACCCTCTTTCATTTTCCCTGATTATTGTTCCTTCTCCTGTGTTATGTTTCCATTTTTTTCTTTACGATCTGTCAATATTGCAAAAAACAGAGCATTAAAGTTCTTGCGTTACATATTAAAAAATTTACAAACAAAAAACCTATCTAGAAATATTATCCCATTATATTTCTAGATAGGTTTATTGTTTGTAAATGCAAGAATATCTGTAAATTCTTTTTTTAATCAAAAAACAAATTAAGTAAAATAAAATAATCATGAAACCCAGAAATGTTATTCACAAATTTAATCCATTAATAAATTAATCGTCGTTGTAGGTTATGTATTTGAAAAAGCAAAAATATGCTGAAAATAACAAAAACTATGCTTATTTCGTAAATTTGAATATCTCGAAAATTTCGACTTTTCATGAAAATGATTAGTTTCCAAGCAACAACTAATTAAATTTAATAATTCAAATAATCTAATTTTAACCAAATTCTTAAATTTGAATGCACTTGAAAAATAAAAAAAAAATTAACACTAGAAAAAATGTTTTGAAATTACGATTTTTTACAAAGGGCATATTTTTAAAGAAAATTGAGTACCTCAATATTGAAGAGTTCTATCTAATATTACCGTTTGAACATCTTCTATGATTTTTATAACAGATAAATTTTAAAAAGATATTTTGAAAATAGGTTAAAAATATCCAAGAACGCTAAGGGATTATTTATCTTTCATTTATGGACAGAAATAATTTACAGAATTTCTTGTTTTGCACAAATTATAAAAGATTACATACGTAAAAGATAAGTGAATGTGAATAATTTGATGATCATCAAATATATATTTTTATATTTAATTCAGTGAAAACATTGAAGGAACAAGATTGAGAAAAAAAATCAAAAGTCGGGATTTCTGTTGTTTTTCTTTTTAGTGCTATTAGAGAGGTTAAAACAAAATATTTATGAGATTTTAATTAAAATCTCCATTGCAATGTAAACAGAAATGGATACTTTCATGAAAGATTTTGCACAATACATTGAAGAAAACTACACTGACCAGTGAAAAATATTATGAATGAGAAACAATGAACTTTACAGGAATACGAATTGTGGGTAATATGGTCATAGAAAAATTTTAAACTATTTAAAAAGTTAAAAAACATCAGATTTTCTTTCGGTTATAATAATTTCAAAACTGATAACAACAAAACTCCACATGAAATTAAAATACTAAATGCAAACACAGTCATAAAACATAGATTTATCTATCCTATGCCATTTCAAAGAAACAAAACCCTCAGTTAATCAAAATGTTAAGCTTGTAGTTTTAATTATAATACCTGCAAAATCAGCTTACTCAAAAGTATTAGATGATGCAATGTACAAGTATTCAGATAAATTGGCATGAATCTTCAATAATTCAAAGTAAATTACTGGTAATTAATACATAGTTTAGTTATTTTAATTTTTCATAAGATTTTTTTTTAATTAAGACAATAATTTGTGCTGATTGTGTTTAGGTTCTATACGGTCAAACAGTGAATCATAAAATAAAACTTCAATCACTTTATAACTATGTCAGCACAGCCGATGAAAGTAAATAAATTTTATCGCGTCGTACTGAAGAAATTGAGGCAATTAAAATCTGGGCACACAATCATTCGAATTTTCAAGAAATATAAGCGAGCTTGTCCTAGTTAAACTTGTCTCATCGTCAACTTTCCCGAGGCATCCTGTATCTGCTCCTCCCCAATCGAAACATCCTCTTAATACGGATCAAAGCATTTACCTGTTATCGGGATAAAGAGGAAGCTTCTATTCTCCCAAACGAAGGCCTCAGCAAAGATTTTTTTACTTGAAGCTCCGAAATCCCTGCGTCATCTTAAACAGCATCTCTGGAAAATAGTGATAAGAAAACGGCAGAGTTTTTGGGACAGTGGATACCCCATCCTCTCTATTCATAAAGCCATCAAAATAGTCAAATTGCAACCACTCGCCTGGACTCGTGAAGAAATCCTCTTAGTCAAAGGACATTGCCTGTTCCATTGTTTAGTTGATCGTTTCCGTCTAATAAAGGATGGCTATTACGCTTTTGGAGAAGTCGACATCCTGCCCTTTAACTCTTACATAGCACCTGTTAAACCTTTCATCTTCCCTAGAATGGCATTGGTACAAAAAAGGTTCTTATGAAATCCTTTTCCAAAACATAAACCTAAATATACACTCAAGTCCAAAAATTAAGGATAATTCCGTTTTTCACCGAAATTGAACTCTAAAGATAATGACGCTTTACAGAGGAACAAATAATATAAAAATCCTTTTTTAAATCAAACCCTACTTCGGTTAACAAAGAAATTTTTTATTTTAGTTACTTTTCATTAAATAGTTACATTTAATATAAATATGTGTGCAATGCAACAGAATCACAATAGTAAGAGCAAAAGAGGAAATTTCCTGGAAATTTCCATTCTTCTTTCTATATATGGTGAACTCGCGGCCCAAGGGCTACGATTCCACTCCCCACCAACATTGCTAGCCTGGCCTCCATAATTTTTTTTTGAGTTCGACATACGAAAAAACAAGACAATATGTCTTTTGAAATGAGAATATGTCAGGTCTTCGACAATTCCTGAAATAGAATATAACTGACGCGGTCCGCTGTAGGATCAGATCATTCTTAATACCAATAGAGGAACGGAAGAATACTTGGAATTCTTCATGGCAGAGGACAAAAAAGAATAAAAAATGACAATTTTAGCTCTGACAAAATTACTACTTTTTCTGTAGATGTAGAAAATCATTCGACATATGTTAATGCAAGTGCACCAGCTATTACAAATAAAAGCGAAACGCCCATTTGCAACTTCAGTCAAGTCGTGAATCAAATTGGGTGCTATTTTCTATAAAAGATTCAGATGATAGAACAGCGAAAACAGGGTGGTATAGAAAGATATTTCCACTAATAAACAAAAATAACTTTTTGAAATAGAATATTTTGGTGATTAAGAGACAGTGTTTTTACTTAAACGACGAATTCGTGAGAAAGAGAATCCTAATGTTTCTCAAGATGCTCTATTGTAAACATATAAATATTCAATCAATTCATATTCAAATCAACACTCTTAATTCTTTCTGCATATTTTTCTGATATTATATTGATAAATGTATTGAGCATCAAAGAAAAACGCACAAATAATTCGTTATAGATTTTAAATGGTACTAATACCAAACGGCGAATACAATATTACAATCAATACCACTACTTTATAGAAAGTAAGTTTTAAAAATGTACTGCATATCTGGCATATCTAAATTCAATTAAGTTATCGTACACTTTCACAAAATAATGTATCAGGAAAAATATTCTATTGAAATATTTAAATCAACAAATCATTTCTTGCAAAAAAATATTAATAAATAATAAAAAAAAATTTAAAAAAAGAGTATCAGTGACTTGTATAATGATTCAATGTGTACAGATATGCATGTTTATCAAATTAAGGATTAATAAGTATTTTGTTTATTTGCTGGTGTAAATAAGAGAAACTATGAATCTATTTTCCTAAAGTGCCCAATAAAATTCCGTATGTTAGCATTCCAGCAGTGCTTGCGATTACGAGGGACCTGTTGAGCACGTAGACTTTCCACAAACTCAAGGTTCCATGAGCGCAATCAGTTTTGAAATTTCTTGAATTCAAATGACAGCTGCAGTGCTTCATAGATGATGTTTGCATCATTTTATGCGTATTTAATTCCATCTCGTTGGTCAGCGAACCTGATATCATTATTATCAAATGAGATAGTAAATAGAGGAGAAGCAAAACTGACAAATAAATTTTGTAGATCACTGTCAAGTTACCAAACACTAAACTGTAACCCGCACGAAAAACAGACAGCATAGATTTGACGACTATAAGAATGGCGATAAAAGAAAATTGTTCGTCAAAGTGTTCTATAAGGCTCAAAACTTTTTCAAAACCAGAGACATTACTTTTGAAATCTGCCTGAAAATGAGAATTCTGAAATCTGTCAAGGAAATGTGTATACGAGATTCTAATCATTTTGCAAATAAAGAAGTAATATATGACAAACAAATAAAAAATTCCATGTTCTATAACGTAGGAAGAAAATTCTAAATATGCAATAATGTACGGAATATATAAAGTGAAAATATTTTGGGTTTTTGTTTGAAAAGCGTCCCGAACATTTATTTTGCTATAGCCTAAAAGAAAACTACAAATCGGTATAATTATTACGAAAATGAGAGCAACTACAAAAAGCAAAATGTAAAAGCATGCTTTCAGTCTTCTGTAATTGCATACTTTTAAAGTTTTTAACACTTTTGCGAAATCATACACCACTTTAGAAATCTGCCGTCGTTTTCTGTAGATAGAGGCATACAAAATTGCTTTCAAAATGGTCAGGATGAAACTAGTGAATTCTTTCCTCTTGTCAGGCGCAAATCTTATGTAAGAAGTTCTGACAGTTATTTGGGTGATTAAAGAAATACAAAACCAGAATCTTGTGATACATCCGATGAACGATTTAACGTATTGCTTCTTAGTTGTTGTAATGTGTATATTTCGATGAGATCTGTAGACATGTGTATAATCTTTCACTTCAACTCCAAGTAACGTAAATAGGTTGAACATAAATTTAAATGTCTTCGGAAACGAATTATATTCCATAACTCTTGCGTTAACGTGAAATTTAAGCATTTTGTTTTCAAACATTTAAATTTTCAAATAATGTCTGCAAGATGAACCTATTAATGATAATTATCTTTACTAAAAGCTTCAGTGCTTCCAGTTTTAGATTTAAAAGGGTATTGATTATCGCAGCGTAGCAACCCAAAATTCGAGAAAAAACATTCATTTTTATTATTCTAATTTACGTTCTAGTTAAAATCAAATTTAAATTAAATTATTATTAAATAATCATTAGTTCTCTCACGAAAGCAAAATATAATAAAAGCTTTTCTTTTGTTTTTTGAAAATTGATGCCCGTTACACAATATAACAAAGATTTTGTCATTTTTTAAATTTATTGAATTCGATTGTTTAATTCCTGAAGTGATTTTATGCATTCAGGTATTAATAAGATTAGTAAATATGCCATGCTGTGTAAACAGAAAGAGGATGTTTTTATCCATGTTAAATGATTTTCATATAGAAAATGACTTTAAAAAACGGAATGTATTAACTTGCTTCGCATATTTTTGAAACTTTGTTATCTGACAAATCAATCCTTGTTAAAGCGTCTTTTTATTAAATTAAAGAAATCATAATTGAAAGATGCACTCTGTATTGATTTATAGAATTCAGATGTTAATGATGTTTTTTATTTTACTTGATTATTTCGCTTTCTTTTTTAGAATATTTCCATAGTTTTCTTATATATTTATATTTTCTATAAACTACATTTTTTTTGAAGTGTACAAGGTCATACAGAAGTCCTTTGATTAACGCGCATAGTACATAAGAGGTTTAAACATATTTTCTTTTTGACGTTACAATGCAGAAAACTGTAAAATATTTACCCATTTGCAAGTATTTATAGAAAAATTTACAAATACTGGGTGCTTATAGTTAAAGTTTTTCTAATCACACAGCACTAGATCCATGACTCTAAGCAAAACAAATTTTCACTAGTATTAAATACAGTTGGCCCAAGAGAAATTTCTATAAGTAGAGCTGTTTAAATATCTGTAGAGATTTATCTATATACATATCTAAAGAGATTTCTCTGATTTTTTAAAACAAAAAATAAAGGAAATATAAATTTATTTCATAGTTGTTAAAAATACATTTTTGTCGAATTATCCTATACATTTTGTTCAATCTAGATAAAACACATAAATTTTTGAAAAAGTCTGAAAATCTCTTTTTATTTACATCTTCGACAATTTGTGTAGAAATGGCATTGAGGTTTCAACTTTGAAAAAAACTGAAACAGGTTTCAAATTAAGTGACGATTTAAAAGAAGTTAAGAAAGTGTGCCTTTCCTTGTTGTTGATTATGGGCGAAATTAGTATTTATTTACCGCCATATGATATACGATTTGTGAAAAATATCTTCCTTTAAATTTGTCGAATGGCGGCATTCACAATATTAGAGGGAATAAGGAAAATTTAACATTCTTTTTGGCAGAGAAAAAAAAAGAAGAAGAAAATATTGACGTTTCTAGATTTGAGGATATTACTACTGTTGTTCTACCTTTAGAATAACCCACAGTAGTTCAAAGTCTGAATTTTAGCTCACACACGTCACAAACTCTTTTTACAGGAGGGAATTCATTTATGCGTTTCATTAATTTATCCACAGACAGTAACTTTGATCTGGAAAAGAGGACGATAACCTCTGACCCAGTAACCACAGTGGTATTATTATGGACATAGTGGACATTTTAAAAAAGACAAATAAAGCGTACCCCCGTCATCACAAACACACACACACACAAGGTTAAGTCTCAAGCTGGTGGTTCAAAATCGCAGCCCAAGGGATGCGATTCCAACGCCCTACTAACCTGGTTATCCCGGCCCCTATTTACTCTTGAGTTCAATCTTGGAAAAAACAAGACAATATGTTTTTAGAATGGGAATATGTAAGGACTTCGAGAATTCCTGAAATAGAATATATCTGACGCGATTCATTGTTGAATCGGGGTATACGTAATACCAATATAGGAACGAAGGAATACTTGAAATTCCTCATGTCAGAGGACAAAAAAGAATAAAGAATAACATTTCTAGCTTTGAAATTATTACTAATGTTTCTATATATGTAACAAATCATTCGACATTTGTTAATACAAGGATACCAGCCATTACAATTGAAACCGAATGTCGATTTACAACTTGCGTAAAGTCTTGTAACAATTTTTTTGAAATTTTCCATAAAATATTCTGATGAAAGAATAGCGAGTACAGGGTCGTATCGAATTTCGGCTTATATTTCCACTAATAAGTAAAAATAACATTTTGACCGTGAATATTTAGGTGAGTAAGAGAGAGTATTTTCATTTTAACGACGATTTCGTGTGAAATAGAATCCTAATATTTCTCAAGAAGCTCCATTGTAAGCATATAAATTTTCAATCAACTCATATTCGCATGAACACTCTTAGCCCAATGTAGAAATCATTCTGAACTCATTATATTGATTAATGAATTAACTATAAAAACATAGAACTGATCCTTAATAGATATAAAATAGTACCAATACTTTGCAAGGAAAAAATATTAAAATCCATACCCCTTCTTTATAGGGAGTACGTTTTTAAAAAGAAAAATGTTCTGTTTAGCTTTAATCTCTAAATTCAATAAATAATCGTAAATTTTAAATGAAGAAAGTATATTTTTTTAAAAAAATCTACTAGAATATTTAATTCAATAAATGAATTTTTTAGAAAAATTGGTCAATTTTCTCATTATAAATCTCTGATATTTTTCAAATTAATCTCAAACTCATTTTCAATAAAGGATATCAGTATATTGAATTATGATCTAGTGTGTATAGAAATGTATGTTTATAGATTTCAGGTTTAATAAGTTTTTTTTATTTGTTGGACTAAAAACTTTTTCGAAACCAGTGACATCACTTTTGAAGTCTTCCAGAAACTGAGAATTTTCAAATCTTTTAAGTAAGTATATATACGAGATTCTAATTATTTTGCAAAAAAAGAAGTAGTAAAAGTCCATCAGCTCTCTAAAGAAAGGAAAAAAATTATAATAGACTTATTAACGTATTTTGAAAATTGATGCATGTTAAAACAACTTAAAAATAACTTGTCATTTTTTGAATTAATTGAATGCTATATTTTAATGCCTGTTTATCTTTTATGCATTAAGATATTAATAAGAGTATTTATTCTATAAATGTTTAAAAATTTTCTTAAAGGAAAAAAAAGTAAATTTATTAACCTGCTTTGCATATTTTTAAAACTTTTTTATCTGACAAATCATTTATCGATAAAGTGTGTCTTTATTAAATTTAAGAAATTATACTTGGAAGAGTAACTCTGTATTGATTTATAGAATTCTTTTTCTAAACCTTTTCCATTTTACTTGATTATTTCGCTTTCTTCTTTACAATTATTCGTTCATATTCTTATATATATATTTATATTTTCAGTCATTTACATTTATTTGAAAATAAATATTTATTTGTTGTGTAGAAGGTCGTAGGGATTAGCATGAATAGCAGAGAAGACATATGGAATTAATTGTTTTTACAATAGAATATGGAAAATTACCAAATATTTTCGTATTTCTAAGTATTTATAGAATAATTTACAAATACAGGGTGGTTAGTGTTTGAGTTTGTCTTTTTAGAAAGCACTAGAACCATGGCTCTAAGCGAAACAAATTTTCACTAGGATTTAATTCAAGTATTAGGCCCTTCAGAACTCAAAAAAAATTCTATAAGTGGCCTTGTGTGAATATCTAAGGAGACTTTTGTGTTATTTTGAATTAACAATAAAGGAAAGGAAATTTATTTCACAGTTTTTATTTATTTATTTATTTCATTTTTTTGCAGAATTATCTTCATTCAGTTTCAATAAAGTACTGTTTTTATTTAATATACCTGAAGATATCTTTTTATGTACATCTTTGACGAATTCTGCTGAAATGGCAGTGATGCTTCAACTTCGACAAACACTAAAACAAACTTCAAATTATGTTACGATTAAAAACAAGTTAAGAAAGTGTGCCTTTGATTTTTTTTTAATCTTCGGCGAAGTATCTGTTTATGTAAATTCTTACTGAACTACGCTTTGTTAAAAATCTCTTCCCGTCAAGTTATTTTATCACAATAACTTCAATACTGCGTTATATATTCGAGAATACAGGAATTAGAATATATTAGAAATGTCCGTTGTCGGATGCTGGCATTCTTAATATTAGAGGCACTAATAAATATTTGAATTCTTCATGGCAGAGAACAGAAAAGAAACAAAAAACACTGCCGCTTCTAGTTTTGAGAATATTAATACTTTTGTTATTCTCATGTTCCGCTTTACAAAGGAAGAAGTCTGCTTTTAGCTGACACATGTCACAAATCCTTTTTACAGGGTTGACTTCATTCATGCGATTCCTTCATTCATCTACAGACCGTAATTTATATCTGGAACAGAGAGTCATCACCTTTGACCCAGTATCCAAAGTGATATTATTCTTAATATGGAGGAATATGTAAACACGTCAGATAAAACTTGAACAAGCAACCACACACACACGGAGAGTTCTTCGGCTGGTGAGTTCAAATTTACATCTCAAGAACAAGATGAATGAACAGTGAGAACAAGGTTATAAAAAATCGACTGATATTTTCTCTGATAATTAATACTAACTTTTTGACCGAGAATAATTTGGTGAGTAACAAAGCGCGATTTTATTTAAACGGCGAATTCGTGAGAAAGAGAATACTAATATTTCTCAAGAAGCTGAATTCTAAGTATATAAATATTACATATTAACTAATAAAAATATCAACAAAAAATATTAACCAAACAAGTAATTAAATACAAACTAATATAAATAATAACAAATAAAATATTAACAACAGTACCACTATTTAATAGAGTGTAACCTGAATAAAAATTAGCCTATCTTCTTCTGCAGACTGTAATCTATCTTTGCGCTAAATTTCATCAAATTTCCTTTAGCCGTTCTGGTGTGATTGAACCACATAGTCCATCCGTCCATCCAAACATTCATATTTATAAGAGTAGTATAGATAAGTTTAAAAAAATAATGTACTATATATCTGCCATCTCAAAATTCAATAAAGTAATCGTACATTCTCACTGAAGAAGGTATAATGAAAAAATTCTATTTAAATATTTAATTCGAAAAATCATTTCTTGTAAAAGAGTTTGAATTTTAATAAATAATAATACAATTTTAAATAAAGGTTATCAATGTATAGTATTATGATTCGATGTGTAAAGAAATGCATGTATATATAATCAAGAATCATTAAACATTTTCTTTGATTTGTAGGTGTTTATAAGAGAAAATATAAATCTATTTTCCTAAAGTGCCCAATAAAATACCGTATGTTAACATTCCAGCAATACTTGCAATTACAAGGGACCTGTTAAGCACATAGATTTTCCATAAAGTCAAGGTTCCTTGAACACAAACAGTTTTCAAATTTGTGGATCCCAAATGACAGCTGCAGTACTTCATAGAGGATCAGCGATCAGTTGGTCAGCGAACCGGATATCATTATTGATAAATAACATAGTAAATAGAGGAGAAGAGAAACAGACAAATAATTTTGTAGATCACTGACAAACTATCATCAAACGCTAAACTATAACCCGCATGAAATACAGAAAGCATTGATCTGACGACAAAAAGAATAGCGATAAGAGAAAAGTGCTCGTCAAAGTATTCTGTAAGACTTAAAACTTCTTTAAACCCAGTGACATTAAATTCTGAAATCTCCAGAAAACTGAGAATTTTTAAATCTTTCAAGGAATTGTGTATACGAGATTCTAATTATTTTGCAAATAGAAGTAGTATATGACAAACAAATAAAAAATACCACGTTCTATAAAGTAGGATGGAATTTCCAAGTATTCGATAGTGTAGAAAGCATAGAAAGTGAAAATATTTTGGTTTTTTGTGTGAAAAACATCCCAAACATTTATTCTGCTGGAGCCTAAAACAAAACTACACAAAGGTAAAATTATTACAAAAATGGGAGCAACAATAAAATGAAAAATGTAAGAATATGCTTTCAATCTTTTGTAATTGCATGCTTTTAAAGGTTTTAACACATTCCCAAAATCATACACCACTTTAGAAATCTGTCGCCGTTTTCTGTAGATTGAGGCATACAAAATTGCTTTCAAAATGGTCAGGATTAAACCTGCAAATTGTTTCCTCCGGTCAGGAGCATGAGCTATGTAAGAAGTCATGAAAATTATTTGGGTGATTAAAGAAGTACAAAACCAGGATCTTATAATGCATCCGATGAATGATTTAATGCATTGCTTGTTAGTCGTTATTGTGCGTATCTTTCGATGAAACTTATAGACACTTCAATTCCAAGTAACATAAAAACGTTGAATAAAAATTTAAATGCTTTCAAAAACGAATTATATTCCATAATTGTTTCTTTTATGTGCATTTTTAGCCTTTACAAAAAATGTTTGCACGATGAATAGACGAATAATAGTTTTCAGTGCGAAAAGCTTCAGTGCTTTCAGTTTTAAATCTTCAAAGGTGTTGATCTAAAAAGATTAGCAACCTGAAATTTGAGAACTAAGATTCTCATTTTGTAAATTAAAATTGAATTTTCTTTTATTAAATTTAGTATTAAAAGTCAATAAGCACTCTAATGAAAGCAAATCTTCGCTACTTTAATATCGATAAAAAATTTAATAGTCTTACAATTGAATTGTGAAACTGATGAACGTTACACAACTCAAAAAATATATTGTCACTTTTTCAATGAATTGAATTCCATTTTTTATCTTTTGTTGATCTTTAAAGCATTAAGGTATTAATAAGAATAGTAAATATGGTATACAAAGAGAGATTTTGATGTCTTTATTCATGTTTAATGATTTTCTTAAAGAAACATCTTTGTAAAAATGAAAATTTTTTAACTTCATTTGCATATTTTTAAAACTTTGTTATCTGAGAAATCAATTTTAGATAAAGCGGCTCTTTATTAAATTATAAAAATGACTCTTAAAAGATGCCCTCTGTATTGATTTATAGAATTCTGTTGGTTTTCCTTCCCCATTTGACTTGATTAATTAGCTTTCTTCTTTACAATACTTCATTGATGTTCTTATAAATTTATATTTTCGGAAAACTACAATTATTTCAAAAGAAATATTTATTTTAAAGGTACAAGATTGTATTAAAGTCATTTTATTAACGCTCATAGTAGATAAAAGCTATGAAATTAATTGTTTTATCAACAGAATGTGGGAAATTACAAAATATGTACGTATTTGTATTTAAGAATAATTTACAAATAAAGGACGGTTATAGTTAAAGTATATCTATTTAGAAAGCAATAGAACCTTTCTCAAAGCGAAGCAAATTTTCACTGGTATTTGATAAAATTGTAAATCTCTGGAAAGCCTGAAAAAAAATTCTATGAGTGGCGTTGTTTGAATATCTAAGGAGAGTTGTATTTGTTATTTTTTAATAAAAAATAAAGGAAAGGAAATTTATTTCACAGTTGTTAAAAATAGATTTTTGCAGAATTATCCAATCAATTTCGTTCAATTAAAAAAATTACAATTTTTTAAAGCCTTAAGATCTCTTTTTATTCTCATTCATACACATTCGACGAATTATTTAGAAATCTCAGATTTGTACAGATGCTTCAAATTCGAAGAACTGAACAAACTTCAAATTGTCGAGCTTCATCAAAGAGATTGAAAAGCTGTATATTTCCGGTGAACGAAAAGAATGAAAGAAAGTTGTGAAAGAAATTTAGCGAAAGTCTAGATAACTTGGTGATTTTTCAATTTAATATCGCTTTAAGAAATTTCGCGCAATTCTACATTATTTGGCAATCTGTTCACTTTAAAATCGCTGCAAGAAATTTGGTAGAATTCTACATTATTTAACGATTATTTTTTGCCTCCCGCCTAACTGAAAAGTACCAAAAAAGCTACAAAAATGTTCTTCACTTTTCAAATCGTTGATCCCATCCTTTCTTCATGAATTTAATTTTTAGATTTGATAAGTTTAAAACAGTTTAACTAGAGCTAGTATTGGCGAGATCACTTACTCCTGCCGCTTCTCTTACTTCCATTAAGCTTTTTTTTTCCTGTTACGGGTCTGTTTGAGACGAGATCAAACTATTCTTACCCGTTTCCTTAGTGGCCATCTACTATCAATGACTTTAGTCAGAGGTGCTAAACAGCTCGAACTCTGGACTCAATGTTCTACTCCACAGGTATCTCCTGAGCACATTTCATCTTGTCTTGGGTTACCATGCAGGTCCGGGTTCATGATACCCTTTAAGTACTGGATTTTCTCGTGATGAATGATTTCGTGAACCTGATATATTTCTGCTGGTCACGAGGATGAGAAACAACAACAAAACTGCCTCATTGTAGTGTGATATTATATACAATGTTAAAAAATTTATACTTGAAAAATTTGGGATGAGTAAGTATACATTTTGATTTACTAAAGTATATAAGAAAATTGTTGCTTGAATCCACGATCTTTGAAGAAAACAGTGATAACTCAACTAGACACTGGAATTTCAAGTGGTAAAATAGCAGGGAAGAGTTGTGGGCAGCATCTGAAAAGACTGTGAACAATCATCTTTCAAAAATATGCAGTAATTTAAATTTATGGAGTATATAGATAACTTGTTTTGTCTTAGAAATAAATGTTTTAGTTATTTCAATAACAGAAGTTGTCAATCCCATTAAAAGAATCCGTTTATGCGGACGCATACACAACAAGAATACTTAACATATTTCCCTAAATTTCCCAGAAAGATACCATGTCAGCAATCCAGCAATTCCAGCTATTATCAGAGTCCTATTAAGCGTATAAATCTTCCACAAAGTTAATGATCCTTGAAAAGAGTCTGTTTTACATCACGCACTTCTCAAATAGCTATTGTAAGTGTTTAGAGGCGATTTTTGTATCATTTTATGAGTATTTATTTGCATCTCGTTGGTGAGTGAACCAGACATAATTACAGTCAAATGACATAACAAAAAATGAATAAGAAAAACAAATGAGCAAAAATTGAGGGTCATTGTTAAACAGGTTTCAAATTCTAAGCCATAACCCACACGAAATACAGACAGCATAAATCTGACGATGGAAAGAAAAGTCAGAAAAGAAAAATGTTCGATAAATTCTTCTTTAAGCTTCGAAACTTCTTCGTACTCAACGATTTTGTCCATGAAATTTTCCCATGAAACAATTATCCGAAATCTTTCAGTCAAAAATATAAATAGGATTCTAATCTTATTGCAAACTAAGAAGTAATATACGAAAAATAAATAAAGAATTCCATTTTCTATAATATGGAAAGGAAGGTCAAATATTTGAATAACGTAAGGAATGTACAGAGGAAAAACACTATGGCTCTTTTCTAGAAAAAACACCTGCATTTTCACTTTTTTGTAGCAAATATAAATTTGAAATTGGCAGAAGAATCACGAGGGCAACCGAAAAATTCAAAACGACTCTGATAGTTAATCTTGAAATGATATGAAATTCTGGAGCTTTTCTGAACAATATTTTACTGGAATCATACACAACTTTGAAAATTTGTTTTCTTTTTCGATAAAGAGACACATACAAAACTGGTTTCAAAATGATCAAGATCAAGTTGGTGAATTCCTTTCTGTTGTCTGGGGCATATGCAATGTAAGAAGAGATGACGACTACTTTCACGGTGCAAGCAATACAAAACAAAATTCTAGAGAAATGCCCGATGAACAATTTAATGAATGTCTTCGTCGTTTTTTTTTATTGCGTTTTAATGAATCGCAGCTGCAAAATTCTACATTATCATCCTCTTCTGTACCAAATAAAGTAAAAGCAGTAAATATGAGATTAAATTCTTTCACTATCGAATGATATTCATTTATTCCTGCGTCAAAGCACATTTTCAACTATTTACTTTCATTTGAAAATTTTCTGAGTTCTATCCTTTTAAATGAAGAGCAAAAAATGTAAATGAAGAGAAGTTATATATATATATATCTTTTAGTGGCATCAGAAGTATTTATGTTGATATGAAATTTTAATTTACATTTTCTCTTTAAAAGAAAAGTAAACGACGGTTACTTACGTGAAAAATTGAGCAAGACACAATGAGGCAGACATTGATTAATACTGAAATGTTTGTTAAAATGAAAACTTTTAATCAATAATTCTCACAGGAAACCAAAGAAAGTTTATACGGTCATTCATGTTTTGATAAACAATTTTAAACATAACAAAGAGAAAAAAATTATTATTTCTTTATTTTATATTTTATAATCCATTTCAGTTTCAAAAATGTTTCTATTACAAATTTACGCACATTTTATTTAAATGTGAAACGCAAACATCATGAAAGCCAAATCAATATTAAAATATAATGTATTTTTTAAAATTATGATATGCACGAAATCATTGTGACCAAAACATTTAAATGTCAGACATATCTTGAAACCTTTAAAACAGATTAATTGGGATCAATATATATATGGTTTAAATTATATTGAATTTTTTCACAAAACATCTGCTAAAAAAGTAGATCGATTGGATTGGAAACAGACTTAATTTGAAGAAGCGCATAATAGAAAGTGTTGAAAGGAAAAATTTTAAATAATTTTTAATCATATTTGCTCCTATGTGTGAAAGTAAATAATTTCTTATTTTTAGTTGTATTTGTGCACATATTCCAATTATGCAAATCATCAAGCTTGATATTTCATACAAGACATTGTGATGTTACGCTAGTGATCCTTACATTAGAATGAAAAATTGTCAGGTTTTCATGGCAAAAGCGTAAAAGATTCAAATAAATCCAAATTTTAATACATTTTTCATAAATAAAGCGTTAAATTGTTGATTCGATAGTAAATTTTACTCCTTTACAGGAAATAAACTATTTTCGAACAAAGAAAAATACCCTATGTTGAGTCATATAAAACTTCAATGAACTAATCGTACTTTTTTAGTGAAAAGTTCGTAATTATTATTTATACAAAAATATTTGGAACAACAATCCATTCTATTAGAGACCGAAAAATTCAAAAAAAGATAATAATTTTTCGCATTTTGATCATTTATATAATCCAGTATTTGTCCGCTTCTTCAGTTTTCATTCATTTTAAGTGCAAAATAGTATCAACATGCAATTTTATAAAATAGTGTTCAAACATCCTTGGGTAGTGTGTTCAATATACGCAAGCATATTCTTTGACTTATCAAGTATTTATAAGAGATACTTTAACTTTATTTTCCTAAAGTGCCCAATAAGATGCTGTAAGTCACCATCCCAGCGAGGCTTGCGATTACGAGTGACCTGTTGAGCACATAGATATTCCACAAACTCAAGGTTCCTTGAACAAGATCAGTTTTCAAATTTGTGGATCTCAAATGATAGCTTTGAAGCTTCAAAAACAATCCTTGAATCCTTTTATGAGTATGTAGTTCCATCTCATTGGTTAGTGAACCTGATATCATTATTGTCAAATAAAAGAGTAAGTATACGAGAAGCGAAAAAAGCAAGAAAATAATGAAGGTCATTGACAAGCTATTGCCAAATGCTAAGCTGTAACCAGCACGAAATGCAGACAGCATAGATCTGATGACAGCAAGAAATGCGATGAAAGAAAAATGCTTGTCAAAGCGTTCTATAAGCTTCAAAATTCCTTCGAATCCAGGCATATCACTTTTGAAGTTTTCAGGCAAAAGAGTATTTTTAAATCTTTTAAGGAAATGCACGTACGAAAATCTAATTATTTTACAAATGGAGAAATAGTAAATGACAAATAAACATAGAATTCCCTTTTCTATAAAGTAAAAAAGAAAATCGAAAGTTTTGATAACATATAGAGCATTCGAAATGAAACTACTTTTGGTTTCTGCAGGGAAAAACGCATGAACTATTATTCTGCTGTAACCTAACCAAAAACTGGTACTTGGTAAAATTATTACAAAAATTAGTACTAAAGGAAAAATAAAAATGAATCGAAAATTCAATATTTTGAAATTGCAGGCTTTTAAGATTTTTAACAATTTGTCGAAATCATGCACCACTTTAGAAATCTGTCGCCGTTTTCTGTAGAGAGAGGCATACAAAATTGCTTTCAAAATGGTCAGGATTAAGGTGGTGAATTCTTTCCTTCGGTCTTGCGCATAAGCTATGTAAGAAATGCTGACAATTATTTTTGAGACGAAAGCAGTACAGAACAAGAATCTTGTGATACGTCCAATGAACGATTTAATGCATATCTTCTCAGATTCTATTATGCGTAAATTAGGATTATAGATATAGACATTTCTATTATCTGTTACATCAATTCCTAATAAAGTAAAAATGGTGAATATAAAATTAAAATCATTCAAGAACGAGTTACATTCCATTACTCCAGTTTTAATTTTTATGTTTATCTTTATTCCAGCCTTTTGACCTTTTATTTCGTAATGCGAAATTTTAGATTATTGTCTCCAAGAAGCATTTCAATTCTTCCAAAGCATGAATTCCCATTTTCAATTCCAAAGCCTTTTCAATGCCTTTTTAGATTTCATAAAATGTTGTTCGTCACAGAATATGAAACCTATGTGTAAGAAAGTAAACTTTCAATTTCAAATTTCAAGTTTTAATTTTTTTCATTACAAATTAGCGCTAAAATTACACGAGCAATATAATGAAAACTTATCTTCGTAGTCTTGCTGCACTATCATGAATACTGATATAAGTTAAAGCGACATTAAAGAAATATTATCTGCCCTTTTAGCTAATTAAAATCGATATTTTATCTTTTTTTTTGCTATTTCTCAAGCATTCATATTTTAATACAAATAAGAAGTCATGATTTAAATGCAAATAGTCTATCTAGATATATAAAAAATATTATTTTTATATGAAAAAGGAGCAAATATTTGCAAACTAGACTGAAATTTTTTTCTATGAATGAAATAATCGAAAATGTCTTTCTGATGTGAAGTTGAAAAATAAACATTCGCTTGGCAATGTTTATTGACTTATAGAAAGGTTTTTATAAGAATCTAACCCTCTTTCGTTTTCTTTGATTATTTTCCCTTTTTCTGTGTTACGGTTCAAATCTTTTTTCTTTGTGATCCATCAATATTGTCAAATAACGGAGCATTAAAGTAAATTAACAAACAGTAAACCAATCTAGAAATTTTATCTTAGTAAAGAATATCTAGAAATTCCTTTTTTTAAATCAGCAAACAAATTAAGTAAAATATAAATTATTTAAAAATCATGAAACCGAGAAATGTTATTGACAAATTTGAACCATTAATAAATTAATCATCGCTGTAGATTATGTAATTCAAAAGGCAGAAATATGTCGAAAACATGAAAACTAAACTTATTTCGTAATTTGAATTTGTCGAAAATTTTGGTTAGACATGAAATTATACTGCCACCTGATTAATATTACCAAGCAATTACTTGTTAAGTTTAGCAATTCAGAAAACTTAATTTTAAGTAATTAAAAGTTTAAATTAGACAAATTTAAACCATTAATTAACTAATTAAAAGTACAAGAAAATTACGACCCATCTTTAATATTAGAAAAAAAATTAAAATTAAAATTTTATACAAATGGCACATTTTAAAGAAAACTGTTTACCTCAATATTAAACAGTTCTATCTAATAATACCTTTTTCAACATCTTCAAAATTTTTTATCTAATAAATAAAAAATATATATTTTAAAAGTAGATAAAATATCCTAGAACACTAATGGCAACATTTTCTTTTATCATACGTACTAAATTAATTTACAGAATTTTTTCCTTTGGGAAATTGTAAAAGCTTATATACATAAAAGATAAATGGAATGTGAATAATTACATGCTCATCAAATATATATTTTGATATTTAATTCAGAGAAAACATTGAAAGAACAAACATGAGAAAAAAAAATCAAAATTCATTTTGTTCGTTTTAGTGCTATCAGAGAGGTTAATACTAAATAATCAATTAAAACCTCCATTGCAATGTAAACCGAAATGAGTACTTTTACGAAACATTTTGCAAAACGCATTGAAGAAAACTTCACCGACCAGTGAAATATATCATAAATGAGAATATCTAACAATGGTCTTTAAAGAAATACAAATTGTGGGTAATATGATCACAGGAAATTTTAAACTATTTAAAACGTTTAAAAATATGAGATTTTTTTTATCTTGTCTTTCTAAGCAATTTTAATTGGCATAATTATTTTTTTTTACATCCTGCATTTTTAAAGAGTTCAGTTATAATTATTTCAATATTACATCCAGTAAATCTCCGTATACAATTAAAATACCAATAGAAAACATAATCATAAGACAATGATTTCTCCATCCTATGGGCTTTCAATAAGCCAATTTATCTTTTATTTAAATGAATTACTTGGTGCTGTTCTTATCTTAATCGGTACAAAATCATGATTCTCAAAACTATTCGATGCCTTCTGGTGTAAGTATGCGAGACAATTTCCGAAAATCTTCCATATAGTTTTTAAAAAATTAATTAAAGATATTAAATACGTTGTTTTAAATAAAATAAAGATGATAAAAAACTAAAATAAATAAAAAATAATGCAAAATTTAAGGAAATGAATTAAATTAAAATAAATTAAAAATAAAAAAATATTTAAATTAAGACAAATTGAAAGTAATTTCTTTTTTGAAATTTTTCAATATCAATTTTTGAAATAAAATAATTATTTAATAGTAATTAAGCTTAGCTTTAAGACGATAAAATATAGGATAATACAAGAAAACTACAAGCAGTTTATTAATTATGCTTGCATATTCGTTAAAAGCAAAAAAATGTTTAATTGTGCGCTACCGAAGAAAAAGAGACACTTATAATCTGAACATACAGCCTTCCGAGTTTGCTAATAATACAAACAAACTGTTACATCCATCCCTACTCCCCCAAAATCCAAACATCCTCTTAAAATGGATCAAATCCATGCTGGTTATTGTGGGAAAAAAGCTGATATTCTTTTAAAAGCAGCCATCATTGAATATGTTTTAGTTTAAACTCCAAACTCCCTGTGTCACCATAAATAAACTCTCTGTGACAGTGGAGACCCAAGCCCCTCTATAAATAAAATTATCAAAACAATAAAATTGCAACCATTTTCCTGGACTCGTGAAGAAATCCTCTTAGTCACAAGACAGGGTCCATTCCCTTCTTTCTTCAAGTCTTTTTAATTTATCTGAAGATGACTATTGCTCTTGTGGAGAAATCGGCAACCCCATCCACTTTGTGACGTCCTGTCCTTTAACGGTCTCATGGCACCTCTTAAAACCTCATCTGCACTAGAATGCTTTTGATACGAAAGAGTCCTTAATGATTCATCTTCCAAAAAAGAATCATAAGCATGATTAGATTCCTGATTGATCATGGAAAAATGTTCCAAACATATTAACCATGTTAATATTCACGTACATCATTTCATACACCACGCATTTTATTCATAATATATTAAGTTTTCTCAAGCTCCTAATTGTAAAATTTCTTTATTCTATCATTCAGACAGCACATTATATTGTTCATTCATCCAGTTTTATTGTGCTCTAGATATTTTTCATTCTAGTTTTTTTTATATTTTGATATTAGTGTTTCTTTCCGATTGATTACAATAGAGTTTCTCCTTTATAAAAAAATAAAGTACACTTACATCCATACCATGGAGGAACATGAGCTCTAAAAACAAGAAGTGTTGAGTGTTAAGTGTTCCTCAGTTTACTACATTTCTTATAAGTCAGGGGTAATCACATTTTCATCCATGTTCTCCAACAGTAAACAAAGGTAATTGCCAGTAATGATTAAGTAAGTTCCATTTACTAATACATTTTTGATCATGAATTTTTAAAAAAATTACTTCTTGTAAAATTCATTTATATCATTTGGTTACTGAATCATCAGTATTATTTGTCTTCAGAATTAGCTATTAATTTAGTTCATGATCGAGTTTCAACATTAGAAGCTTTTTAAATTTAAAATCTACTGTAATATTTCTGCTTCTAACACAATATTTGTATTTTTGAATCTTTGTTGATCCATACATGAAGAATAACGAACGTAGCAATAGAAAGTATTCCAAAAAGAATTCATTGAATAAATACGGCGAGTATTTAGAGAAAATAGTCGCATTAAAAATCATTATCTTTATCTTCGAAATTTTAATACATAAAAGAAAATAAACCAACTTTACAGCATGTGATTTCTCTTATTTTTACGTAATTTTTTTGTCTTAATAAAGGAAAATATTTTTGGATTATATCTGAAGAGTTTATGATTATATATATTCCATTGTCGAATTATTTATTCTGATCTTGATATACAAGTAAGAAGCGACAAAACTAAAATAATATAATTCAAACATCTAATGTGTGAAAAGAAGAAGGCAAAAATATGTTTATGTTATGATTCACTGTTGTAGCAAAATTCATTCAATATAAAGATATTAATAGAATTTCATACAATTACATCAATCCGACCATTTTCATGAAATGATGCTTCTTATATAATAGCTAGTCTTTAAAATAAAATATTGACAGTATAAGATGTATATTGAGATAGACATAGACTTTAAATGTATAAAAGAATGTGGATTAAAAATATTTGATGAATACACAAGGTTTAAAGTAATTAAAGAACTTCAACAAAAAATCGTATTTCAACAGATCAGATAGCGTAGTTATAATACTATCATTATGAAGCCGTTGGAATTTAAATGAAACAATTATGAACTTATAAAATATATTCAAATAAATAATCTTTGTCCATTGTAGAAATAATTTTGATGTTATATTGATTAATGATTTACTTATGAAAGAAAAACATAGAAATAATCCAATATAGATTTAAAATATTACCAATACATTTTAAAAAATCAAATTTTAAAATCAACATCATTTCTTTAAATGGAGTGAATTTAAAAAAAATAACGCATTTTATATTTCTCATTTCTAAATACCTTAAAGTAATCGTAAAATTTTCATTCAATAAGTTATAATGATACAAATTCTACAAAATTTTTTACTTCAACAAATTATTTCTTTGAAAAAATTAGAATTTTTCTCATTTTGAATCGTTGACATTGTTTAATTTTTTTCACAAGCTGATTTTAAATAAAGAGTATCAGTATATAATATAATGATCAAATGTGCACAGAAATTTCTGTTCATAGAATTAAGACTTTATAAGAATTTTCTTTAATTTGCAGGTGTTTATAAGAGAAAATACAAATCTATTTTCCTAAAGTGCCCAATAATATACCGTATGTTAACATTCCAGCAATGCTTGCTATTAGGAGGGACCTGTTAAGCACATAGACTTTCCATAAAGTCAAGGTTCCTCGAGAGCAATCAGTTTTCAAATTTGAGGATCTCAAATGATAGCTGCAGTGCTTCATAGAGGATTTCTGCATCATTTTATGCGTATTTAATTCCATCTCGTTGGTCAGCGAACCTGATATCATTATTGTCAAATGAGACAGTAAATAGAGGAGAAGCAAAACTGACAAATACATTTTGCAGATCATTGTCAAGTTATCAAACGCTAAGCTGTAACCCGCACGAAACACAGACAGCATTGATCTGACGACTAAAGGAATGGCGATAAAAGAAAAGTGCTCGTCATAGTGTTCTACAAGACTCAAACCTTTTTCGAAACCAATGGCATAATTTTTAAAATCTCCGGGAAAATGAGAATTCTCAAATCTCTCAAGAAAATGTGTATACGAGATTCTAATCATTTTGCAAATAAAGAAGTAATATATGACAAACAAATAAAAAATTCCATGTTCTATAACGTAGGAAAAAAATTCTAAATAAGCAATAATGTACGGAATATATAAAGTGAAAATATTTTGGGTTTTTGTTTGAAAAACGTCCCGAACATTTATTATGTTATAACTCAAAACAAAACTACAAAATGTTAAAATTATTACGAAAATGAGAGCAAGAATAAAAAGAAAAATGTAAAAGGATGCATTTAGTCTTCTGTATATGCATGCTTTTAAGGGTTTTAACACTTTGTCGAAATCATACACCACTTTAGAAATCTGTCGTCGTTTTCTGTAGAGAGAGGCATACAAAATAGTTTTCAAAATGATCAGGATGAAACTAACGAATTCTTTCCTCCGGTCAGACGCATAAGCTATGTAAAAAGTGATGAAAATTATTTGGATGATTAAAGAAGTGCAAAAACAGAATCTTGTAATGCATCCGATGAATGATTTAATGTATTGCTTCTTAGATATCGTAATGCATATCTTTCGATGAGAATTGGAGTCATCTCTCTCAACTATCACTTCAATTCCAAGTAACGTGAAGACGTTGAACATAAATTTAAAAGCCTTCCAAAATGAATTGTATTCCATAACTCTTTCTTTAAGGTGCATTTTTAGCCATTTGAATTCAAATATTTAATTTTTCAAATAATGAGTAATAATTTTCATTGATGAAAGCTTCAGTGCCTCCAGTTTATGATCGAAAAAGGTTTTGATCATCGCAGAGTAGCAACCCGGAATTCGGGAACAAAAACATTCGTTTTCTAATTTAAATGCGAATGTTCTTTCATGTAAATTATTATTGAATGTCCTTTAGTTCTCTAATGAAAGCAAAAAGTTATAATAGTTTTACTATTGTATGTGGAAAATTGAAGCATGTTACACAACCTAAAAAATATTTTGTCATTTTTTTTAATTAATTCAAATCGTTAATTTATTTCCTGTTGATATTTTATGTATTCAGATATTAATAATATTAGTAAATATGCTATGTTTTATAAACATAGAATGGATATTCTTTTCCATGTTTAAAGATTTACATAAAGAATATAACTTTGTAAAAAAAGAAAATGTATTAGCTTCTTTTGCATATTTCTTAAAACATTGTTATCTGACAAATCAATTATCGATAAGGGGTCTCTTCATTAAATTAAAGAAATGATAATTGAAAGATGTACTCTGTATTGATTTATAGAATACGGATTATATTCATTTTTTAATTGATTATTTTACTTTCTTTCAGAATAATTCGATATTTTTCTTATATATTTATATTTTCTGTAAACTACATTTATTTCAAAATTATTATTTGAAGTGTACAAAGTCATACAGGTCCATTGATTAACACGCATAGTAGATAAGACGTATGAAGTTAATTGTTTTTACGATATAACGCGGAAAACTGTAAAATATTTACCTATTTGTAAGTATTTATAGAATAATTTACAAATACAGGGCGGTAATTGTTAAAGTTTGTCTAATCACACAGCACTAGAAACATGACTCTAAGCGAAACAAATCTTCACTAGTATTAAATACAGTGGCGCAAAAGAAATTTCTATAAATAGAGCTGTTTGAATTTCTGTAGACATTTCTCAGATTTTTTGAATAAAAAATAAAGGGAAGGAAATAGAAGGTCGGCTGATATTTCTACTAATAAACAAAAATAATTTTTTGACATAGGATATTTTGGTGAGTAAGAGAGAGTGTTTTTATTTAAACGACGAATTCGTGTCGTTTAATTAAAAATAATATTGTTAAGAAGCTCCATTGTAAGCATATAAATTTTTAATCAATTCATATTCAAATCAACACTCTTAGCAAAATGTAGAAATCATTCTGAACTCATTATATTTATTAATGAATTAAATATAAAAACCTAGAACTAATCCATAATAGATGTAAAATAGTACCAATTCTTTACAAGGAAAAAATATTAAAATCCTTACCCCTTCTTTATAGGGAGTACGTTTTTAAAAAGAACAATGTTCTGTATATCTGTAATCTCTAAATTCAATAAGTAGTCTTATATTTTCAATGAAGAAAGTATATTTTAAAAAATTCTACTAAAATATTTAACTTAATAAATAAATTTTTTTAGAAAAATTGGCAATTTTCTCATTATGAATCGCTGATATTTTTCAATTTAATCTCAAACTGATTTTCAATAAAGGGTATCAGTATATTGAATTATGATCTAATGTGTACAGAAATGCATGTTTATAGATTTAAGGTTTAATAAGTTTTTTTTTTATTTTTTTGGTCTCTGACTTTATTCTGCTGTAGCCTAAAACAAAACTACACAGGGGCAAAAATATTACGAAAACGGGAGAAACAAGAAAAAGATAAATGTAAAAGGATGCATTTAGTCTTCTGTATATGCATGCTTTTAAGGGTTTTAACACTTTGTGGAAATAATACACCACTTTAGAAATCTGTCGTCGTTTTCTGTAGAGAGAGGCATACAAAATGGTTTTCAAAATGGTCAGAATGAAACTGGCGAATTCTTTCCTCTGGTCAGGCGCAAAACTAATGTAAGAAGTGCTGAGAATTTTTTCTGTGATTAAAGAAGTACAAAACCAGAATCTTGTAATGCATCCGATGAACGATTTAATGCAATGCTTCGAAGTTTATGTTATTCGTATATTTCGAAAATACCTGTAGACATTTGTATCATCTTTCATTTGAATTCCAAGTAACGTAAAGACCTTGAATATAAATTCAAATGCCTTCAAAAACGAATGCAATTCAATAACTTTTCCTTTAAGATCTCGGTGATGAATACGGTGAAGAGCTCTTTTGAGAGTTTCTGAATATCAACATCAATATTCCTTTAAAATTTCTAAATATGATTCCCTATTTTGGTCCGATGGAAAATCAGAATCCTAAATGAATCATGTGCTAATGTCTTCGAACAGGGATAGCACTTTTTCCCCGGGATCTGGGCGTTTTGAGTTCGAGCCCCGGTTCGGGCATGGTTGTTCTTTATCTGTTCTATCTGGGATATGCTAGAATTAGCCCCCCCTTTAAAAAGAGACTGTGCAAGCTAATGTGATGCATGAGTAGCTGTTCTGTAGGTTATGTGTTTATGTAATGTGTTGTCTACTCCTGTAAGCCCCGTGTAAAATTTAGTTGTGTACATGGATTTCTGAATGTTTAATAAAAATGAATAATGGCGGTTTATTAATTATCACAGCAAACTATTTTAATTGGCTGTCAATTTAATCGCATCAGAAAGACATTATACGAGAGCTGTTAAGTTACAAATTGATAGAGGAATATACTTGGAAGGACAGAAATTTGCTGCAAAATATCAGAACGAAATTTCTATTCAGGATTGGGGTCCAAGCTGGGAGATCAAGCTGGCCATTCAACTTTTCTCTTACCACGATCCTCTAGCTGCCGCGCTAGGTGTGGTCAAAAATTATCATCCATCAAAAGAAAATCAAAGCAATAACAGCGACAAATGGATTAGCTCAATATGAATATTGGCATCTTCTCAAATGAATTAACACTCAAAACGAGTTCTAAATAAACCCAGAAGGACTAGTCTTTCCTAAATTTTGTCACAATTTTTTTTAATAAATGTACTTATTTGTTATTATCCACATGAAATTGGTAAAAAAATATGCATAAGAACCTATTAGCGTGCAATATCAGATATTAAAACTAAAGTACCAGACGACTGAATATGTATTTTGCACGTCTATTATCAGACCGATGAAAACCAAATTTTGACACAAACTGCCAAAGATATCAAAAGCACAGATATCAAATTTCATGTTTGAAAGTTATTCAGTTTTTTTAGATATTTATTTATTTTTGGAAAATACTAAGAGATCTATTTTTGAAGTTAGTGAAAAAGCTTTTGTGTGACCCTATATAGAAGGTGATTATAATTAAACTTCCTCAATAAACAGAATCCTAAAACCCAAAACGGGTAATTGGATTGCAACGAGATTCAATATATAGACTATACATGAGATTTTGGGGGAAACAATTAGCCAAAAGTTGTCGAAAGTTGAAAAAAAAATCCAAAATGTCTACTAGAGGACGGGTTTTTCAAACAACAACAACAACAACATTGAATTCAGCACAATAAACGGAAAAAACGAAAATAATAATGATAAAAATCTGTTTGAGAGACAAAAAAAGTTTAGTTTGTCGATACAGGAACAGATTATTGTGAATTTGCACAATAGAAGCATTTGTTAATCGTGCCTTGTATAATGCAAGGGAAATTGCTCCATATGACCACCTTCATTCCTTTGCAAAATTTCAAGTCGATGGACTGCGTGTTCATCAGCAGATTGTAACTGATCAGTTGTGATACTTTGCACATGAAACGTTATGAGTTCTTTAAATCATTCAAAGTGGCAACTCTATCAGATACACGAGAACTTCCGTGTAGGCTGATACATTAAGCGTTTCATTTAAGCTCGTAACAAAAAAATGTATGAATTTAAATCCAGTGAACGTGGTAACCATGAATTTTGGAAGAAGCGACTAATAACTTAATTGACGATTGAATTTCATTTGTAAAGTGTTGAGGCAATAGCTTCTTCGTGGGATCATGGAAATGAGGGGATACACCGTCCTGTTTGAAAATGGTCGATGTAAGGACCGACCTTTGCTGTAACTGTGGCACAATAAACGTCTGCAGCATGTCATGTTATTGACAGCCCTTACCGGAACATGCGAGAGGACCAACGCGTGCAGTTATTTCCTCAAATGTTAATGGTCCAAGGATGAAGGTCGATGTGAATCCACACCGGAAATAACATAACGACGTCCTACGCCCCCTATCTAACCAGTAGAATGAGCACAAGATGTGAGGGAAAAAAGTAAAAAAATGGTAAAGGAAAAAAAGAGACGATACAGCATTCAGGGATCTCCAGTGAGGGTGCCGGCAGTGTCAAATCTTACAGGAATCTGTTCAATTTTTTGCTGAAGTCATAATTGGATAGAGGGGATAAGAATACTGAAACAAATGGTGGCTATAGGTTGAAAAGGGGAAATAGATTACCAACTGAAAAGAGAAAAAATGACAAATTACTTACTGAACATCTGTAGTGCATATAAATAAAACCGTAGAGTTAGAAATATGTAGTGTCCGTCTGAGTCCTGAGGTCTTGATTTCATTCGTGATATCTGCACTTTTGAGTAGAATGTAGGGGATTTTCCGTGTGCAGCTGTGTATTTTTCTTCGTCCTCATCGGGGAATTTTATATGTTGACTGCTCCTTTGAAATAGAAATGATACTTGTCAATCATTGAATATTCGAAGGCCATGATGTATCAACAACTATTTTGTCGATAGGTCGATAGGCTGGGAATGAGAGACGTTAGGAGTTGTATCTATCAAACAGATCTTGGTATTTTGGATCATTTATGAAAAGAATTCATTATGTTTCGGAGTGATTTTAGGATGGTTCTTTAAAAACTGCCTGTTGATCAAAAGACTTCACGCACTCTACTGTTCTCAAACTCTGATGTCCCTGTATGTGAGGCAGAAACTGGCTTGACGACATTAACAAATATCGGTGTAACAGGTTTGAGGCCTCTTCCAGGTTGAACTTATGAAAACATTTAAAACAATGAGCTTAATCATGTCCCAAATACATTTAATATATTGTTCTATATCGAAGGCTCTTTACACTACACATGCAACAGAAGCATTTCCATTAATTTAGTTTAAAAAAACTTCGCCAATAACGCACATTCAACTAAAGATACCATCACATCTTGAAACAAAACGGCATAAAACATGACAAACATTTTATACTCTAACCTGATTTTCATAAAGTTTCCTCCTCATCGTAAGCATTCAAATCTCGATACCCCCGTAATTGCACCTTTCACCGATTATACATTTTAATACTTATTATTCGATTATACGGCGGCTGACGCTCGTTAAATCTGTTCGTGGTCGCAAAGTCCTCAATGTCGAGAGTAATACCTTTGGGGGTTCTGGTTTAGAGGTGATAGTTCTTTGTTCCAGGTCTAAATTACGATCTGAGAAGAGTGAATGAATATGTATGAATGAAGTCCGCCCCCTAAAAAGGGTTGTGGATGTGTGTATCTAAGTCATACCCTTTGGCCCTAGATGCCGCTACTAGTAAAAGAATGTGACGCATTTCTTAGGCTTAAAATCTGCTGATGTATCAGCGGGGCTTGTCCATGGGAAATGCCAAAAGTAACAACAACAATACTTATTACTTTTGCTCTGAATTGTTAATATTGTTTCTGTATTGTTTTGATCACTTATTGTGCTAAATTGAATGTTTTTATGGAAAAGGCATCCTCTTGTTGGCACAATTTTTTTATTCGAATTCCGTGCGCACATCTAATTTAAAATCTGTGAAACAAATTTAGTTATAATCATTTTATCTATTTGTGTTGTGGGATGTTGTTTGTGGGAATGTTTATTTATCTTCACACTGCAATTCAAATGAATGCTGTTTTCCGAAAACACAAAAATGTAAGAAAAGCACCTCTCATTTTCCTTAACATTTAATTTTTCGCGAAGAGTAAAAAAAATGAATCATAACTCACAAGAAAGGAAAATAGTCAAAGAAAACGAGAGAGGTTTAGAATCTTATGAAATCTTATGACAGTTTTGAAAGCAATTTTGTATGCCTCCATATATACAGAAAACGATGACTGATTTCAAAAGTGGTGTATTATTTTGACAAAGTGTAAACACTTTTAAAAGCATTCAATTTCAAAACATTGAATTTTGGAAATGTATTTTCCCCCCTAAGTTTTAGTATGATTCAATACAGAGTGCATGTATCAATTTCAATTTAATATAAGAAACACATTTTCGATTATTGGTTTCATAACTGTTTCATTTATAGACAAAATAATCCTATTCAACATGTATATATATTTCAAGTAAAAATATCCCTTTTTTTTGTCTGATAAACTTTTCTAGACACTATTTGCATTAAATTATGACATCTCATTCGCTTTAAAACATAAATGTATAAGAAATCGTCAAATATGAAATTTCAATTTTGATTTGCCAAATAGGCACAAAATATTTATTTAATGTCGCCATAACTTACATTAATATTCACGATAGAGTATCAGGACTACAATGATACGTTTTCATCATATTGTTCGTGTGTTTTAAGTGTTAATTTGTATTGAAGAAAATTAAATCATGAAATTGGAAATTGAAATTTTCTTTCTTGCGCATTGATGTGGTTTTCTGTGATTAACAATATTTCTTGAGATCTAAATGACGTCGAAATGGCTTTAAAATCGAAAGCGTAAAACTACGGTCTTTAAATGCTTCTCGGGGATAATTATCGACATTTTCGCATTAGGAAATATAAGGTTAAAACGCATTAGTAAAGATTTAAAGTTTTACAGGTGGAGTGATGAAATATAATTGGTTCCTGAGTGATTTTCTGTTTATATTCACTGCCTTTACTTTATTAGGAATTAATGTGCCAGATAATACAAATGTCTACAGTTGTAATTCCAATTTACACTTTATAGAATCTGAAAAGAAATTCATTAAATCATTCATCGGACGTATCACAAGAGTTTCGTTTTTCATTGCTTTCATCTCAAGAATAACTGAGAGCATTTCCTACATAGCTTATGCACCAGACTGGACGAAAGAATCCACCACCTTAATTCTGACTGTTTTGAAAGTAATTTTGTACTCATCTCTCTACAGAAAACGACGACAGATCTCTAAATTGGTGTATGATTTCACCAAGGTGTTAAAACTCTTAAAAGCATTCAATTTAAAAACAGTAAACTTTGGATTCATTTTTATGTTTCCATTTGTTCTAATTTTTGTAATAATTTTACCAGTTACTAATTTCTACTTAGGCTATAGTAAAATAAAATTGCATGCAATTTTTCGTACAGAAACCAAAAGCAGTTTTATTTGGTATGTTGAAATTTTCGAATTCCTTTTTTACTTTATAGAACGGGGAATTCTTTTTTTGTTCGTTTCTTACTATTTCTACATTTGTAAAATAATTAGAATCTCGTGCATGTATTTCTTTGAAAGATTTAAAAATCCTCTTTTGCCTGTAAATTTCAGAATTGATGTCTCTGGATTCGAAGGAATTTTGAAGCTTATAGAACGCTTTGACAAGCATTTTTCTTTTATCGCATTTCTTGCCGTCGTCAGATCTATGGTGTCTTTATTTCGTGCTGGTTACAGCTTAGCATTTGATAATAGCTTGCCTATGATCGTCGTCATTTTCTTGCTTATTTCGGTACTCGTATACTTACTCTTTTATTTGACAATAATGATATTGTGGTGCACTTTTGGCCCAACGGATTTGGTACTGGACTACTAACCAAAAGGTACGGAGTTCGGGCATAGCGCCATCTGCTAAACACCTAAAATATCAGGTTCACTAACCAACGAGATGGAATTAAATACTCATAAAAAGATTCAAGGATCATTTTTGAAGCACCAAAGCTATGATTTGAGATCCACAAATTTTAAATCTGATTGCGTTCAAGGAACCTTGAGTTTGTGGAAAATCTATGCTCTCAACAGGTCCCTCGTAATCGCAAGCATCGCTGGGATGGTGACTTACAGCATCTTGTTGAGCACTTTAGGAAAGTAAAGTTAAAGTGTCTCTTATAAATACTTGATAAATGAAAAAAATTGCTAACTAATCTTGAACTTACTACCCAAGGATGTGTTAACACTTTAGTTTATAAAACTGCCCATTGATACTATTTTGCACTTAAAATGAATGAAAATTGGACATAAACTGAGTTATATAAATGATCGAAATGCGAAAAAATCTTTATCTTTTTTCGTGAATTTTTTTGACTCTAATGTGTTTGTTTTTCAAGTATTTGTTTTTTCTCGTATTCAGGAACAAATATTTTTATCAGTGTGAATTCTTTGCTGGAAAAATATTATTATTCATTGAATTTGACTCAATCATTGTGTAATATTCTTTGTAACTCAGACGCCGAGTACTAATCTTTAACCAAAAATATTTCATATTTTATTTCCTGTAAAGGAGTAAAATTTATTATCTAATTAGCATTTTAAGGCTTTATTTATTAAAAAGTATTGGAATTAAGTTAAAATTTTTGCTTATTTAATTTTTTTCATGAAAATCGACAATTGTTTTTTTCTATGTTAATGCATGGGTCACTATCAGAATAACTCAATGACTTCTAAGAAATCTCAACATTGATTATTTCTGTAAGTTAAATAAGTAGATGATTACAAATAAAAATTAGAATTTATTTACTTTTACATAAGTGAATTTATGGATAGATATCATAAAATTTTTTTGTCATTCTCTATTTATTACTTCTACTCTATTTCTAAGCTGAACTTACGAGCAATACATCTACATTTTATTTCAAAAAATCTTTGAGAAAAAAAACTATAATATTTATCCCAATTAATTCGTTTTTAAAGTCTAGAAAATTCCTTACATTCGTCTCGTATATTCACATAAATTATCATATAATAGTTTCGGTTATGATGATTTCATACATATCAAAATTAAACATCATACATTCTATTTAAATATTGATTTGGCTTTAATGGTATTTGTGCTTGTTATGCAGATAAAATATTTATAGATTTTTAATGGAAACAGTTTTGAAAATTTTAGAACTGAATTTTCTAAAAAAGTTAAATGAAAAAAAATCCTAGTTTGTTATGTTTAGAATTGTTAAAAAATATAGTGTTAATGTTGTTACTAATGGCACTAGCAATGTACAAGCGCGCTGACGTCCATCATGGATTTTTTAAAGCCAAATGAACGTCTCCTATTTTTGAAGTAGCTTTATCTAGTGCCAAGAGTACGACTTAACTAGACACATCACATTGGATTGCACAGCCTTTTTTTGTAGGGGGGAGGGGCACAACCCCACACCTCACAGATAATACACGGAAGAACGTGCATTCCCTAACAGGAACTCGAACCAGGGACGCCCACATCGTTAGGAAGACGTGCTACCTCTTTGCCAGGACTCTGGGTAACTCAACATTTATGATCATTTTACCTTCTTTTTGGTTCCCTGAGAGAATTATTAATTAGAAATTTTCATTTTAACACATATTTTATTAGTTATTGATGTCTGCTTGAGTGAGTATTTCTCAATTTTTCACGCAAGTAACGATCGTTTTGTATTAACAGAGGTGTAAATTAAAATTAAATAGAGGTGTAAATAGTTTAACATTGACGCTTATGATGCCACTAAAATGAGAAAAAATAACAAATTATATTTTTTCCCTCCTCTTCATTAAAAGTTTTTCTTTGACTAAATTAAAAATTTAGATTCATATAATTGCACACATCTTTTTATTTCTTTCTATGTATCTGTATATTTTTTTGCAAAAGAGACTATCGTGTAATATTTTTTAGCATATACAATAACATTTGCATGTTATATTGTTTTTTTTAAATCTGAAACTGTCATATATAATGTTTTCATGCTTACCATCTTTTTTATACAGCTAATACAAATCTTATAAAAAAAGTGATGGATACAATTTTTCACAGACTTAAAATGCAGCTTAATTAAAATGCAATTACTTAAATGTACTTAATTAAATGTAGTTTACTTAAAATAGTTTTTTTTATTTTTAGTAATCTATATTCATATAATTACACACATCTTTTTATTTCTTCATGCATATATCTTTATATTTTTTTCCAAAAGAGAATATTGTGTATTTTCTTTTAGCACAAACAATGAAATTTATACATTAATTTTATGCTTTTTTCTGAAACTGGTTTATATATCTATAATGTTTAACTAAATAATGTTTTCATGTTAAACATCCTGCTAATACAGCTTTTACGCTGCTAATAAAAAAAACTTATAAAAATGTAGTTAAAAATTTCACTGGCTTTAAAAATAGTTTATGCCATATTAGCTAAAAATGCCCTTGCAATATTAAATTTACGTTAAAACGTACTTTTGCAAGCTTTTCAAATGAATTCTACTGTCAAGAGCATTAGCAATTTAGATTTACAAAGAACATTTCCTGAATAGTCAAATTTGGTGGCCATCATTTGAAAAATTTCCAATTGTTTAAATTCTATATTCTATTCTGAACCGAAAATTTATATGATAACGAAATTGTGACTTTCGCTATGGTTTTTAGGCGGGAAAAGGTCTCGAACCTGTAACCGTAGAACAAAAGTCGGGACCTGAGCCGCAGGCCCCAACCTGTTCCATGAAATTCGGATATTCATGGACAATAACAATAGGAAAAGTGAGTAATACAGTTCCAACATGGTTGCTTATTGGTAGGACCTGATTCATTTATCGACACTTCCGACTTGCAGAACAATTTTTTTTATCTACCCCCAATTGAGATTGTGTAATATCCGTTTTTCTTATTTCGATACATACCTTATATTCAATACACATTGCTTTCATTTTTTGCAGACAACTTCTAGAACACTATTTACATTGATTAGAAATAAGCTATATGTTCACATGACATAACGTTTTTAATTAATTTTGTCTATTTTTATTAATATTCAAAATTCCTATAAGAAATTTCATTTTATAATTTTAGTATTACTTTAGTTTAATAAACTATATTAGATTAACTGTTGATAGTAAATATATGTTGAAATCAATGCGCAATTGAATTTTGTAATTCGTATATATAAATATTTATATTATGTGTAATTGAATCTGCTTTATTTTCATATATATGGCCGGGTTGGTAGGGCGTTGGACTATTAATCCTTAGGTTACGGGTTTGAAGCTCACCGGCTAAAAGATTCTCCGAGCGTGTGGCGATTGGCACTCGTTAAATCTGTTCATGGTCGCAAAGTCCTCCATATCAAGAGTAATAACACTGGTGGTACTGGGTCAGATTGTTCTTTGTTTCAGGTCTAAATTACGATCCGAGATAAATGAATGTGTTTGCATGAATGAAGTCCGCCCTCTAAAAGGGTTCTGACGCTTGAGTAGCTAAGTCCTACTCTTGGCCCTAGATGGCGCTACTCGTAAAACAAAGAGACGCATTTCTTAGGCTTAAATCATCTGCTGATCGCATCAGCGTGGGCTTGTTCAAGGCAAGTGCCATTAGTCACAACACACACACACACACACACACACCTTGTTCAAATTTTCAATCGATAATAAAATACTTTTTATTCATCCAATAAAGCTAAAGCAATTTTTTTTACATTTGATGTTCAAATAGCTTTTTCAAACATGAATTAATTTTTTATTCACGAAATAGAATAACTCCCTAGCCAACAATCTTCATTTCCGCACTGCCAAATAAGTAACAGACTGTTTCCCCCTCGCACTAATGAGGTTAGGCTTAACATTTTTTCAGCCGATTATTTTAAACTATTCTGTATATTTTTTTCATTATGCTTGATGCATTTAAAATTCAACATTGTTAATGAATCGGTTTTTCTGATTCAATTTGAAGTGCTTTCGAATTAAAATACAAAATAAAGAAAATTAGAAATTTCTAATCTGTATTGCGCTTCACAATTAGTGTATAAAATTCACGCATTTTGCGTTGTCACAATTGGCTTTGATTCCTCAATTGGCGTTGATAATTCAATGCTAGTAGAATTTTTGGGTTAATTGTTTATAGTAATTGTAATCGTTAGGCAGGGATAGTCTGGATGCTATGGCGTTGGATCCGCAAGCCTTGGATTGCGGGTACGAACGCCATATATATAAAAAAATGGAAATTTGCCAGGAATTTCGATTTCCTTTTTGCCATTTAATATTATGATCTTGTCGTTTATATTAATTGTAATTATTTCATAAAAAGTAACTAAAATAAAATTTCATTTTATTAACCTAAGTAGGAATTGATTTAAAAACTAGTTAATGTTACTTGTTTAGTTTTGAAACACCTCTATCAATGTATTTAACGGTTGGAATTTCTCATTAATGGTTTCGTTAGTAGCTACAGTCTCTAAATAATGAAATATCAAACTTATACGTTACATGCGAGTGCGCACAAGCAGTCTAGTTTCAAGTTTGAAAATACACCGAATTTCTTAGTTTTTGTAATGATATACTCACAAACAGATTTACTATTTAATTCACTCATGTAATGTTTTTAGAATAGCACTAGGTGATATTTTTAGATAGACCATACAGTTTTGACGAGGACGATAACTGATCGGGCAACCCAATTCCAAGCCTCTGCAAATCAGCAGTGGGAGCACATCGAGCCCCGAAGGATTGAAAGTGTACCGAACCCGAAAACAAAACGGTTCTTCAGGTCTCGACCCAAAAACCCTCCAATTTCCAGCCGTAATCTTATTTAAAACCTACTGCAGGCTTTCAGAAATAGATTCACATCTGTCCATACTCTAACGTTTATCTGATAGAAGGATTGGGTTTCTAAAATGCCACAGGAATTCTGGGAATAAAGAAAGTTTCGGCTGGTTAATGAATGAAATTGTTGCTGTTATTTATTCCACTTTTTCAAGCCCGCTGACAGACCTGTCAGAGATTTAAGTCGATCGAGTGTCTCGTTTTTCAATAGGGCAGACTAGAGCTAACTTAGCTACACACACGGGATAACCATTTTTATGGGGTGGACTTCATTCATGCATTTTCATTCATCTACAGATCGTAATTTAGATCGAACAGAGAACGATAATCCCAAATCCAGTACCCCCAATGGTAATACTCTCGATATCGAGGATTGTGACCATGGCATATTTAACGAGCACCAGCCACTACACAATCGTTGAATATTCAGCCGTCAAGTTTCGAGCTCCCAACCTAAGGAATAAGAGTCCAACTCTCTAACAACCAGAATATCTCGGGCTCAAGAAATCGTTGTGATCACGTCTATGCACGTGTATACTTAGAATAAAGTCATTTAGAGCCACAGTAACTTTGCGTAACTTTTCATTTGAATAACTACGAAAACATAACCAAAATAGATTTAGAATCAAGAAAAGTCGGCATGGTAGAGGATTGGATTCGTACTTCTTAGGATACGGGGTCGAAGCTCACCGGCCAAAAGATTCCCTAAGTGTGTGATGGCTGGCATTCGTTAAATCTCTTCGTGGTCACAAAGTCCTCCATGTCGAGATATACCACTGGGAGTACTGGGTAAACGGTGATCGTTTTCTGTTCCAGGTCTAAATTACGATCTCAGATGAATGAATATGCATTCATGAAGTTCTCACCCTAAAAAGGGTTGTGACGTGTGTGTAGCTAAGTCGTACTCTTGTCCCTAGATGGCGCTACATGTAAAACAAAGATATTTCTTAGGCTTAAATCATCTGCTGATCGTGTGAGCGGGGCTTGTCCAAGGCAAATGCCATTAGTCACAACAACAGATTCAAGAAAGAACCTTTTTATAAGGATATCAACATTTATTTCTCGCTGCTGACCATATTATAACGCTGAACTCATTTTATAATTTATCATGAAAATTGATTTGATATTTTAATTCTTTTATGTGCATCATTTTCAAATATGATAAGTGCCGCCGTAATATTTCATAATACTGAAGAAAAGACGTGAGATACTATTTATAAGAAAAATACCAAAAATAAGTAACAAAATTTATTCATATTACAAAGTGATATTCCTCAACAGAAGTTCAATAGTTGTAAACATTTCTAAGCGCTCTCGCTTCTTGTCTACACGACGAAAACGATAGAATAAAAGCATAAAATCCTTAAAAGATTTTTTTAAAGTCAAATTTTAACTCTAAAAAGACTTATTCGATTTAAAAACTTGTTATAAAAGATAAAATTGCTAGATTATTGTCCTAGAATTAATCTCTTTGTACAGGTATTTAAGATCCAAGTTGAGTTGTTCCAGAAGAGCCAGAACTCGTCCATGGCTTGGCGAGTAGCAAACAGATTTCTGTCGATCTGTAACACGGCCTCCCCTCAGCGTCCCTCCCATTCATTTTCAACAGGACTTGGAAACATTCTTCTTTAAATTGTTCGACTGTCTCAGGTGGAATCTTGAAAGAACTCTTGCACATTTCGTACAATACTTCTGAAAATTAATCGTCATTTCAAGCAAAATTTCAAAAAAACTATGAATTTTCAGGCAATTTTTTAAATAAAATGAGTAATTCACTTTCCTACTAGAATAATTCTTGCACGAATAAATAATTTGATTTAAAAAAAGCATTTTGGTACATACTTGATGAAAAAGAGGAAACATTATATCTTAGAAAAGAACGATCAATTTTGAAAATCGATATTATTTTGTATCTTGGTAATTTATAACCTCAAAATATCAGCGAATAACCGAATTACTTCCAGGAATAATACAATAATGTAGCAGAATGGACTTTGAGTGTTCTTTTATCAGAACATTTGATGTTTGAATAAAACAGAATACGATCCGAATTTCAATTTTATTAATGTAAAATTTAGAACTGGCCTTTCAAATATATTTTCACAATATCAAACAAACACATTTCATATTAGGAATACTTAAAAATTAGCAAAATTTAAGTCTTTTTTCGAAAATCTAGACCGACAATTTTAGGTTCTTACTTTATGATAGCAGTTTAAAAATATTTACAGCCAAGTTCCATTAAGCATATTACAATATATTATTCTGGATGTTATTCCATTAAGAATATTACAATATATACTATTCCGGATATTATTCCATTAAGCATATTACAATATATATTATTACGGATATTACTCCATCAAGCATATTACAATATATTATTCCATTAAGCATATTACAAAATTTTATCCCGGATAATTTTCCATTAAGCATATTACAAAATTTTATCCCGGATAATTTTCCATTAAGCATATTACAAAATTTTATCCCGGATAATTTTCCATTAAGCATATTGCACAATTTTATTCCGGATAATTTTCCATTAAGCATATTGCACAATTTTATTCCGGATAATTTTCCATTAAGCATATTGCAAAATATTATTCCGGATAATATTCCATTAAGCATATTGCAAAATATTATTCCGGATAATATTCCATTAAGCATATTGCAAAATATTATTCTGGATAATATTCCATTAAGCATATTACAAAATATTATCCTGGATATTATTACACTCGCCTGCTGCATTCAATAATGTTTCCTTTCATATTTTTTATTTTCAAGGTTTTAATACAAGTCAATCTTGACATTAAGGAAAGTCGAAGTATTAGAATTAAATGAAATTGGGAAAAGACATTGTTGTTTGAGAAAGTTTTGTGAATCAATTATCGGACATTTAGCAAGAATTCAACATTATGTAATTGTAAACACTTTTGAATTTTATACGAGTGTTAACTCCATTAGTTACATGCCTGTAAGGCCCGCCCACTTGGCCAACCTACTCACCTCTGATAGCAACCCCGCTTGCCAAACGCGGAGGAAGAAAAGAGTGAGGATGAAGAGAAGTCGGTCAGAGATTGAAGAGGCGAGCGAGGATGGGATAGTTTTGTATTTCCTTTCGTATTTTTGCTTCATGTTTGTCCCGTGTCTGGTTATCTATATGCAAATAAAAATTTGGTCCGAAAATTGGATGTGATCAGTGACTCTACCGCTCACGTTAAAGAAAAGCCACGCAAAAAATGCCATTAAAATATCAAATTAAAATATTTCCTACATGCTCATTGGTGTAACAACTTATTTTGTGACTGATGATCAATTCTATAATACTTTGGATGAATACGATATTCCAATCCATATTTTTCAAATAGAAACATAAGGATATGGCACATTAAGGAGAAGGGAGAAGGTAGAAATTCTAGCGATATCTATTAGGTATATAGTTGTCCTTTCGTATCTTACTTCATTTCATGACAATTCCCATATACAAGTAACTTACTTTCAATTTTAATCTTATATTAAGAATTTTTGTGCAAAGCAAATCATGACTACCGGTTTTCATTTCGAGAAATGCTCACCTTTTTTCCGTATTCTGTACGATCAGCTGTAATTGAAGTAAGAAAAAGGAGCATGCACGGGTTCATCTCTGAAGAGGACGGGATACAGAAAGTCTCAATATCTAGGACCGCGGTGGCCAGGTGGTAATGTCTCGTTTTGGAGAGAGGAACATGACAATAGGAAGATTTGAGACCAGATTCTACACGAAGAACTGTCGTGTAAGCTGGTATGGTGGACGAAAAATCCGTCTGGGGCCAAACGTTCTCCCAATGGTTTGAAATTTTGGAGAGGGGTGACAACTCACGTATTGTCCTCGTCATCTGACCATGGTGGAATATTACGAGGCCTGTCTCTAAAAAGCACCAATGGTGATTTAAAAATGGGACGTTAATGTAACTAAACCGATTAAACTTAGTAGATTATCTGCATAGTACGTGGCAACCACAGAATAATCTAAATACTTTTTGAATATATAATTATAAGGCCTATGGTTTAACTAATTTATTCGGTTAGAAAATATGATGACTCGGTGGGCATTTGCAGCTTCATAAATCAATCTGGTGATTAAGTGTGGAGGAGGAATGACAACCATCAGTTTTTTTAATGCCAAACAAACTGCCAAAAAAAAAAAAAAAAACAGTGTGTAGCTATTGGCATATCGAAGAAAATGAAGTCCATTCGAATCTTTTCATTTCCCCATAACAATCAAAATTTTAAATAAATCTAACAAATTGATAATAGAACCTCATTTAATTTCATAAATCATTGATGCATTGTTTTTGACTAGCTGTATCCTTTCTACATGAAAAAAAATTAGTTTATTTATAAATTGGGATATCGGCATGAAAGTAAATTCCATTATCATGCGGCATATTTAATTCCCTGATTCACCAATTCAAGAATTAGCAAATAAGATCTTGCCAGAAATATTCAATATTTAATTCACATGCAATTCTAGAAAAGCCAGAAAGGAACAATTTAACATATATTTTTCTGCTATTATGTTCATACAATGCGTCTCAAAAAGTATATTGATAGGTGATTTTTGTTTCGAAAGCGGTTTAAAAAACCAATTATTCAAAAAATGAAACTACCCTGTGGAATTATAACAAGTTTATTGAAACAAAAATATAGTGCGATTTTTTTTATATTTACAGAAAATCTGTAAAACAGGCAGTTGTCCAAATGGCAAGTGCCATTAATAACAACAAACACAGTAAATGTAAATTATTTGATAAAGTAGAAATGAAAAGCGATTCTTTTTATTATCAATATATTTTTAGAATTGCTTATTTTGAATTTTATATTTCTTAAGACAATCTGTGATATAAATGGAACTGTAATATACTCATGTTACGATTTCATACGGTAATTATTTTTTTATAAATATTGCTTACTTTTTTATTTTTTTCAAACAAAAAAAATCGCATGATTTTGAGAGGTATTGTACACAAGAGACAGAACTTCAAGTTGAATTTTTTAATGGGAGTTTCGTTTAATTTTTAGCAAAACACGAAAGTTTTGATAAATAAGTCGCATGTTGCACTAAGGGCAATTGCCATGGACAAGTCCCCGCTGATACGATCAGTAGATTTAAGCCTACCATTGGCGTATCTTTGTTTTTACAAGTAGCGCCATCTAGGGCCAAGAGTACGACTTAACTACACACACGTCACAATCCTTTTTAGCAGGGTACCTTTATACATACAAATTCATTCGTTCGTTCATATCAGATCGTGATTTAGATCTGGAACAGAGAACGATCGCTTCTGACCCAATACCCCCAGTGGTATTACTCTAGGCATGGACTGTACAACCACGACAGATTTAACAAGCGCCAACCGCCACACACTCGGGGAATCTTTTGGCCGGTGAGTTTCGAACTTGCTAACCTAAGTCCAACGCTCTACCAAGCAGGCTATCGTGGCCCATAAGTCACATACCAATCCATATGAATTAGTAGTTCAATTTTCCAGTTCTTGGATCATAGACAAACCATCTAATTCTCCTAATTGGGAACCTATCAGGCGCAATGTCCATTTAATGAAAAAAGAAGAGATGAACATCATATCCAAGATTTTTCACATTTAGGATGGTATAAAGATTCATTTAATAATCAAGGTCACAATAATTTCACAATTTATATTTAATATAATAGCATACTTAATGCGGAGTTAAGCTTTTGTTAAAAAGATTCAATAAACATTCGATTTTACTGCATGTCTTTATAGTAAAATATATAAAATAAAATTCCTAATCATAATGAATAATGCTTACCTTTACAATCTGCGTCTGATGGATATGGAATAACTACGTGCTCTTCGGTGCAGTCCAATACTCGAAATCCTACTTTATCCGCCATTTCTTTAAAGTAATCCATATTTACTCCACTTAAATACATATCCTGGATATAGCGTCTCTAAAGATTTAAATATACATGTTTGTAAGTATGTTAAACTTTCTGAAATCCAATACAAAACACAAAGGATTAGATATTTCAAAAAGGAGCAGATAAGATAATACAAGCATAAATAACATTTTTCCTTATTGTGATAAGTACATTTATTTTTTTAATGAAGTTTCTGGAAAAAGTAAATATTTAGTAACTTAAAACAAAGATCAGGAGCAATGAATCAATAACTAGAAAAATGAATTTTTGACTAATAAAAGCCCCTATATTTAAGTACTGTACTGTTAGCTACACTTAAATTTTGAGAGTGATTAAGTACATATCCGAGCCAAATTAATTTCCTTGAGTGTAGGAGTGCCTTAAAAATCTACAAAGTATACTTTATTTAACCTTACCTTTACTCAACTGATTTAACAATAAAAAAGCAAAATCATGACACTTCTGTTAAAATATCGCAAATAAATTCTTGAAAGGATTATTGCAATTATCAAAGTTAAGATTCACAACCTTGTCTACAACATCGACAATTTTAATTCTTGTTTATAACAAAGTAGGTAAAAATTACTTCAAAAACATGCATAACATTAGCCAGAAAAAAAGATCAGGCCATTGCAAGAATAACCAGATATTCAGCGTGTTTCATAGCTGTACAATATATTCTAAAGCTTAATCAAAAATGCTGAAAATCAATGCGAATTCATTGTTTATAGAAATGGCAGTCTTGAATTAAAATAAAAATATAACTGAAAGGTATTTGTAAAAATATAAAGATATATATATTTTTTCTGGTTGTTATCGTTTTAGTAATAGATTAAGGTAGAGATATTTAAAAATTAACAAAATTTGAAAAAAATGGGATTTTATTATAATTGGACTTTAATTTAGATCTGGTTAAGATTCATAATATTTTGCAGATCAGCTTCAGGGCTTTTAACCCTTTCGTCCCGAGTGCCGCATATACGCGGCATCCACGCAACGACTTCTGGGTACGAGCGCCGCATATACGCGGCATCCACGCAACGACTTCGCCGCATACATGCGGCATCAAAAATATCTGTACAAGTGCCATCTGGAGTCGATGGTAACAACTATATTACTAGTTTTTACATATTTTATTACATATTTTGTACGTATTAGATTTAAACCTTATATTTCAATAATTTTTATGTCGCTATTAATTATATTAATCATTTCATCGTTAAGCTTTGTAATTATATAAATACCTATGTTATCTATAATTTTGTATTTGAATAATTTTATAAGTCCTACCATATTAAAAATGTAACTATACTTATTACATTAGAGCAATGATTGATTTATTCAGCACAGTTCCTATTTAACACTTAGAACAACATATATAAAGAAACCACGCGCACTGTGCATTTTTCTGGCGCGAGGTTCCGTTCAGTGACGGTACTTCGGCGGACGGGGCAGCCGTAGCGAAAGGGTTAAAGAGCTAAAAATTTTTAGTTTAAACATTTCCTATTGGCATCAGAGCTTTCTATATAAACTGGAAAATCATGTGCTTCAACATTTGCCTCCAATTTTATCCAGTAATATATCGGTTTTCTAACTTACAGAATTATTTTGGTGAACAGATTTAGTTTAAACCAATAAAATTGCCTTTTTGTATATATTCCATATGTTTATTTGTTTCACGGCAGTTCGACTGGAATAAAGATTATTTTGTCTTAGTCATTTACATTTTTTGAATAAATTCATTGTGCCAGTTACTGTTTCTACGCCTGTTCACCCTCTAAAGTTAAGAGTTCGTATTTGCAGAGAACTTCATAATTAATTAGGGAGTAGCTTTAGATACATGAATATCAGCAATCGTTTCTTCACCAGCTCGCCGAATCAGTCAGTATTAAGTACCTTATATTGACCAGGGTGTGAATTTTCAAAAATGATGTGTCATTTCGGATGTTGACTTATCAGCCTTCAAGGAAAAATGCATGTTTTATCCACAATCAGCAGATTTAATTCAAAAATTGACACAATTGTGGAATGAACATTAAAAATGTTCAAAATATGGTTAACATTTGAAATATCGTAAATTTGGAAAGCAGATTTTTGGAGACGAAAACACAAAGGAAAACGTGTAACATGGCATTAAAGGATGTGGAATTAAGAAATGTAATACAATTTTTTAAAATAGATTTTAAGACCCGCCAACTATGGCAACCCTGATCACCTCTGATAGGAACCCCGCTTGCTTAGCGCAGAAGGAGGAGAGGAGAGGAGAGGAGAGGAGAGCGAGAATGAAAAATCGGTCCGAGACTGACGAGGCGAATGATGAATGAATGAATAGTTGTGTTTTAATTCGTACTTTTATGTTTGTGTTGTGTCCCATATCTACATGTAAATAAAAATTTGGGACTAAAATTGAGCATGATCACTGTCTACAGCCCACACTAAAGAAATCCCAAACAAAAAGGAATTTTTACATAGGTTAGAAATATATTATCCATATGGAAACTATGTTACTAAAAATATAATTATCGGTAAATATGAATTTAAATTCAATAAAAAAGGTAGGTGCTCAATTGACTTTGGGAAATAATTTTTCAAATATTAAGCTTAATTATTTAAAATTTTGAAAGTTATGATAATTGATTATCTAAAAATACATATTTCATTATGATCATTATTTTAAAATTCTTAAATTCCATTTTATTGCGTTTCTTTTAGTGTGATCTTAAATTTGGTTACTTATTTTATCAAAGGATCAACAAAATGAATAAGTTATACACGACAGTTGGGGGTTATAATCGATGTCGTGAATTAATAAAACTATATTTTATAGGGCATAGACAAACTTCAATTAAAAATAACTACATTGAGTTTCAGGATATATTTCTTTGTTGCAATTTCATCGCGATAAATAGGGACAATTGATATAATATATTATATAATAGGGATAATTGATATATTATCCAATAAATTTTAAAGACGCAACATGCCTGATAAGCTTCTTTCCATCTCGGATTCCTGAGCATTTCCGTCAACCATTCGTATATTAAAGACCTCGTAACGAACAAAACTGCCGCTTCTCCTCCTGGTTTTAACAAGTTGTACACATTCCGAAAGGCCTCTTCTTTTTTCATGAGTTGATGGAAGGCGTGATTGGAAATGACTTTATTCATTTTTCCTTCGAAATTTCGGAGGGTGTCTCTGAAAAGGCAAGAAATCAATGCACTCAAATGTATTTAATTTTGTTTAGTTATATTTTCCTCATGTTTTAAAGCAATACTAAGATTATTTTTAAATGGAACTCGAGATTTTAAACCATGATTAGATGACGAAGATTACCAGACCATACCATAGACCATGGCCAGACCATGCCCCACCAGCAAAGAAACATCTGGCACCCACGGATTTAATGTGCACCAGACTAACTCATACGACAGTTCTTCGGTAGAATTGGGTTCCGAACCCGAAATCGGGTTCCGAGTTCAGTTCCTTACCACCAGGCGACCAGGTCACCGCGATTCGTGTTATATTTAGATGCTTTAAAGGAAAACACGTCTCAAACGGATTTCATGTTTCATCATTCACAATAGTTTTATATACGAATTTATTTCTATTCAGTAATATTACGAAATTATGTTGTTGAGTTCCACTTTACAATGGAAGGAGGTAGCTTCTGAGGGTATGGACCCCTGAGCACCTTCTGAAGTCTGACTTCTAAATCACACACGTCACAAACTCATTTACGAAGCTGATTTCATGCATTTCATTCATTCGCCAATCCATCCACAAATCGCAATTTAGATCTGGAACAAAGAGCAATCACCTATGACCCAGTATATCCTATAACGCAGATAAGCTATTTACTTAGATCACGCTCCTGTACTGTGAGCAGTGGAAAAGATTTTTTTAAATTTAGGAATGCCGATTTTACGTTCCACTGTATTGATGCTGGGAGTTCTTTATTAGAACATCTTAAAGTATTGGGTTGATGCATAGTTATCAGGTGTTTTTCAATTATCAGGCAATACCATACTTATCATGCGATTGCAGCATAAAGACGGTAAAATTAAGCCACACATTACTGTTGATGCTGAAAAGGGAATTTTGTATGGAATCTGTCACTGTTGATGCTCATTATCGCGTTTCCACTATCGACAAATACAGTTAAAGATGTTGGATGGATGATTTCTCCAATGGATTATTTCTCTTCTTTCTCACCAAACATACCACAATTCTTTCTAATGCCTTCTCTCACCAAAAGAAAAAATGGAGGAAGGAAGGAAAATAATGAAATTTCCAGGGGGAATTTCGATCTTTTTTTATTGAAGTTCTTGAAGAGAAGCCCTGATTGATCCGCGGTGACAAGATTCTTCTGAAACAGACCCAGCTCATTTCTCTGAGGGCAAATCGGTGAAAGTTTGCACAAGATTGGCTTCATTGTCAATGCCGAGTTCGTGGAAGACTCATGCAGCCAACAGTTAAAGTGAAGATTAGTGTGCCTTCCGAGTAATATGTCGCCAATATGGCAACCCACGAAACTCTTCTCGCATTCCTAATGGAGTTTTGTTTATTACTCTTAACAATGGTTGAGTTGAACTTAAAATATATATCGATTAAATATTTTAATTTTGTTCTTTATTATGATTAAATGCTTTTACAACTATTAAGGCACTGGAATTTGAATTTTAATGTGAACACAAAATGAAAATCGTTATTCTTTTTCAATTTTTAATAGTCAATAAACACTTTGAAAAATCGTCTGAATTTGTATTTTACAAAATAGTCAGCATTTTTACTTTAAAAATAAGGTGAAATGGAATTCTTCGAAGTTCTGGTATTTTTTTTTACTCTAACGGTTGGTTGCCTTGATGATTTATTATGTCGGCAATAGTGCAAGAATGAATGTCAGGTAAAGGGAATAGAAGACAATATTTTGAACCTGCAGAATGAAGGGTGAGTGGAATATTTATATTTTTTACGAGTTGAGGAAGTTAAGAAAAGATACTTGTTTGAAATTTTGTATGGCGAATTGTTGGATTTCTTCCTCCATTCTTTAACTTCTTTTGATTCTGTACTGTTTCTGTTATACACACATACCTTATATTCAATGTGCAAATGAAGTTACTAAGTTCCCGCTCCCAATTCTAGCGAAGCCTTAGGTTGTTTTCTTATGTTAAAAATTCTGCCTGGTGGCTTCTACAGATACCAAAGACATGGCATGCTCTAACATTTGCTCAACCAACAGACCGGCACAGCTGGTGTGAAAAAAAAACAGTACTTATCAATAAAAAATCAATTATACTGCAGAAAGTGGTAATCGTAACTATTCAACAGAAGTGTTTGCTTAATTTGTTCGCCATCTTTTCGGTGACTTGGCATAGTAAGAGGCACGCTAAACTTCAATTTTACCCTGACAACTTCCATACCTTTCCAAGCCTTTTGGACGACAAACGACGGTTGAACGGCCCACATTAAAGTTGTCAGCCTGCGCTCGATTTGTCAAACTTCATTCCCCTTCCAAGGCTGACAAAAGTGTCTGATCATTGAAATCCAATGGTCAGCCTCTTCTTAGCTTAGATAATATCACCAGACTTGAAACGGGCAAACCATTCCCTGTATCGACTTTCGCCGAATGTTCCCTCATCAAAAAAAAAAAAAAAAAAAATTCGTTGAGATCGTGAAGTGATTTTTCTGCTTTCCACAATTTTGCAAAAATTTCCATAAAATTGCATAATATGACGAATGTGAGTATGATTATCCACACGCAATTTTATAAAAAGACTATTTTCTTTCCGAAATTTTTGAAAGATTGTTAATTTTTATTTAAATATAGCATGGCAAAGAAATGCCTGATAATTTAACAACAGACAAATAATAATTGAGTAAACTATCGAGAAGAAACACTGATCATTTCCCTGTGTCACCATTTAAAAGTTTCAGTACTGTTCCAAGCATAGGTACCACTTCTAGAGATTCAAAAGAATGATAAAAGAGTACTTATGTATTAGACCGTCTTCGCCAACGATCGCCAACGGTTTAGTAACTCATTGGCGACTGATTTAAATTTGGAGTTAAAGATCAACAGAATACACCATTGCCGGATTGCCATAGTTGGCAGTTTAGCAACTCATTGGCAACGACTTCAAATTTGGCGATAACGTTGGATGGTCTTATACGTAAGTACCGATAAAGTACCCATTTATACATCAATATTCTTAGTAAGAGAGCATGCAAAAACGCTCGTGAAAGGGTTAAATCTATCATAAAGGTTGGGAAGAATCCTTTATAATTTTTGTCATGATTTTGGGTGGGAATCATTGGAATAATCATTTTCGAACTACTAGGAATTTGTGAAACAATCATTTGAGACAGGTATTAGGAACAATTCACTAGATTTTCCAACCTAGAAAGAACTGTTCCTAGAAAATGAAATGTTCCAAGCAAATAGAAAGAAAAAAAAATTGCCACACCACATATTGCACAACACCTGCAGAGAAAACTGCAATGTTCGATTCTTCAATGTAGATATTTGATTCATAGCGATATTTGATTATTACAGTTTCAGGTTTTTGCAAAATAATTTAAGTGAAAAAAAAAATTCAATCGAAAATGGACAAAAGCACCCCCACGACATTTTACATATTTGAAAACTGATATTACTTATAAAGTTCAAATTGGCAAATTTGTAGACATAATTACATAAAAAAAACTATATTTTTAAGGAATAAATGTATGCTTTTATTTTTACTTGAAGCATGTAAAACTTATAACTTGCTTCAAGTTATTTAGTTTTACTTGCTTCGAGTTATGCTAGTTTATGCACGTCCGATAACTTTGTTAAAAAAATAAGAAACCAGAATCAGATATATTGCCTTAAATTTGGAATTTTTGACATTTATTGCAAATTCAAAATTTGAGAAATGCATAAACCATTTAAAACGACGTTTTAAATTATTACCTTTTCACTTTCTCAAATTATAAAAGATCCCAGTTCGAGTGAATAAAGTCATACTATATACATAAATGTTCAGATAGTATGTTGGACAGCAATAAGAATTCAAAACAAAATGAAACAAGTATTCACCTTTTCTCTATGTTGGCGAAGAAACATTGAATCTTTGGCGTATTTTTCGGTTTAAAATTGCGCACTACCTTCGGATCGCAATCGATGGCAATAACTGCACGTACATCCGGGAATTTTTCCAGCATTACCATTCCGCACAACCCATCCTCTCCACATCCTACGTCCATTATCACGTCATTCTTCAAGTCGCTCCATCCAAACTTATCCTTGCAATAATTTATGAATTTTAGGGCAGCAGCCTGGATGACGTTTGGGTTGCTTTCCATTTTTAAAATCTAAAAAAAGAGAAATGCTGTTAAAATCTTTTAATTTAATTTGAATAGATTAATATCGTATTCCTGAAAATGCAGGAGGACATAATTCTCATGACGTTGAGTGTTTAGAACAACAACAACAACAACAACAAAAAGACTTCCAATGCAGATCGATATAAATCAGATTAAAGTATAAAGAGTAAAAATCAAAATCTGCTATGCATATTTCAATGTATCATGTCAGAACATCATTTCTTGAACCTCCTTATATTTTTATTCATTTGAATCGTTTCATTGAATGAGTCACTTTAGCATTGTAAACAATAAAAAAACTGTCTAGCATTTATTGTTTAAAAATCTCAGATCGTATCTATTTCATTTCATATAATCACATGCTCAAAATGACTTTTCTATAATCAGAGCTTTTGTAAATACAATGGCAACGCATTGTTAAAAGTTGATTATTTGAGATGCTCGTGTAGATAGTAAAATTCTTATTTTTCTCCGACAGATTTTTGTTGACGCCAAAAACCTTATCCTCAAGGCAACATCATGCTCTGGCATGATAATAATGCATGTTGTTCATATATTTAACTTGCATATAAAAGATCATTTGTCAACCAAACGAAAACTTACCCAAATATGTGCCATGTTATTATATAGAATTTCGGGAAGGATGAAATGAATTATATAAATAGAAATGCTTTTCAAACAATAAAAATACATTTAAATCTTAACCATTTGTATCATTCGTATTTCAGCATAGAGCGTTATCATATACTGAAGTACAACAAAATAATTCCAAGCTAAACTTATTTGATCAAAATTGATAATGAACAATTGTTGAAAAAAATGAAGTAGAATTGAGAAAAAAAGTAATAAGCATAACAATTAATATAAAAAGTTAAAATCAATAAGTGATGGGAAAGCAATGCCGTACCAATCAGGCTATCCCGGACTAACGTTTACAATTACTATAAATAATTGATAAAAACAACAACCTAGAACTAAATTTTCAACGCCGAGGATTTAAAGCCAAATGTGGTAACGGAAAATACGGGATTTTTCTACACCAGTTGGGGTAATTCAATACAAATTAGGAATTTCAAATTTTCTATATTCTGTTTTATTTTAATAAGAAAGTATTTCAAAGTGAATCAAGAAAATCGATTAATTAATGATGTTTGATTTTAAATGCATCAAGCATTATGGAAATATAATCTTAAACTAATCTACCGAAAACAAGTTAAGCCTAACTTCACAGACTTTGGGGAAAAACAAATTCAATTCGTTACTTATTTGGTGGAAAGGAAATGAAGATTTTTCGTGAGAAAGTTTTTAATTAATTACTAAAAATTAGTGAATTAATATTTGAAAAAACTGTATTAACATCAAAGGTCATTTATTACAAGTTTAAAAAAAATGTGTTCAATCTTGATTGGTTGAATAAACAGTATTTAATTAACGATTAAAAATTTGAACAAGATATATACAGGGAGAGTGAGCTAATAGTAGGAATTGAGAAATGCAGATACTGTATACCCTTTCATTGTCCCCTCCTGCACGTGAATATCCTCCCTATCTCTGTTAATCGCCGCATTAGAAAAAAATTATGAATTTAAACATCTTCAAAATATATTAAATATTAATATGCTTATTAATCAATCAACCATTTTCTATATTTAAATTTCTAAGTAAATGTTTTGACAATATTCTAACTCCATTTTCTTCCAAAAAGACAGACAAAAAATTACAAAAAAACAAATGCTTAACTAGTTTGAAGAGGAAGAAACTTTTCATTTGTTTTTCAAATAGTATAAAGGAAAGAAATCATTGCCTAATAAGATTTCTCATGTTGCATATTCAAGTGGAAAGCAACTTTCATCCGAAGCTTTCTTTTCAAAATCAAGTTTAATGCATTTCATATTCGCTTCATATTTTCTTAGACAAAAGAAGAAATAGTTTTAAAAGCCTATGAAAATAAAACGGATATTCACAAATAACATTATTCGTAAAAGAAAAAAAAATGGATAGGCAAGTTTAGAAAGCCTTCTTAGTAATCGCTGAGTGAACAAGTTCTATAGTTCTCGCTCAAAACTTTTCAAGTATATATAGCATAATTAAAACAATGTTACCAAATAAAATAATTCTAATAGCTTACTTACTAAATGTTTAGATTTTTGATCGCTGCGTGCTAGTCAAGAGAAATTCGTCAATTACAAAAGCAAAAATGACGGAAAATGATTCAATACATTTGCAGTCTATGCCCCTAAACTATGATTTTCAATACAATTTTGTGATCTGCGATTGCCAACTCACAAATTTCTAAAGAGAAAAAAAGTCCTCATTTATTTACAGGTTGCAATTAATGAGTCGGCTTTTTGACACAGAATTAGCGTGTTTTCCTCGTGTTCTGAGAGTACCGGGTTCGAGTTCCGGTTAAGGCATGGTTGTTCTTCTGTGTGCTATCTGTGAGATGTATGGCTATGCCGCCCTGTAAAAAGGGGCTGTGCAAGAAAATGTAGTGAGTGTGTAGATAAGTCGTACTCTTAGCCCTAGTTGGTGCTATTTCAAAAAAAAAACACCCCAAAAAACAAACAAGAGATGCTCCTTTTGGCTTAAATCTGCTGCTATATCAGTGGGGGGCTTGCCCATATGCAAGTGCTATAAGTAACAATAACAACAATTAATGATCTGGATTTTTTTAAAAAAGAATTTTATTCCAATATTCAGTCACTGGTTTAACAAAGTAATTTGTAAAGTTGCAAAGCACCTAACTACTAAACGCAAACAGTTTAAATGCCGTAAAAAAGCCGAAAGCAGTTGAATCAAAATATAATTGTGTACAGATTTAAAACGAAGGGGGAGACGAATGACTTCCCCTTTTAAACAACTCCAGGACTAATGAAAGTGGGCATGTAACATTCAATTGAGTTGGAACTATTAGTTCATATAAAGGTGGGTTCACATGAGGCCATCTATTGCAAGCAATCATTGTCCATTTGGTGTTGTCTCTGTATTGTCCTGGTATGAGCAGTTGAGGCAGTCGGCTTTCTGGCACAGAAGTAACGCGTCTTCCTCCTGTTCTGGGAGCCCCGGGTTCGGGTCCTGGTTAGGACATGGTTTTTCTTCTGTGTGCTATCTACGAGATGTGTTAATCTGCCCCCTCCCTGTAAAACGGGGCTGCGCAAGCAAATGTATGTCATAGAGCTAAGTGAATCCTCTACTTATTTCTAGGTGATCTGGTCCTTGTACTAACAGAGGCTGCAATCTTTCCCCATCCGGTCATGGACCTGGTCTAGTCCTGCTGGAAAAAGGGGGGCATACAACAACAACTACTACTACACAGTTGAGACAACGTCGTTGGGACAATGGCAAATTGCTGTCCCATCGGGATTACCGTTTGCCAGTGTCCCATTGTTGCCACGTGATTTTTCCAGAAGTAGGCGTGATCTTCTATTGCGCGCAATAGTTGTCCTCATGTGAATACACTTGAATAATTCATTTTCCAACAATGACTGAATTAGTTTGGGATTGGTATTAATGCAGAAAAACAATTATGATCTAAAAGTAAGTCTATCCTAAAAGTAAGTCTTATGATCTAAAATTAAGTCTCTAAAGTGTCACAAATAGCTTTAACACTCAATATTCTACTGCAATGGGAGTTCTTTGGGGTCAAAATCGCATTGCAATTTGCTAGGCTTAAAGGTGGGTTCACTCTACGCAAATTATTGCGCGCAATCGTTGTCCTATGCTGTTGTTTTAGCATTGTTCTCTTCTGAAAAATTGAGACTACGTCGTAGGGAAAAGACCAAACAGTTGTCCCGTCGGAACAAACATTTTCCATTGTCTTATTGCAGTCACGTGATTTTTCCGAAAGTAGGCGAGATCTTCTATAGAGCGCAATAGTTGGCTTCGTGTCAACCTACCTTTATATTTATTATTATTATTTTTAAATATTTATGCAAATAATGCCTTTGAATTGATGTTGTAACCACTCAATTAATTCCGGTACTTGTTTTCTTGTATGCATTCTCATGTTATTAGAATTGCTTAGGATGTTTTTATTCAAAGGAGGTGAATCAAATGATCCGACTTAGAACTAAACATTTTCTTTTACACAGTTTAACCCAAACTTAGTTTCTTCTACTAAAATTTCAATCTATGAGCCGACAGTTTCACATTTTGTCAGGGCCATTCTGTTAGTTGTTATTAGGGGCACTTGCTATGTGCAAGCTTCCACTTAATGTCAGCGAGTTTTAAGCCGAAAGGAGCGTCTCTTGTTTTTGAAGTAGTGCCAACTAGGGCCAAGAATACGACTTAGGTGCTTACTCATTACAGTCTGTAGCACAGTCCCTTTTTACAAGGGGGTACATTCATACACCTTACATATAGAACACAGAAGAAAAATCATGCTCCGAGACTTGAACCCGGGACCCCTAGCTCACGGTGAAGATGCGCTATCCCTGTGCCAGGAAGCCAGCAGGGCAATTCAAGGTAGTTCAATGATCTCAGGTTCAAAACTGAATTTCATCAAATTATCTATTATTCTATATATGGAGTAGGTTCCTACTGCCGGTATCTTATCACAGAGGTAGCACGTCTTACTCGTGATTTAGGTGTCCTGGGTTCGAGTCCCGATTAGGGAAGGGTTTTTCTTCTGTGTACTATGTGTGAATGCATCCCTCTGTAAAAAGGGGCAGTGCAAGACTGTGTGTGCCATCTTCATATGAGCTAGAAGCCATAATTCGGCCTTCGGGTGCTTAGGAGTCCATACCCTCAGAAGCTACTGCACCGTCTAACCGTTGTAGAGCTGATACGTCATCATCACTACGAAGTGAGTTTCTTCTAAACTTCACGTCATGATTTATTATTTTACAAATATTTAAATAAATCTGGTTTAGAGATCCGCTAGGGGAAGGTGCTCTGTTTCAGTTAAGGGAGGAATCTCTCTTGAATGTGAAGAGATATGACGTAGTTTTTGAAACTCCTGCAAGATTTAGCCCGACGTTCGGCATTATCCGCCCGTCGATTAACTTGCTGGGATTTCCGGAAATGTAAGGTGATGATCTGGCTGGAAGAGCAACTCAGAAGACAAGCTGTTTATCTAATTGGAGTTCTTCCTAAGCTGGGATGAGCTTTTACACTTCCGACGGGACGTATGGTGGTCCGAAAGTTCTGATGAACTGCACGTGGGCTCAGCCTACAGGGCGCGCTGCTTATGTTGCACTCCATATTCTCTCCTGAAAAATTTACACAGAATTCCAAGCTGAATTCTAGCTCCAATCACTAACCCTCGTTTCATCAGTCGGCTTCCTTCTCTGTCTATCTCTTTCCTCCCCTTTTTATTTGGGTCTCATAGGCCGGTCTTCGGTGACAAATGACTAATCAGGATAGCTACCAACTTTCATTGGACCATCTGATATAAGGTATCTTTCCATTCACATGAGAGAGGAGAACATCGATTAGCAAAGAGATGGATGACCTCCTTCTTGGTTGGACATTCTTCTCCAGAAGAAATAAATGCCATCTTTCACCGTTCCCGATTGTGTCGGTTTGAAAGGTGGGCGTCTCTTATCTATTGATAAGGACATATCTGGATTCTTTCCCCAATGTTTGTTCCAAATACATGTCCCGTTCAGTGGAGAACGCACAAGTCGTTCAGACACATTTGGACAGAGCTTGACCGCTGTACTTCACCCTGAGTACCATATGTCTGCATTCTTTGCATTTTACGAATTTCTCCGCTATCGGTAACTACCAGCTACAAAGAGTTATTTTCCCGTAGGAACTTAGTTCGGTGTATTCTTATTCATCGTTTATCTGAAGTCTTCACAATCTGAATTACCAACTCTCTTAATTCAGTTTATATTAGCTTCTCGATCCCTGGAATGTGGTGGCCTGGTGATAAGGTATTGGTTAAGGGACCAAAAGCTTTCAGATTCGATATCCGATTCTGTCGAAGAACTGTCGAGCATGCCAGACTGGTTTCTTTAATACCCGTCCAAGCCAAACGTATTCCCACTGGTGTACAGAAGACGGAGGGTTCTAACACAGGTATTATCCACGTCATCTGATTGTGGTTCAAAATTACGATGTTTGTCCTACAGTAGCCATAGTCGTGCTTTAAAACGTAACGTTAATATATCTAAAATTTGAATCTCAATCCAAGATCTTTACAGAGTTTATGTTGAAACACCTTCACCAATTAATGAATTATTAAATTCGTAAAAAACTATTTCAGGATTCCGTTAAGGTTGGTATATTTGTCATACATTTGAATTATCATTATATTACCTTGGAGTAATTTTTAAACTTAGAATCCATTTTCAAGCTCTCTAAGAAATAATAGAGTCCAAAATCCGATGTGAAGAGAAATATAGTATCCCCTCTATGTTTCAAAAGTCGATAAACATTCTTGGATACTTTTTCTGTGTTGGGAATCTAATGGAAAACATGAATTGAAAAGATTTTGTTAATTTTTTCTTTCGTTCTGACGAATACGTGTCCTGCGAATACAAATTATAAAGAATTTTTTCTAAGACCAATATATTAATAAGACTTTAAAAAACTTTCACATTTACGCACTTAACTTTCACATTTATTATATAATATAAATTTAAATATTTTCGTTTCTGTGATTGTCATATTAACGTATACATTCATAATGCTATTTTTCCCATATCCTTTTATGCAAAATTATGAACTTCTACCTTCTTGAAGCTTTATTGCGTTAGCTCAATGTAAAAGGGTTGTTCAAGTGAAAAGGTACGATACTTCATAAAAACGTAACCATTAACATATGTGCATTTGCCAATATGGAAGAACGTTGCTACCAAGACATCAAAGACCATCAGTAACTCATATACTAATGCATGCATCCATCGGTTATTACTCGCCTGTATTTCGCCAACGTCGGTGTTGCATTGGTGCGATGTCGGATTCTGACCAGAATTTTTGAGATCACGTTTGAAGGTCACATTTTCATTGGGGCGAGCTCTTCCGGTGATATTTTCCAAGTGATTTTAATTCTTGTTAGATTTGTATTTAACTTAATACAAATCTAACAAGAATCTTAATATTGAAGTTAATTGAATAAAAATATTGAAGTTACTTTTTAAAATTGAAGTTACCTAATAAATAACTTAAATTACTCTTAAATATTGAAGTTAGTTTTTCTCTTCATTTACAATTTCTTTCTTTATGTTAACATTTTCAAACGAAAGAGATTTTTAAAAAGTATTAGATACCGTTCTTATGTCTTGGTTCGGCAATAAATGTGTGTCATTTTTCTATTTATCTTTAATTGAGCTAAAAAAAAAGAAGAAAATAAACTCCATCTCTTTGACGACAACGCGCCAAAGCTGGCAGTTCCCGTTTTCTCTAATCTGGTAACCATTTTTACCTTTCGTATTGGAAAAAGGATTCCGAAAGACACGGCACAAGCTTGTGGCTGATAATTTGAGGGAAAGAGCGCCAAATAGGAGGTTATAATACTATAGTACCCATATTTATTGTAAGCTTAAAAAAAACACCTTTAAAACTTGGGAATGGGTTTGGAGTTTTGAATACTCTTATATGAGTAATTTTTTATGACTTATTTCATAAAATAATAAATTAAATTTTAATCCCATTAGTTTGAGTTGTTTTTGTTTTTCTCTATTATCCTAAACATTATTAAAAATTTGCCTACACAATCCATTATCCCATCATAAACATTATCAAGCCTATGAAGTTCCAGAAGACTTATGTTCATTAACGACACATCTTTAAATGTCAACAAATATTTTATTATACTTTTAAAAGAAGTGAATGCTCAATCATTATTCTAATTAAGAAATATGTTTTGAGGGTTCATCATAACTGGTCATAGGGAAGTGAAATCGAAGAAAAGTATAAGCATAATATTTTAACTGCATTACAAGAAAATTATGAAACCCTTATTTTATAGAATGTCCAGACACTGAATATTACACCTAAAACAATGTATGAAACAATGACTGACAATGTATAAAACAATTCATATTTCATACATTTTCTAATCATTCTATTGAATGCCAAATGACAAAGCTGCAAAACATAAAATATCTCCTATTGAATAAATGGAATTTTTGTGCATCTTATGTTTCAAAACTGAAAATGCAATTGGAGGTAAAATAAATTCTGGAATCATTCAGAAAATACTAACAATAGAAAAATTACTCCCTAATTCTTTGAAAACTACTGAGAGTGTTTCTATTCTTGAAGTCGACAAGAGGCAAAATGATGTGTACAATATATTGATAATTATAATGTATGCGATAGATATGGTTTCTACTGAGCCCAATGGAAGTAATCAATGATTTTTCAAACTTATATGTTAAACAAAATGCTAAATTATGATAGACCTTTGCATGAAAAATGTAATGAAATGCATTTCCAAATGTTATCCAAGCCTACCACATAACAACAAGTAGATAAATTTTAATTTCCATTTTCTTATGAAAAACTATTTTTCTTTGTTAGAAAAACATCAATTTTCTTTTGCACAACTCTCATTTTTCTTTATATATTTTGAATAATTTTTAAATAGCATCCTGATTAATGATAGAATAGATCCAGAATAATGACTCAAGTGATTTTAATTCTACTTAGCTTTAATTTTTGTTTTCATTTGCAATTATTTCTTTTTGTTGACAATTTTAAATGTTCAAATGAAAGAAGTTTTAAAAAATAATGACTAATATTCTTATATTTTTGGTATTTCAGTAACATTTCTAGAATTATTTTTATTTTTAATTGAGTCCACAAATTTCTTAGCAGAATGTATTTACTGTAAACTTCAAAACCAAAATTTCTCTAAAACTTGAGATAATGTAGGTATTTTTGAATACTCTTATATGATAAGTTCCTAATTATTTCATAAAACATTAACATAATTTTACATAATTTAGTTTAAGATATTTTTTCCTCTATTATCCTAAACATTATAATAATGTTTGCCTAAAGAGCCAATTTCAGATCGAAAATATTGTAATGCTTATGAAGTTCTATAAGAACATTCCTCCAATGGTCAACAAATATTTTATTTGTAGTTTTAAAAAAAGTAAAAACTGAAAAAAATATTATAATTGTTTTCTAGGTGCATCGAACCTAATCAAAAATGAAAAGTAAACATAAAGAAATACTACTTATATATATAGCAGATGATTCAATTATACATACATTAATTATACAATTATACATACATACTTCATTAAGAAAAATACATACATATATGTTATTTTTCTTAGAGAAGTAAGAATTTGTAATTCATATTTGTAATTGGGAAATTCATAGGGTTAGATTGTGGTAAATAATATGCCATAATAGTAGTTCAGAAATTATCCTTGTTAAATTATTAATTAATTAATTAATTGTTCAAAATTCTTGTATTTATCTTCGAAACATTCGGTGAAATTTCAATACATAAAAAAAGACGAACCTAATTCAGAATATGTGATTTCTCATATCTTGGATAATGAGTTCTTATCTTTACTTAATTGTTTTGGTCTTGTAAATAAAAAGATTTTAGAATTATATCTAAAACATTATTCTATTCCATTATGAAATCATTTATTTTTATCAAGGTATACGAGCGAAAAGCGACAAAACGAACACAATTTTACAAGTCCAGTGTTTGAAACGCAAAAGGAAATTTTTTTTAATGTCAAACTATATGCGTGTAACAAAAGGCATTAACTATAAATATATTATTAGAACTTGAATAAATTTTTATCGATTATGTCATAAAAAAGATGCTGTAATTTTCATGAAAAGTTGCTGCATATTTATTAGAGAACATTATTAATGAGGCAATGACAGCTTATGTTGTATAGATATCCATATACGTGATTTAAATATACAAAAGAAGGCTTTATTTCGTCAGCCGGCAGTGATCGACAGTGTCAATCGACAGTGATTTTTCACTCACTGTCAAAAATTTCGCGGAATTCTACATTATTTGGCGATTTTTCGCTGCCATCGAGCTAATGAATAAGTACACAAAAGAATGGTAATAAACCATATTTGATGAAAATACAAGAATTAATGTAATTGTAAAAAAAATTAATCTAAATAAAAATCGCATTTCAGCAGTTTTGAAAGAGTAGTTATAATACCATCATTATGAAACCGAAGAAAATAAAAAAAAAGAAAGCAATTCACATAGAAAGAATTCTGTACATAAAAAAATATATTCAAATTAACATTCTTTGTCCATTGTAGAAATCATTCTTAAGTTATTATATTTACTAATAAATTAACGTTAAAAAACGCAAAAATAATCTGTTATAGATTTAAAATGGTACTAATATATAACAAGAAATTAAATATTAAAGCCAATATCACTACTTTAAAGGGAGTAAATTTTTTTTAAATAATATTCTGAATATCTGTAGAATTTAAACTCAATAAATTGATCATACAATTTCACTTAAGAAGAGACAATGAAAAAAATTCCACTGAAAAATTCAATTCATTAAATCATTAAGTTAAATTCACAATGTCTTTAAAATTATCAGAATGATTCTGATTTTGATTTATTGACATCATCCGTTTTTTCACAAACTGATTTTAAATAAATTCCATCAATGTATAGTATTATAATGCAATCTATACAGGCATGTCTGTTTATATTATTAAAGATCAATAAGAATGATCTTGAATTTGCAGGTGTTTATAAGAGAAACTATGAATCTATTTTCCTAAAGTACCCAATAATATACCGTATGTTAACATTCCAGCAATGCTTGCGATTACAAGGGACCTGCTAAGCACGTAGATTTTCCATAACGTCAAGGTTCCTTGAGCGCAATCAGTTTTCAAATTTGTGGATCTCAAATGACAGCTGCAGTGCTTTATAGAGGACTTCTGCATCATTTTATGCGTATTTAATTCCATATCGTTGGTCAGCGAACCGGATATCATTATTGTCAAATGAGATAGTAAATAGAGGAGAAGAGAAACAAACAAATAAATTTTGTCTGCCATTGTCAAATTGCTATCAAATGCTAAGCCGTAACCCGCCCGAAAAAGAGACAGCATTGATCTGGAAATTGAAAGAAAAGCGATTAAAGAAAAATGTTCGTCAAAGTTTTCAATAAGAGACAATACTTCTTCGAAACAAGTGACATTAATTTTGAAAACACCCGGCAACAGTAGATTTTCAAATTGTTCAAGGAAATATATATACGTGATTCTAATTATTTTGCAAATAAAGAAGTAGTATATGACAAACAAATAAAAGATTCCGCGTTCTATAAAATAAGAAAAAAATTCCAAATTTTCAATAATGTATGGAGCATATAAATTGAAAATATTTTTATTTTTTGCATAAAAAACGGCACGAACTTTTATTCTGCTATAGCCTAAAGAGAAACTGCCGAATGGTAGCAATATTACGAAAATCAGGGCAACTGTTAAAAGAAATATGTAAAACCATGCGTCCAGTCTTCCATAATTGCATGCTTTTAAGGATTTTAACACTTTGTCAAAATCATGCACCACTTTAGAAATCTGTCGTCGTTTTTTGTAGATAGAGGTACACAAAATGATTTTCAAAATTGCCAGGGTTAAGTTGGCAAATTCTTTCCTCCGGTCTGGTGCATAAGCTATGTAAGAAATGCTAATAATCATTTCGATTATTAAAGAAGTGCAAAATAGGAACCGTGTAATACATCCGATGAACGATTTAATGTATAGTTTCTTGGTTTTTGTAATGCGTATCTTTCTATGAGAACTGTAGAGATCTGAATCATATTTCACTTCGATTCCAAGTAACGTAAATAGGTTGAACATAAATTTAAATGCCTTCAGAAACGAATTATATTCCATAACTCTTGCTTTAACGTGCATTTTAAGAATTTTGTTTTCAAAAATTTAATTTTTTCAAATACTGTCTGCGAGATGAAACTATGGTTAATAAATTTCAGTGCTAAAAGCTTCAGTGCCTCCAGTTTTAGATCTAAAAAATGTATTGATCGTTTTAGTCTAGCAACCCGAAGTTTGAGAAAAAAATTACTCATTTTCTAAATCAAAATTGGATTTTCTTTCTTATGAATTATTATTAAAAGTCCATCATCTTTATAAAGAAAATAAAATTTCACTTGTAGAATATGGAGAAAAAAATGTATGATTACTTTATTATTGTATTTTGAAAATTGATGCACGTTACAATAAAAAATTGTCCTCTTTTAAACAATTGAAATCGATATTTTATATCTCTTTTTATCCTTCATTCTTTTATATTTTAATAAGAATAGTAAGTGTGCTGCTTAAACACAAAGTGGATGTTTATGTAATGTTTTCTCAACAACACAAATGTGTAAGAAAAGAGAATGTATTAACTTGCTTTGAATATTTTTGAAACTTTGTTATCTGACAAATCAATAATCTATATAGCGTCTCTTGTATTAAATTAAAATTTGATACTTGAACATGCACTTTTTATTGGTTTATTAGTTCGAATTCTAATTATTTTCCATTTTACTTGATTATTTCTTTTTATTCTTTTCAATAATTCGGTGTCATTCTTGAGTATTTGTTTCCGATAAACCATATTTATTTTTAAACAAATATTTGTTGTTGTTACTTATGGCACTTGACATGGACAAGCCCTCCGCTGATACAGCAGCCAATTTAAGCCGAAAAGAGCGTCAATTGGTTTTAAAGTAGTGTCAACTAAGGCCAAAAGTACGACTTAGCTACACACTCACCACATTAGCTTGTACAGCCCCTTTTTACGAGGGGGCAAATTCACACATCTCACAGATAGAACACAGAAGAACATCCAAACCAGGACTCCCCGAACACAAGGAAGATGCGCTACCTCTGTGCCAAAAAGCCGGCATATCGGATATTTATATGATGTGTACAAGGTCTTACAAAAGTTCTTTTATTAACAAGAATTATATACCAGACATATAATATAAACCCTTTTTACGACATCATGTGAAAAATCACCAAATATTTACGTATTTGTAAATATTTATAAATTAATTTACTTATACAGAGTTGTTATGGTTAAATTTTACTTTCAAAGAGCATTAGAACTGGTTCCGTGACAAAGCGAAATAAACTTTTGTTGTTGTTGTTTCTAATGACACTTGCGATGGACAAGCTCGCTGATGCATCTTAAGAATTTATGCTGATGCATTTTAAGCGAAAATGAGCGTTTCTTGTTTTGAAGTAACGCCAACTAGGACCAAAAGTACGACTTAGCTACTCGCTCATTCTATTCGCTTGCACAGCCTCTTTTTATAGGGGGATACGTTCCCACACTTTACAGATTGAACACAGAAGATCAACCATGCTTGAACTGGAACTCGGACCCGGGACACCCATAGCAAGGAAAAAACATGATATCCCTATGCAATGACGTAGGTACACAAATTTTTACAGGGATATAATACATATGATACAAGTACTGCTCTATGTAAAATCAAATATAAAAATGGCTCAGTATATGGTACTCTTTGAATATGTAAGGATATTTTTGCTGATTTTTTTAAAAATAAAAAATAAAATAAAGGAAATTTATTTCACATTCGTTAAAAGTATTTTTTTCAGGATAATCCTATCAATTTCGTTCAATTCAGACAAAACACGCAAACTTTTTTAAAAAAATAAACCTGAGTAAGACCTTTTTTATTCACATTTTCGATGAATTATGTAGGAATGGCAATGATGCTACAACTTTGAAAAACACTGAAACAGGCTTCAAATTAATTGATGATTTTAAACAAATTAAAAAGTCCTCTTATGTTTCCTTTTATACTGTGTGAGATTAATATTTATTTAAATCATTAGAATATACTCTGTAATACAAATTCCTTCCCTTAAAGTTATTTTATCTAAATAACAGGAATACAGTGGCAGTTCTTTGAGAATTCCGGAAATAGAATATATTAGACGTGGATTGTTTTTGGATAGGGGCATTCATAATATTATATGAACGAATGAGCGTATGACAGTCATCTTATTTGGTTACAAAAAATTATGTTTTCAGCTTTGAAAATATTGCTACTTTTTCTGTAGATGTAACAAATCACACGCCATATGTAAATGTAAGTGCACTAGCCATTACAAATGAAAGTGAAATGTCGATTTGCACCTTAAGTGAAGAGTCAAATTTTGAGCTGTTATCTATAAAAGATTCAGATGATAAAACAGAAAGGACAGGGTGATATAGAAAGTTGGCTAATATTTGAACTGATAATTTTTTTTTCAGTTAATGTTTTGGTGTGTAATGAAGTGCATTTTTATTAAACGGCGAATTCGTGACCAAGAAAACTTAATGTTGCTCAAGTAGTTCTATTATAACCATCTAAAGTGAGGGCGTGGTACGGTTTATAACTTGTGTCTATGATAGGGAAATTATTTCTATACTACATTAAATAAAAGAAAAATTGATGTCTATGATATTATAGCCTGATAGGAAGATAATTTTATGGCTTAAATATATGCTAGCGAAATTATTTTACAGCTTATGTCTATGATAGGGAAATTATTTTATAGGTAATGTCTATGATAGGGAAATGTTTTTCAAGAATCTATACCCACAGGCCCAATTATATGTTCAAAAAATGGGAAAAGATATTTCTATATGAAATCAAGTTTTGTAATTCCTTAGGAGCAACACCTAGACTGCCTTCAAAGCAGCGTTTTTATGCAAAACTGCGCACCACTTCACATAACTTGAATAGATAGGTTTTTTTTTTTATTTTGCTATTTCCCTGATATGATAAGTCATGGTCTTCAAACATTTTTGTTTTTGTTGCTTCTTTTGGCTCTTTCCATGGACAAGCTCTCTGAGGTAGCCAGCGATTTAAGCCTAATCAGCGTCTCTTGTTTTGTAGTAGCGCCAGCTAGGACCAACAATAGGAGTTATGATACTCACTCATCACATTTGTTTGCACAACCTCTTTTTACAGGGAGGGACCTTCACACAAATTATTGATAAAACACAAATGAACCAGGACTCAAACCAGGAATCATGGGAAGGCGCGCTACCCCTAAGCCAGGACGCCAGTTTCCAACTGTCTGGATACCACAAATGTATTATTACATAACATGCGATTTTTAAAAGACTGTGTCTAAAGACAGATATCAGAGAAATCTGATTTAAAGAACGGTATAAGACTTCGCCTAGTTAACAGTTTTTTTCATCTAATTGAATAGACCTCTAACAGTGAATACAAATTAGTCTAAAATATTTTGTTAGGCATGTCCCGTCATCGATGGGAGGAGTCTAACCCCCACCTATAAATGTACCCTCTAGGTTGGCGAGATTCAAACATCATATCGGAAGCATCTCCTACTCAATTATGAGGTGCTCCCCTGAGGGGAAGCTTTTGAAGGTATGGACATCTGTGCACTTGGGGGAAGAAGTTTAACTTTTAGCTCACAAACTTCACAAACTCATTCTACGGGATGGACTTCATTCATGCATTTCATTAATTCATCTATAGACGGTAATTTAGATCTGGAAAAGAGAAGGAGCATTTCTGACCCAGTACCCCCAGTGGTATTTTTCTCGACTTGGAGGACTTTGAGATCACGATAGGTTTAACGTGCGTCAGCCACCACACGCGGAGAATCTTCGGCAGGTGGGCTCGAACTCACAGCCCAAATATGCGAAGCCAGCGCCCTACCAACTTTGTTATTCCAGCTACTACTTTATTCTTGAGTTGACTCTTGACAAGACAAGAGAATATAGCATAATTGCATAAAGTTGAAATGTTAAGAAATTGAAAATCATTTTTTCATATTAAGCATTTTAAATAAATGATTTTCTATGGCTTTAATCGTTATTTTGAGCTATAAATACAAAATTTTTGCACAATTTTCAAATTTAGATTGACACGCTTTCCCATTTATTGATGTAAATTTGGCTCTCTTTATGATCCTTTTTCCGTTAAAATAGTCATACAGAAAAAAAGCAGCTTGTCTGTATGTTGGAGTTGCATTAAATGTGCTACATTTTTTAAAATTTCTCTAAAATTCCTTTTTAAAATACAACAATGAAAACCTCATTTTTAAATATTATATTATGGAGTAAGTAACCAAAACATCTTATTTTAGTGTATTTCAAAATGAGAACGTGTTCTTTATTTTTTTAAAGTTTCTGTATTTGTTGGTGTTAGATGATCACACAATTTTTTGCTCATATTTACCTAGTGCCTTTTGACCCAAAATTTAAATTTGGTAAAGTGAACTTAAGCTTTTCTCATTGTATTTGAATTGTTATTAATTTATGTACCAATCATAAGAAAGGAAATTTGAAATATAATTTAATATTTAAGCATATTAATAGAAGTGTCTCATTTCCAATTTGAAAGCTTTCTATATTTCTTTGATCGTGCTTTTCTCGCACAGAGTTTTCTTTCTTTTGTTTCATTTCATTTTTTTGTCCTCATTATCAAGTAATTGAAATTACTTTTGCTGCTCCATTATCACTATTAATTATTCATTTCTAACAAAGACAAATTTTGACAGAAATCTTGAAAAAAAAAGTCAACCGGGCAATCATGGAACCATCTAACATTCTTTACTAGCGTGTTGGCATGGAGTTAGCGCGTCTTCAATGTGATCTAGGTATATGGGTTCGAGCCCCAGTTAGAGCATCGTTGTTTTTCTGTTCAATCTGACAGAAATGTCGATGTACCCCTCCCCCTATAAAAAAGGGTTGTGCAAAGGAATGTGATGCATCAGAAGCTAAATCGTACTCTTGGCTCTAGTTGGCGCTACTTCAAATTAAAGTCACTCATTCGGCTTCAAATCACTGTTGGACAGCAGCGAGCTTGTTCATTACAAGTGCCATTAGAAAAAAAAAACAGCAACCGTTCTTTAATTTCTTCATTAAAAACCTTCTAATCAGGATGTATGTTTTCTTTAGACAAATTAAATCATTTTAATATTAATTATTGTTTTGTATTTTTGCTTTAATTAATGGCAATCATAATAAACCATACTTTGAGCTAGCTATAAATTTGTATGTTCTTAATCAATCATTGGCGAAGTAAGTACTCATCTGTATTTCTTTTACGTAAATATTTCTTTTATACATTATGTTTATGATTATTGTATGTATGCTGCCGAAAGAAATGTTGTATTAATGGCCTAGCTAAAGCGATAGACTAGAGCTTCCAGAGTTTTTGGACTTTACCATTATTGTTGTAATCTTTGAATACTGCGACTAAGTTTCTGAATGGTTAGTAAATTTTTATTCTCTCGTAATCTGTGGATATTTATGAAGTATACCATATTCACAAAAAATCTTTGTGTGTAGCAATTGAAATATTTGAATATTATATCAGTAGCTGTATTCCCTACGTTTGTGAAAAAAAAAACACATTCACTTCAGAAATAATTTAGGAATGTTATATTTAGACAACAAGTGTAAAATAGTCGAAAATCTAAAATCATACGATGAAGATTTCAAGTTGCTAAAATTTTACTGTAGGATTAGAAGTGAAATAAGTTTACGTGGATGGTACCATTTCATATTTTGTAAACTACTTTTATTTCGTGTGAGTGATTTGTTGTGCTAAGCATCTTAAGGTGTTCATATGGAAAACGTTTCTGTTACTTTTTCTTCAGTATAATTGTTTTTTTTAAATTTAATTTTGACTTTTAAATACTAATAGTTTAAATATATATCTCATATTTGTAAATATTCTCTCAGAACGAATGTACTTAAAATCAAATAAAACTTAATTAAAAATATTTCTTTGTATTTTTTATTAACTTTTAGCTGCCAAGTAAATTTATTACCTTTCACCTCTCCAAAACAGGAAAAATTACTTACATGCATGAAAGCCATTATATTTTACAGAGATAGTTTTTTTTACAAATTTTTCCTTTAAAACATTAAAAAAACCTCCTATTGTTAATCAACAGGAAAAAATAATTATAAAAAGTTATTTGATAAAATATATGTTTATATTTTAAATCAGTTCGCATTTAATTATCAGTGAAAAGGGATATGAAAAAGGGAAAAATAATGTTATATTTTTAGTATATAAAATTTGATGGAAATTCTGGAAAAAATATAAACTGAATGTCCTTCAGAAATAAAGTTGAACGATTTGTGTATGAAGACACGGAGATCTCACCATTCAAGAATCAGTAGTAGCGTCATCTACCATCAAAAAGTAGCACTAATCTCGTAACTTCAGATGGCCACGCCTAGATGGCGCCCCAAGCGTTATTCGTTAGCTTATAGCTTTTCCCCAATTCTAGTATAGTTAGTAACGCCATCTACCATCATGTAGCAGCACTAATATAGTATCTTTCGACACCTACGTCTAGATAGCGCTCCAAGCGTTCTCGTTAACTAATAAATCAAATGTAAAAATATTCATCGCAACAAAGTATATGCATAGAAAATTCATATAAAAAGTTCAGCGAATAAGTAATTCAGTTAAATTATATTTTGTAAGAGTCAATAAAATTTATTCTCTTACTAATATTATTATGGATTTCCATTTTTCTTTGATATTAATAATAAAGGGAAAAAGAGCTTTTCTTTTCATAATAAGGCAGGATTTTTAATTCCTAGTTCCTGGAAAAGTATGAAAATCACTTGAATGGTTATATAATGAAAACAATTTCATTAAGGAATAAAAAATCCAAACGTTCAGATTTTTAAAATTTTTAACCGGTTTTGGTGCTTGGATTCTTTAGTCCTGAACTATTGATTTAATTCTAAATAGTTGGAACAACTCTTTACATCATTTGTCTGTTTATATATTAGAAAGCATTTTGTTACGGTGTTCGAAGATTCTCTTCCTTAAAATGGTCGTTTTGTTTCACAACAACGGCTTTTGCAAAGAGAGGTCAAACAATCTTAAACACTGGAATCTAATCTTGGTATTTCTGAGCTTAACAAAATTCCGATTCGATTTTCAAATCATAGCAATAATTTTCATAAATATTTCTAAAAACAATGTTTACAATTTTTTTTAAAAAAATTTTTACAAAATATGATTGACCTACAAAATTTTATAAAATATTGGCATTTTTTTTAAATAAAAATATGGCGTTATCGTATTAGTCTTCTTGTTAGCACTGGAAACGAGAAATATAATACGCAAGATGTTAGAGGGTTGAAGGTCACTTTTAATTTAAGAAATTTGCAGCATATCTCTGATACTCTAAATGAGAGTTTTTAAAAAATAGTGTTTTTTTAGAAACAAGAAAAAATGTTTCCACTGTAGAAAGTAGATGTCTGAAATTTGGTTACGCTCTAAGTTTATAAATTTAGAGAATCTTGAATTATTTGGAATGCGAGTCTCAAAAAATACTTTTTGTTTGCTTTACATTAGAAGTTTGATACTAAATACGCTAGATACTAGATACTATGACGCAAGAAGCTAGATGTCTGAAATTTAGTTATTTCAAATGCAGCGAATTTGCAGGATTCCTTAAATTAATAGAATATATAATCAATATTTTCACCTGTTATATCAGTAATTGTATATTGCTGTATTCTATATAATTCATTTAAACAAAAATCTACTCATAAATTCATAGATTTATGTTGTAAATAAATGATGACCAAGTATTAATGCAATAATTAAAGTTCAAAAATTTGAAAAAAAAATATGTTTTTTGCTCAAAAGAGGTAAAAAGAAGAAAAAAAATTCTTGTTTAGAGGTTAATCAAATGATTCGCTTAAATGTTATATATAGTTTAAGAGAGATATCAGCTAACTACTGAACTAAATAATAAAATATGTTACTATATATTTTTGAGGATGATATTGCCCTTCTCTCATAAGATAAAAACCCTAAATTTATCCAAATCATTCTTAATCGCCATTTGAAAATGTTTAAAAGCTGGTTTGAAAAATATAAATTTCATTCTTAAACCTGTATATTTATGAAAATATGAATTTTTTATTTTTTGATTACAATATTTTTATTTGCATGTTTCGCGCATGTGCAAGTAAAACCTATTAAGCGGCATAGTGCCCATTCTAAATGGTAATTTACAATTTTGAAGGATTGATTAGGCTTGCTTAAACAATGGATTCGTCATTTAAAAATGTAACTTTTAGATAACATATTTTTACGTATGAATGAAATGTAGGAAAAAGATGCACAAGGCAAGGAGTATAACACAGGTTTAACCGAAAGCAAAAAAGCAATAGTAGTTTCCTGATTGAACAATAATGATCCAAAAATTAAAAAAAAAAGAACATGAAATCTAGAGAAAAATAATTTGCTTCATCTTGCAGGAAAGCAAAACGATCAAGAGAAAGGGTATCTGATAGAATTTCAAAGATTATAGCTGCTGTCGTAATTTTTATCATTCCATGATCTTCAAGTAAAATTGCGAAAAAGAATTAATAGCAAGAATGACAAATTAAGGGAATTATATATAGGGTAACATGATTCTTAATACTTGTGTTGCAGAATCAGCTGAATGGCAACTAAAAAAGCATCTATTAAAAATGAAATTTAATTCTATAAAAATATTTGAAGGAGCATATTGTGTTTAAGTCGTGCTGCCATCTATGAATAAATATCTTAAGTAATTTTTATATTAACAATTCTTTTTAAAGTTTAGAAGATTCAATTTTTAATTAAATGAAATAGTACAGAGATTTTTTTTGTTATACTACTATTTCATCTTAGAGAAATACATACTTTTATGGTTTTTAATTCATTAATTCTTGAAAAAAAATGAAAATGACTAAAATATCATTTAATTAAGAATGAAATTTGAATATGAAATAGATTGACCATTAAAAATAAAAACACAATGCAATGGTTTTTTGTGTTAAATGTTCGGACCTTCAATTTTCATTATTATAAGATTCTGATATTTAAAAAAAGTTAGATTCGTTTGAAACTTATCTATCTCCCCTTAGAATACATAAATACACGCATAGGCACACGGACTCACATGCATGCCCACACGCATTCACACACACACACACACACACACACACACACACACACACACACACAC
>JAOUZG010048984.1:2220535-2231384 GCA_026289955.1 Argiope argentata
ATATATATATATATATATATATATAATTTAATCTTTTAACGATGCTGTAGAGGTCAGACCGTTTACTATACAGTTAACAAATTAGATACGTGGATAATTTAGAGAGTGGAAGGTCCTTTTTGAAACGATTTTCTAAAACTGAAATTTTATTTTATTCAAAATTGTCAATAGTTTGGATTTGTTCTGAGATAACTTTTAGAACATTGCAATAAAAATAATTTATACATTATTTTAAAATTCAAAAATATTTGTTTAACTATAATAGTTTTACAGTATTTTAAATTTTAAATTAAAATTAAAAATATATATTAAAACTCGAATGAAATTCAATATTTCTTTGTTCTTACTTGTATTTTATGCTGGCAATTTCAGAAATTAAAATAAAAAATGTATAATTTGACATCTAGGTACACATTTATATCCTTACAAGGTATTTCAGCTCATACACTAACAGCTTTTTTCGATAACCATTCTTTTGCTAACAAAATCTTTAAATATTCTTTAATATTTTTTAAATTTATTATCTTTATTCTCTTCATTCTTTTATTACACACCCACACACCCACGTACACACACGCCGCCGCACACACACACATAAACACATCAGCGTTTGAAAACATATACGCATACGTGCACTCGTACAATTACACAACACACACTTTATTAATAATGATTATGTGCTTAATTACAGCAATTAATTATATTAATTAATCATAGCATAGTAATTTCTTAATATCTAAGATTAAATTACCATGAATTTTTTTGCAATAAATCCAGAAATGAATGAAATATCAAATAAATCTCTTCAATATTTTTTAATAAACATGTCTGAATTTGAATGCAAAAGAAAGCGAAAAATTACTTTTATTTTGTCTCAAACCTTATAAAGTCCGTTATCCTTTGTCAAGGGATAAACAAAGGATCGATCCCGAAGGAAACGAGAAGTAAATTGAATGCGACAGAGAACAAGGGACATTAAGAGGACACTAGTTCTTGGACGCCCTTGAAACGGCACCTCTGTGATTAAAGGTGATATCCCCCGTCCTGTCGGTTAAATGAAAGCAATTGTGTCAGAGATAATTCTCTTCGACACGGCGATACACTGTGTTTTATTCCTTCGACAGGTGTCAGTAAATGAATGAACCCACACCTTGCATTAGTTGCGCTCTTTGGGAAAGGAAGCAATAATGGATTAGAACATGATTTTATAACGAAACATATTAGAAGATGTTCTTTGTTGAAAAAAAAATATCAAATAATTCTTTAAAAAGATTTTTATCTGAAATTTTAATATATGAGTAATTTGTATAAAATGAAATATTGTGTAAAATCTAAAAGGAATATAGTATTACTTTTATCTAATTTAAAACTACTTTTCGAAAGTTTTTTATGATAATATTTTTTTGATATTAGAAAATAAATTATAATAATTGAAAACTGACATTTTTACTAAATATTTTTGAAGTTTCAATTATTGTTTAAAAAAAAATTATCTCCTTAATTTTTAGTACTGTGTCTACTTTTTTAAATATAAAGTTTTAATATAAAATTATAAAAAAGAAATAAGATTAACAAATAATAAGATTTAGAATTTTTCCTTCTAAAAGGAGAAAACCCCCAAACATATCCCCATTAATCTATTTAATCTATTTTTTTACAATCCTAGTACTGTTTTACTTTTTAAAATTATTGTTAATTTCAGTACTGTTTCTACTTTTTTTAACATTTTATGTAAAATTATAAAAAGAAAAGAAATAAGATTTGGTATTATTCTTTCTATAATGAGGAAAAAACCCAAACATTTCCTCATTAATTTAGTTGTTTTTTCAATTATGTTGTTGTTGTTGTATCTTATGGCATTTGCCACGGACAAGCTTGTTGAAATTTATCGTTTAATCAAACCTCTCAACGATTTAAGTCTAATCAGCGTCTCTTGCTTTTGTAGTAGCGCCAACTAGGGCCAAAAATAGGAGTTTTGATACTCACCCAACACATTCAAATGCACAACCGTTTTTTTACAGAGAGACACATTTACACAAATTATAGATAGAACACAAAAAATTAGCAAAAATCAGCAAAAAAAAAAAGAAGCACCACCCCCTACGTCAAGAAGCAAGCTTCCAACAATCTTGACACCACAATTGTCTTATAACTTAACTGCGATTTTTAAAAGATTATGTGTCTAAAGGCAGATATGAGATATGTCTAAAGGCAGATATGAGATATGTCTAAAGGCAGATATGAGTACGACTTTTGCTTGCACAGCCTCTTTTTACAGGGTGCATTCCTTTGCTCAGCAACTTTTTTACAGGGCGGCACATTCACACACCTTACAGATAGAATTCAAAAGAACAACCATGTACTTGACCAAAGGATTACCAAAGGAATTGAACCCGGAACGCCCAACTCGCTACCACCCTGACAGGACATCGATTTTTTCCGTCATGTATCATCTAAGTTTTTCTGTTCTGTTGATTTTTTCATGCACCAGCATGACTTCTCCCATTACTGTTTTAATCAAATTTTTTTTCTTATTAATTGATCTGTATTGATGTGCTACTATTATCATAGTCAGTATTTTATCATTATTTTGTTCCTCAAGCTATCGGGATTTGCCGTTATAAAAAAGAAAAAAAAATGTTTTTTTTTTTGGTTTACATGATTAGAGTACATACATGATTATTTGACATTTGGCACCCGCTTGTTTGGTTGTTACACAGAAAATTAGAAGTTGGTTTTATGAATTATTTTCAAATTTTGTAGGTCTCTGTAAATTTGGGGGAAAGACCAGGAATTAAATTTCATGTTTCTATTCAAAACAGTTTTAAAAAATCATGAACAAAGTCTGTCAAACATAATTCCAAAAATATAGAGATTCATGATTTAAATTATCTGGTTTGGATTGTTCGATGATTGCAATATTTTATTTATCCTTACTTCGTACAAATGTCCTTTATAATAAATTACGTTCAAAATTTTATAGAAATTTGCAATTTTGGGGAAAAGATCAGAAATGAAATTTCATGCTCCTAGTTCAAAAATATTTTAAGTAATTGTGTACAAAGTCGGTCAAACATAATTTCAAAAATTTAGAGATCTGAAATATGGGGATCCCTGAAAAAATTAACTTGTTTGGATTTTTCGAATATTAAAATAATTTATTTTTGCTTACTTCGCGTACGAAATTGGAAAACTGAATTGACAGAAGGATCTAATAACGCCCAAATTAACTAGTATTTACATTCCAACATTAATACTAATTCCAAATGAAATACAAACCTTCAATAAGAAACCAACATAAATTAAATAACTAATGATTAAAAAAATTAATTTAGAGAAGATAAAAGGGAGCCTTGAAATATTACTGTGGAGAAAAATAATTATGGAAATTTAATTAATAACGGAATGGGTTTGACTTTTCTTTGAAGATAAAGCTTACAGTGAATTAACCAGGGGACAAATGGGAGGCAATTAAGGCATATTTTGTCCGAAAATTTAATAATATTCACTTTGTTTTCTGCAATATCTAGAACATGCATTAGAAAAAAAAACCCAGTACATTTTTTTATTATAGTAGATTATTTGAAACCGAATTTGAGGTGAAAATGATTTAATTCCTCCAAAATTGCTTACATAGTATGAATTAGAACGTTCCTACATATGCATTTTAAAGAATTTACTTGCATATATTTACAATTTATTGTAAATTTCTTTTTTTTATTTTTTAAAATAATTTTTGTAGAAAGTGATATTTCTGATACTTATTAGAAATATATCTTAAGTTTGTATATTCTGTGATTGATACAAGGTTGTATCACTGTTTTTATATATAAATAATGATAAAAAATCTATAATTTTACTTCTTTATTCATTTATTCTCATGCTAAGAACGAGACATTTGTAAATTTTTTCAGTGGATTTTAAATGGAAAGAAGATCAAAAAGTTTTGTTTTGGCCGTAAACTTTAAAATCATTGGAGGTAATAATGAAAGTTTAATAATTAAGATGATTTCTTAAAAGCTAGAATTAGTAGATCTTTTTCAGAAAATTAATTTATCAAAGTGGATGATTAAGCGAGAGTATATAGTCGAGAATTTAGTCCAGAAAATGATTAAGCGAGAGAAAATATAGTCTAGAAAAGGATTAAGCGAGAAAAAATATAGTCGAGAAAATGATTAAGCGAGAGAGAATATATTCTAGCAAAGGATTAAGCGAAAGACAATATAGTCGAGAAAATGATTAAGCGAGAGATAATATAGTCAAGAAAAAGATTAAGTGAGAGAGAATATAGTCGAGCAAAGGATTAAGCGAGAGAAAATATAGTCGAGAAAATGATTGAGCGAGAGAGAATATAGTCGAGCAAAGGATTAAGCGAGAGAAAATATAGTCGAGAAAATGATTGAGCGAGAGAGAATAAAGTCGATAAAATTATTGAGCGAAAGAGAATATGGCCGAGAAAATGATGAAGCGAGTCAGTTTCAGGTAATTGTATTTTTGTCATGCCTATCGTAGAACGAGCACTCTTAGATGTGGGCTAATAAATGTTGCTGATGAAGACAATGATGTCGAGTAAGCTTTTTACCACGGAAAGAGTGGTGTAGTAGCTTTTGAGGGTATGGACCTCTGAGCACCCGAAGGCAAAAGCTTGACTTCTAGCTCGTATGAGGATGAAACACACAACCACACGATTGCACAGCCCCCTTTTTCAAGAGGGCGCATTCACACATATCACAGATACAACACATAAGAACAACCATGCCAAAACCGGGACTCACAGAACTCGAGGAATACGCACTACCTCTGCGCCAGAAACCCGGCTTAATCAGTGTTATACATAGTAATTTGCAGCCTATTTTTCATGTTGACTTTTGCTGTGTTCTATTGTGGTGTGCTTTCTTATGGAATAAATAATCACTACCATTAGGGTGTTTGGACTCCTCAATGTAAGTTTACCTGTCCAATTTCCGTAACGATGCATAAATGCCCACTCTAATCGGAGTTCAGAGGGTGTTTTATGAGTCATTGATTTTAGTTATATGGCAGTTGTAAAAGTGTAAAATTATTTACATTTGATTAAGATAAACAAATATTTCAAATTATTTCAGTAAAAAAAATTCTTGAAATATCTGGTAAGAAGAATTTTAAATCATTGCTTTCATCCAACAGCCATTAATAGTAAATTATACTTGAAGTTTTTATCATGTTAGAACATGATATTGTTTTTGGGATAAGGATTTTGGCGTCAAAAAACATCTTTAAGCGAAAAATAAAAATTTTATTGTCTGTACGAGTATCTCAAAATATCAACTTTTAATAACGTGATGTCATTCCATTTACAAAAGCTCTGATTAAATAAAATAAGTTAATGACTACAGCAAATGAAACTTAACAAAATGTCATTTTGAGAAGTGATTATATGAAATGAAATAAATAGGAAATGGGATATTTTTAAACAATTAATGCAAGACAAAGATTTTTGGAGCGTTTGCAATTCTAAGGTAAACCATTCAATGAATCAATTAAAATGAATAAAAATGTAATATAACTTGCACGAGCTTGGCGGTTCAAGAAATTATAGTCTGACATGATACATTTGAATATGCATAACAGATTTCATTTTAATCTTTTATTGATATTCAAATCATTTTTATTTTGCATTACATTTGTCATTATGGTACTTCGAAACAAATTAAAATGGCGTTATTTTTATTAATATAAAAAATTACAACTGATAAAAATGATAAAGAGCAGAGCTGAATGATTTTTTTTAAACATTTTCAATAATTATCAGAATATAAGCTGAAGAATGATGAAATTCGGATTAATTACATATCATATTTAAGATCATCTCTTCACCTTCTGCAAGAGCCATTGCCACTACACACAAAAGCTTCCTTTCTTTTTCTATCAACTACTGTTGTTTCTTGTATTTACCAAAGAATAATAAGTCTCCTATGAGTAAGAGTTTCTTAATCTTATTCCCTGAGGATATAAGTAGAAAGAACTAATTTCACATTTCTTCTACAATTTTAAAAGCAAATAAAGCACAATTTTAAAAGAAAATTTGTGGGAAAATACAATGATAAAATTTTTTTTTAAAGAATTTCATCCAGTATACATGAGAAAAATTTATAAGTTTATTCAAATCCCTATATCTTTAAAGCAAAGAATTTGTTTATTATGTAACATATGATTTACAGTCTGGAATATGAGAATAAATTAAAGTAAAAGCAAGTATATATCACTTAGTTTAACATTTATTCGAAACATTTTACTACCTCTTCCATGTAAAAATACAGTTTGAAAAATTGGAAGAGGCTTTACCGCATAAAATGAACAGTTTATTCCCTTAATTTTATTCATTTCCTTCGGTGGAAGGACATTTATTGGATCATATATAAGCATAAAGGTCAGGGTAAATCCAGAAGAGGCGAAATCCGTACGCCAGGTGAGGATTTTGCTAAAACAAAGGGATATTTTCTTTATAATTCCCTAGAAATGAATGATATCCATTAAAGAATTTCAGAGAAGAAAAAGACATTTGAAAATCCTATCGGAAAAAGTCTTTGTTATACCTTTATAGTTTCTTTTTCTTTTATTTCATGTAAAATTTTCTCGGCCTTTAAAATATATGATAAAGAATTAGAAAAGAATATTATTCTATTACAATTTGTAGTTACAATTATTGTTTTATTATAAATTGTAGTTACAATTATTATTATACAACAACTTATGGTAAAATTGTTGTTCTATTATAATTTGTAGGTACAATTGTCGTTCCATCACAACTTGCAGTTACAATTGTCGTTCTATTACAATTTGTAGTTAATTATTACAATTTGTAGGTACAATTGTTGTTCTATTACAATTTGTAGTTACAATTATTGCAATTTGTAGGTACAATTGTTGTTATATTATAATTTGTAGTTAAAATTATTAAAATTTGTAGGTACAATTGTTGTTCGATTACAATTTGCAGGTACAATTGTCGTTCTATTATAATTTGAAGGTACAATTGTGGTTCCATTACAACTTGCAGTTACAATTTTCATTCCATTACAATTTGTAGTTACAATTGTTGTTCTATTATAATTTGTAGTTGCAAGTGTTGTGCACTTATAATTTTTAGTTACAATTATTATAATTTCTAGGTGCAATTGTTGTTCGATTACAATATGTAGGTACAATTCTTGTTCTAATACAATTTGTAGTATGTGCGTTGTTTAGGTTCTATCAAAAAGACGATATCCTGTTTTACTTTTGAGAGAATTAGGATCATGTCGGTCTACTTGATTATTCAAAAGAATTTACATTTTCTATCAGAGACTTGCTGTCTTGAAAACAAAATGTTTCTGAGAATTACTTCAATATTCAGTGATGATATACCAGTCCATTTTAAAGCCTCAAAACCAAATATTCGCCAAAACATTATTAAGATTACTAAGAAAAGCTCTTCTATGTCCAAAAAACAATTGAAGATTGGAGGTAGCAAGCTTAAAACTTCTAGTTTACACATATTAAGAAAAGATGTTAAGTAAAGCAATATTAAGTAAATAACACATATTAAGTAAAGACATATGTATATTTATATCTATGTATTTTGTGTGCGTGTTTCTATCGGATGTTTTTTTCAAAGTTAATCATATATGATAAAAAAATGAAACTTTTTTTCATTGCGTTAATTTTCTTTGGTACATCAAATACATTTTGCGCTTTAGTAAGATGCAGTTGCTTCATAATTAAAAAAATGAAGTACGCGTTGCCTTTTAATTCTTTGTCAATTTTATTTTTAAAAGAACATATATTTTTAGATTTATAAACAATGTACTTTTTTGACTATTGAGAAAACTAAATAACTATGAAAATAACAGAAAGTGGAATCATTTTCTTATTTCTGAAGTTCAGTTAAGAAAAGTAAAAAGTTAAATCCTTATAGGTTCAGAGAATAAATTCATAGGTTAATGGTATATGATTTAAAACTTATTACGGATATGTCTCCAAAAAGTGTTCAAATATTAAAAAGAGCTTCAAGTTCACAATTCCATTATTGTGCTCTAATCATTTATATAGTAGATTTCATACATGAACTATGCCATCCCACTATAATCCCTCCATTCAGTTTGATAAACTATTCAATATACAGTTTCAAATTCACTCCCGTCAATTCATGAAGCAAGATATTTCCAAATACGCTTACGGCTCAATGAAATATTGATTGATAATTTAACAAAAGCCACAGCTTCATTTGAAGATTGGCTGCATGCGGTATTCCGTAATGTGGTATAAAAAAGCAGAAAAACATTTTTCAAATATCAGACTTACTTAAATGCCATTTAAAATTGAGGAAAGAGGGTGATATGAGGAGAACATTTGTAACATTCTTAATATTTTTTTTAATCGTCACTAAGAAACACTTCATCGGCTTATATTTGCGCACAAAGTCAAGAGATTTAAAATTTCAATCAAATTGGGTTTTCTGGAGGAAGAAGTAAATAAATTCACATACGAAAAAGGATTAATATTTGAAATATATGTATTTTAATCATATTAACACCTATTTAGAGCTGCAAAAGTTATTTAAAGACTTATCTCTGATTTTGAAATAGATAGTGACTAAAACGCTATTCTATGCACTTCCTCCTTTTTAAAAATCCATTTCACATCGGTAGAAGGTCATTTATCTTTCTACAAATTCAAGGTGATACAGAATTACTTGGGGCCGGGATGGCCTGGTTGGTAGAGCGTTGGACTCGTACTTCTTAGGTTACGGGGTCGAAGCTCACCGGCCAAAACATTCCCCGAGTGTGCGGCGATTCGCGCTCGTTAAATCTGTTCGTGGTCTCAAAGTTCTCCATATCGAGAGTAATATCACTGGGGGTACTGGGTCAGAGGTGATCGTTCCCTGTTCCAGGTCTAAATTACGATCTGAGAGAAATGAAAAAATTTGCATGAATGAAGTCCGCCCCCTAAACAGGGTTGTGACGTGTGAGTAGCTAAGTCGTACTCTTGGCCCTAGATGACGCTACTTGTAAAACTAGAGATGTATATATCCGGCTTAAAATCTGCTGATGTATCATCGGGGCTTGTCCGCGGCAAGTACCATTAGTCACAACAACAAAAGAATTACTTATTCTATGGGAAAAAAATCTATGAATTGTAATTTTGTTCTCAAAAGCAAAACATTCAGACGTCCGATTTGTCCCGGTTTCGACATGGTTGTTCTTCATCTGTTCTATTTGTGAGGTATATGAATGCGCCCCCTGTAAAAAGTAGTTGTACAAGCGAATGTGATGCGTGAGTAGAGATGTTTACTCAACAAGACACGCATCCTCGGCTTATATTCTCTGATTGCGTTAACGAGCTTACCCATTATATATGCCATTAGAAAAAACAACAACAAGGCTAGATTGAATTACGACATCCCAATGTTCTCTGGCATATTTTATATTGAAGCAACCTACAAAAATTATCATTGCAAATTTGTAATATATTACTCAATTAGTTTCTTAGTTGTGGAAGAAGATTTGCAGATATTATCAGTAAATGATATTCAGCCTTGGTATCCATCTGAAGATTAAAATTAAACCTTTCGCTACTATAAAAAATATGGTATCTCAGAAACCATGTTCCTCAAATGTCTTATGAAAATTCCATTGGGAGGTCCCAAAAAAAAATAAGCACTCACATCATGGGGAGATTCTTTCTCTAATTTTAACGTAGGATGAGTTGTCTCGCTGAGAATTTTGAGAATTATTGCTGCTTTTAAATTACGAACTTTTTGATTCCTTTTGTTATAAGATTTTAAAAGCGATGTTCTTTGTGCACACATAGACTAATACGTTTCTCTTGTTGAATAACTATACTGTATAACCTCCCCCCCCACACCAAATGAGTAAGATAACAGGAATTTATGATTTGTTGAGAAAAAAATACGAGATGTTAGTTGGTTTTCCTTTATAGTTAACGGGAAGTTTAAAAAAGAAAGAAAGAATTGCTTTTATGCAGCTGATTATACTGATTAAAAACATTCTTCCAAACAGACGTGAATATCATTTTGTTCGTTTCTGTTTGATGATATTTCATTGTTTAATGTTGCTTTTGATTGTGTTCTGATATAAAGTGGTTTTTTTTAAAGATAAAAATTCTTTTTTATATTTAAATGCGGCCTTTAGAGCTCTTAGAGTGTTTATTTTATTATTGAAAGGATTTAAATATTAAGCGATTCTTTTTATTTTCTTAGTGTTTAGTCTGTATGAATATTTAATCTATACCTGCCCAAAATAAAGTACGGGCAGAGAAGAAAAAAAATAATAAAAGGGAAAAAGGGTTTGTAGAAAGAAAAGTAATGAAGAAAAAAAGGATGAAAAAAATGGTTTGCAGAAAGAAAAAGAAAAAAAAGGAAGGAAAAAGAGAAAAGAAAAGAAGGGTGGGAGGATGTCACCATTATTTCTTCCGGGAGCAGCATTTTCCAAGCTGTATTTAAAATTTCGCATCTCTTGAAAACCAATTGTGTCTTTATTTGTTTGGTGTGCTTATATTTATGAAAATTTGAATCTCATTATTCTATAAAAACGTAGAATTTCAGACCTTTCCCTCCATAATTTAAGGAAAATATCAATTCCGGGACAATCATTGCTCGGATAGAAAGAGAAAGATGAGTAGTACAGTGAACAGAACATCTGAAGAAAATAATACTATAAATGAATTAAAAGACTATCAAAATTTGTTTGGTTTAAAAATATTTTGGTGAAAACCCTGATGACCATTTTATGAGACACTGCAATTTGAAAATTTTAGAGAGCATTAATACTGGCGAACCGACTGGCCCCCAAAGGAAGCTAGTGTATAT
>JAOUZG010048984.1:2246145-2276673 GCA_026289955.1 Argiope argentata
TAAGTATATAAACAACAACAACAGTAAGTATATAAACAACAACAACAGTAAGTATATAAACAAAAACAACAAGATGTATATTAAAAATAGTGCGAATTTCATCTTGGGTAACAATTTCAAATGAAGAAACACAGCAAAAGTTTCAAATTTTCTGTTAAGGTCCGATTATGTCAGTGAAATACATCTACAGATTTAAGAAGAAACTGAAAATACTGAGAATAAGTGTATTCTCCATTTCGATGCTAGAACATTTAACAAGATTATAAAACTTTTTGTTGCGTATCCCGAAAGAATGAATGTTGGACAATTTACTCGTGAGAACAAATTGCAGTTAAATATTACGGAAGAAAAAGGAGGAATATACTCAGCAAAATGGGAAAAATCAAACGTTGGCGTCTTTCGTCTCTTTTATGATACAACTGAAGAGTTCCGTTGAAACTTTCAGAAGAATGACAATAATGTTATTTTTCAAAGTAATATTATTCCATTCTGTTGGGATTTTAAGACAATGGTGTCCATTAACCAAATGGTAATGGAAGAAGTTTGTGAAAGAAGGAAATATCAAGGAGACATTCAGCCATCTCAGCATTATTCAATTTAAGAATAGTTTACTGAAGAGCTGTTTCTGAAACTGGGAGGACATTAGATAGAATTCAGTCCGAAACAAATCTTTTTAAAGTTTTACAGCATTTTGTAATTCAATTTAATGGTTCTAGATTTATCTTTTAAAAAATGAGGAAATTTGCGTCATAATCATTTATTTTTAAATAGGAAGCAGAAAATATAATTTTACATGCTTTTACGTATATTTTATTTCATTTAGAAACCTCAAAATACATCATAAATTAAACGCTAGTATGATTTGTTATTTATAAAGGAAAATGCTTTAGTCTTTAAATTATTTAATTAGAAAATATTAATAATGGGATATTGTGGATCGTAAACAATGTTACTTTTTGATTTTTAACTTACCAAAATAAGAATATTTTAGTTGATGCCGAAAGTATATAAATGATTTATAAAAAGTATATAATTGCCTAATGCAAATATATATCCTTTTAAATGTTCAAAAGACCAAATAAAAATTATTTTCAATTTTAATAAATGTTCTTCTATAAATAGAAATCTTATTTAAAAATATTTCGATTGCATACACATAAAAATTATTATTCACTGAAAAGCCTGGAAAACGGGTATAGCAGATCGCATGAAAATCATGCAGGTGCTCAAACAATCACCATAACTCGATGCAGTCGACTGTGCGTATATAAGATAACAGGTGTCTGAGGAGGCTATTACATTTATTCTTGATGTTGTAACTTCAGGCTTTAAGATTTAATCGTTTTTTAACGTTCACAAATCGACGGTGCACCAAAAAGGTATCAGAGCATTTAGAAGTAGAGATGCAATTTGGTTTTTCGCTTTAGACAATTTTCAAGGTGTAACGCGAATACCAGGTTTCCGGTAAAAATTCAATCTTCGTCAGCGATGTGGCTTGAAAAAGGCCTTGATAGAACGGAATCACCCACGCCTGAAAAGAATCTATATACAAGATAAACGTTTAACACTTGTCCAAATAATAATAACACTCGGATAAAATACTTTTTCGTATACGGTTAAAGGCTGGCGAATGCAAAGCTTATAAAACGGGAAATTTTACTTTGCAATAAAGGGAAGTTAAGAAGGAAAATGTGGACATTGAGTCTAATGAATTGAAATCTAGAACTTGAAATACATTATGCAAATACATTTTAGTTAAACACTGGATATGTTGTTGTTGTTGTTACTTATGACACTTGCCATGAGCAAGCACCACGCTGATAAAGCAGCAGATTTAAGCCGAAAGGAGCATCTCTTGTTTTTGAAATAGTAACAACTAGAGCCAAGAGTACGACTTAGCTACACACTCACCACATTTGCTTGTGCAGCCCCTTTTTATAGGAGGGGGGAACAGTCACACATCTCACAGATAGCACACAGAAGAACAACCATGCCCGAACAGGGACTCCCAGAATACGAGGAAGACGCGCTACTTCTATGCCAGAAAGCCGGCAAATACTGGATCTGAAATATATTACGACTAACATATTTCTACTTTCTTGCATGGAACGCATCTTTGTAAATATGTGACACAGCTCTTCCGTTTGCATAGCATGTTTTTCTGCCTGCCTTTGAAAGCAATAGCTCAAAAACTGTCTGAACAAAATGGTTAAAATACAGTATGTCATTTCTGCACAAAATGTGTAGGTTGAAAGTAATTCATTCACAAGAAATATGTCGGTGTAGTTTCGTTCAACACATATAAAAACGATAACTACAAAATGTGAAAAGCTAGATATATTAAATTTGCTGCACTATTTTAGCATCAAAGGTGTATAGACATTATAAACTTGAATACATTTTGCTAAAGTACCGAGTTTAGATTAACTTGTACGAAATGACAATAATTTAAAAATATACAAGGTAAAGAAAGTGTTGATTAGTCCACAATTTTTACTTATAAATTTTAATAAATGTCGTCTGTACATTTGAACACATATAAAGTCAATTGAGTGTCCTGGTTCGGGCATGATTATTCTTATTCTGTGAGGTCTGTGATAGCCCCCTCCTGTTAAAAAAAGGCTGTGCAGGAATTATTATTTTGGAGGAATTATCAAATAAACTCGTTGATTTAACTGCTTGTATAACTATTATTAATATTATACTTTTATATGTATTCATATATGGATTCATGTATGTATAAACTAATTTTTAAGTGTTCAGACAACTTCATTGAAATGTTAAAATTTTACTTTTTTAACATCTATTTCATACTTTGCCTTCTGGAATTATTTAATTCTTTAAAACCATTTCTAAAGCTTGTTGATAGACCGTGAAGTCCCACAAAAGTTTTCGTTATAATTCAGGAAGAACAAACTTAGCGTCCTTTGAAAATCAAATTACCATTTCAAGGAAATTCAAAGAGTTCCTGATTATGTAAATTACTTTCATCGATTATCTTAATGACTTCTAGCTCCTACGAATCCAAAATAAAGAGAGAAACAAATATATTTCAAAATCCAAAGTTCTCTTTGAAATCCTTTGATATGTGTTTGATAGTTGTTATAGTTAAAATTGTTGCACAAACTATTTAGCATTTCGGAGTTAAAAATTATTTGCCATGAAAAGAGTATACTAATAATAATCCTGAGGGATATTTTAAGTCGAAAATAATCCTAGAAATATTAATAAAACACTTTAAATTTTTATAAAAATCGATACATTTTAGGAATAAATTTATTTTTTAAAAAGAGTGAAAGGAGCACTATGGCAGTGGGTATTTCGGAAATGATAAAGACAGTATTTGAAGTATATATTTGCATGACTTTTCTGACGTTTCCGATTTTAACTCACAACGTGTTCGCTTTTTTCATTTAACTTCATTGAATATGCAGAACTTTTAGGTGAAAAACACCACCAAAACATTTTTAAATTTTTAAAGGACATAAAATGTTATAATTGTATTTAGTTCTATTAGTATTTGTCTCCCTTCTGAAACAGATGGTACCAAAATAATACTTTTGTATTATTCTTTCTCTTTACTTTACTGTTGTTTAGCCTTTGTTTAAAGCTGGAATCTTAAAAATTTGATGCATAGCTATTTTATTTCTGTTTATCAACTTTTTAAATTTATCTTGAACTTCTTTACCTTACTTTTAAATTTTACTGTTGGATTGGCGCAGCTGGCCAAATGTGGCCATTGCACCAAAAAACATAACAAATCTATCAATTAATCAACCTGCGATGTTTCGTTTCTTAAGTTCAATATCTTTTAATTCCTGTATTTTTGTTGTTGTATCTTAGGGCACTTGCCATGGATAATCTTGCTGAGGTAGTCAGCGATTTGAACCTAACCAGTATCTCTTATTTTGTAGCAAAGCCAATTAGGGTCAAGAGTACGACTTTAGCTACTCACTCATCAAATTTTCTTGAAAAGCTTCTGTTGTTGTTGTGTCAATTGGCACTTGCCATGGACAAGCTCGCTGCTGAACCCAGCAGCAGATTTAAGCCGAATGAAGCGTCTCTTGTATTTGAGTAGCGTCAACTAGGGCCAAGAGTACGACTTTGCTACACACTCACCACATTCGCTTGCACAAACCCTTTTTAGAAGGGGACACATTCACACATCTCACCGACAATACATAGAAAAACAACCATGTCCGAACCGGGACTTCCAGAACACGAGGAAGACGTGCTACCTCTGTTCCAGCAAGCCGGCTGAAAAGTTTCTTTCTACAGGATGGCACATTCCCTCACCTTACACACAATACAACACTCGCCTTCATGCCCCTGCATCTATACCCACCTGGTTAGTGTAATGAGCATCAAGTGGAAGATATATTGAAATACGGTCCTGTTCTATACACTTCTGTGACTATTGTTCGACGTCTCACATTTATTGGTCAAAATTCGCATTACTTTTTAATTTTCCTACTTATCTATAAGTTTACTCTTGATTTCAACATTTTCTTTAAGTTATCTTACTAAATTTTATAGTAAAGTACAGGATGTCCCAAAAGTTCTCGTACTGTTTATTTGTGAATTTATTTTACAAAAACAATAGATTTAAAAAGAATTATTTTTATGCCAATGATAAAAAGCCCTTTTAACATAACAAAGGAAAAAATGCTGAGCTTACATTTATAATAAATGTTCAAAATGCCCATCCCTTTCTTGAAGACAAAGCTGATCTCGTTTGCACATGTTTTTGGAAACGCGTTTTAACATGCTAGGAGGGATTTCTTGTATCCTTTGGGAAATTGCGATTTTCAATTCATCTATTGTTTGAGGATCACCTGCATAAATTCTGCCTTTAAATATCCCCACAGAAAAAAGTCCGGGATGGTCAGATCAGGGGATCGAGGTGGCCAAAGATTTTTTTGAGGTAAGTCGATCACCGAAAAAAGCTTCAAGCATGTCCATGGTTTCCTTACTCATATGGCAAAATTTAATATACTTGAAAAAAATCATGGAAAATGATTTTTTTTTAAATTTGGCGTACGGGAACTTTTTGGACACCCTTTAGTTTCTTATTTCATTGTTTTGCATATTTTAATATATATTCTCGCTATCGAGAGTAATATCACTGGGGTTACTGGGGCAGAGGTGATCGTTCTCTGTTCTAGGTCATAAATAATGATCTGAAGGGCATGACTTTAGTTCGCTCCCTAAAAAAGGGTTGTGACGTGTGTGTAGCTAAGTCGTACTATTGGTCCTAGATGGCGCTACTTGTAAAACAAGAGATGCATTTCTTAGGCTTAAAATCTGCTGATCGTATCAGCGGGGCTTGTCCATGGCAAGTACCATTAGTCACCACACAACAGCAATAGGATTGTGGCTTTCTTCCGTTCATTATAATAATAGGTTTACAGATAATTTCTATGCTCGATTCTCTACAGTAGTTCTCACTTGGTCAATGCTCTTTCAAAAATTCTAAATGCTCCCATAAATTTTTGTGTTTTCTAATAACTCTTTAAAATTTGACGACTATCATTGATAATAGTATTCACTAAATGCTTTCGACTATATTATTTATAGTATTTTAGTAAAGCCCCTGAAAGCGTCTGGAAGTAAGAACCATAAAAACTAGAGAAATAGTCAACCAATATTGGAGATATTTATTCTATTTTGTAGAGCATTCACCGGGGAAGATCTTAGTACAATAAAATCGTATCAAAATAAGAAAGTTAAGTTTATAATTGCAATTTTAACTTTGCACTTATACGAGCATGCGTGAAAACCTCAAATTGAACACGTGCAAATAGAAAGAGCTATGGTATGCATATGCCCTAAACTTTTTATTTATTTATTTAACTCTGATGTTAAACAATAATGCAAACAGTCTCTTTTTTACCGGAGGGCATTCAAATACTTTATAGATAGAACATAGAATAACAACCATTCTGGAATTGAGACTCGAACCCTGGACGCCCCGATCATGAGGAAGATGCACTACCCCACTGCAAGGACGCCGTCGTTATTGTATTTTTAAAATGACAATTAAAAAAATATATTTTAGGCTTATTTTCTTATTATGAGAACCACTCATTTCAGCAATTGTTTTTATATTATATGATAATATATTTTGATCCATCTTTAATTTTCCATATAGTAAACAAACAATCAACCATAAAATATTGCCACTGTCAAGAAATTTTAACTTAAAGTTTTGACCAATCTTCACATTTAAGTCTTTCTTGAGTCCGAAAAGTATATTGTCTTATGTTTGTCTGTCTGTGAGCACAGTGACTCAAAAAATTGTTGAATTATGTGGGTGAAATTTGGTTCATGGAATTTACCCCAAATTTGTAGATTTCTTTCAAATTTCAATCAATTTAAAGAAGATATGTTTATCCCTTTATACAAGTGAACACGATAGCTAAAATCAGTATAGGAAGTTAGTTCATTTCAATTTCGCACACATATTTATGGATCAAAATGTAAATACATACTTTAACTTTAAATCTTCGGATTTTCTTCTAACTTTAAATCTACAAATTTTGATTTTCAGTGGTGATAAATCGAAAACACAACAATCGAATTAAGTAACTTTTTTACCCCTTTCACTACTGACACGGCCCAAATGATAAAAAATTTTTTATCCTGGATTGTCACTTTCAGTTACATAAGAAAGGTGCAAGATGTAAAAAAAAGAATAATCCTATTGATAACTCGTTTAACGTCCTACTCACATCGCTTGAAACAGAAACTGACCTGTCAGGATATAGTTTACATGGCCGGTTGGGCCGGAGCAGTCGTCAAAGGGTTAAATTATCACTTTTAGATATCTTTAAAATTTAAAAATAAATTTGCTTTTGGGTGGTCCATCTGCTCTTTAATTTGAATAAAAATGCAATAACTAAAAGCGCTGTTATTGGAATACATAAAATTTGATATGCGTTCTTAAGAATTAGTTTGTATAGTTCTGTCTTAAAGTTTGGTATAAATCTGTTTGAAAAAGGTATCATGAAACATATTCGAATGCCTGTCATTTGTGTATTAACAGTGTGCAAGTAATTAATCTACAAAGATTGTAAGAGAGATTTAGTGAAGGAACTGAATTCAAGACAAATATCTATATTTTGTATATATTGGTCTCCTATTCTTTAGAAGGTATTCATGGTTTTAGCCGGTCCATAAATTTATTTAAGTTCACAGTTTGATAGTAATAATAAATTTCATTTCATATCAGGCAAAAATGGTTCGGGGAGATCACTCACATTGGTTCTATTTATGAAAACTTACTATTAGAAATTCCATATAAGCTTTTTAATGAATGAAAAAATTACTAATGTAAATAAGAATTCTCTAAAGAATTTTCTCTTTCATTTTAGTGTCACTATTTTAAAAATTAAAACCTGTGCTTTTATTCCAAGTTTGAGTACAAGCAGAACTTGATCAAATAAATTAATTTGAGAAAATCTTACTGAATTTAAAAGAAAATACTATGATTTTTGTTCCTGGATACATAATTCAATTTAGATTGAAAAGGTATGTATCTTTGTTTTTTTAAAAATCTCTTTGAGGAAATGCTTTCTTAGTGATACGATTATTAATTTGTTCCAAATTTAATACCTAAAATAGAAAGAATTCACAAACATTCCACTCTGTAACCTAGATAGTTAAACTATTTCTCAGTAAAGTTTTGTTAACGAGTTAGCAGTTAGAGTTACACATTATTTATAAATTCTTCTCGGAATTTCTGGAATTTCAAAATAAAAGTTTCTATCTTGAAATTAAATGTGTTTTATGTACTACAACATTTATTGCATTTGAATGTTTAGCAATTTAAATTCAATCTTTAGAAGTGTCATCACTTAAACGTCACTGTGATTAAAATACGATTTACCATGACATATTCAATTTTTTTAACGAATCTCGATCCCAAGAATTTCCAAAAAATTTGATGGCATTTACTAGTTAAAACGTTAACTAATTATTGTCTTAAAGCTGGCAATTGCACTTTCTGATGTTTACAGAAAGACATATGACAAAAATAGGCATCTTCGCTTCAAAAAAGATCGTATAGCTGAAATAGTGTTCTGCAATGTTTATTTCGTAGTTAAATGTTGCTATGACAATGAACTATGAGGAAAAAATCGCCTGATGTCCCAGTAACAAGTTTTAATTTCGCTTTACTCAGAAATTTTTTCTCACTTACTAAAATCAATTAAAAGGAAATGAGGAAATCATTTGCTATTACACAAAACTTATAGAATTAAAAGTTGAAAAGATTGGCATTATCATTAAACACTTTGTATAAAAGTATTATTTATTAGTTCCAAACAGTATATTATAAAGTATTTGATTTTATATTGCATATATATTTAATGAATCTTTAATTTTAAATTTCTTGCGATATAGAATCTAACTGGAGAATGATTAATGTATGTAAATGAAAAGTGTAAATGAATTTTTTTAGTTATTTTGATATTTTTATACAGAGTTTAATATTTGTATTAATACTTAGAGATATAATTAATCGGGTATAATAAATATAAAGTTTAAAATTCAAAGTTTGAGATATAGTATTAGCAATTAATGCTATATTCCTTTAGAGAGAAAATGGGACTTTGATTTGTTTGCAAAAATAATTTCAAATGGTATTAAAAATGAAAATGATAAGTTTATAGCAAAAAATAGAGGACATTATGTCTATTAATTTCTATTTAGCGTACAAATATTATTGTAATCATAACTGCCTACACCAACCCTTATAGAGGCACACGAAAAAACCAGAATGTCAAGACTGCAGCATCAGCAACAGTGGCAAGAACTATTTTTGAGTCCTAAGGACCATCATCGGCCTCGAAACAATGTTTCCATTGGAAAAAGCATGCCATCATCGATAGAAGGTAGCTGACCTCCACCATTTCCGTACTCACCAAGGTGGCGAGAGCCAACCTCTGTATTTTAAGCATCAAATATTATTATAAAAAGATATCAATCAATAAATATCAGTCCTTAATGCAATTTAGAGTTCAATAAAGAGTAAAAAGCAGGAATTCAATGCTTTCTTTAAAAAAAATATTAAGATTAAGTGTGGTTTTTTTGTTTTTGAATTGCAAATACATTGTTACAAATAATAACTTTGACAAGAATTCAGTAAAATTCACATATGATTTTGTAACATCGGCAAAGAAAATTGCTATATTACTGAACATAATTTCAGCCATGGTATATATTTCAGGATAAAATTAGATTAGAAAACAACTTTATAATACGTTACAACAAAGAAGTCTAGAATTTTCTTAGCACTGAGAGCAAAATAAAAATTTTATTTAAAGTAATTTGATCTGCTTTATTTTTCAAAGCTGCATCCGATTAAAACTATTTCTTATTTTATTTTTCATAAAATAATAGTGCTTAAAATATCAGATTTATTCACAACATCATTACCTTCAATAAATTGTTCTAATAATTCACAATAATAACTTTGACAGGAAGTCAGTAAAATTCAAATATGTAGATTGTAACAACGGTACTAAAATTTCTATATTACTGAACATAATTTCAGTTATTGTATATATTTCAGGATAAAATTAGACTAGAAAACAACTTTATAATAAACTACAACAAAGAAGTCTAGAATTTTCTTAGCACTGAGAGCAAAATTAAAATATTATTTAAAGTAATTCGATCTGCTTTATTCTTCAAAGCTGCATTCCGAATTTATTAAAACCATATTTTTATTTTATTTATCATTAAATAATAGTGCTTAAAATATCAAATTTACTCACAACATCATTACCTTCAATACATTGTTCTAATAACTTACATCTAAGCAATATTTAATGATGCATATTTCAAGCTCCTTCACTTATTACGGAGCAAAACAAAAGGATTAGTATTCGGTCAAGGACAATGAAGTGAAAAATGATGTAATTAAGTTTATCTGTCGAGGTCTTATTGATTATCTGGGTAATTTCAAAGCGTGGCTCGCGAAATGTTGTAAATTCCTTTGTTGTTTCAAGAAAATAAATGCCCCGAAACTGAAATTACTTTGCCGGGGTTGTTGTTAGAAAATTGTTTTAGGCTGATGAATGGAAAATTATTTGAAACTGGTTCAATATTTTAGCTTTTATAAGGCGGAAAACTCATTAGTCGGGGAATTATAATTTTCGTAAAACTGAACATAGTATTTGTTGCACAAATAAATAAAGATAAGAATTATTGTTCAATGTCGCAACATTAAAGATTCGCAATTAATTTGTAAACTTTAATCGAGACAAATAACAGTCTCTAAACTATTAGAAATAATCATGCGCTCATAGTTGAAAAAATACTCTGGACGATGTACTATATTGTACTGCACGTTATTTATGTAAATTAATATACTTCTAAAGTATGTTTTCTTTAAAGTTCTATACAGTCCTCTAATCCTATTTATCAAAGATAACAAAATATCCTTGACATATAAGTTTAAAAATAGAAAATTCCTACTGGATTTAAAACTGGCTCAGTCGAAGAGATTATATTTGAAGATTTGAAATCGTCTGAAGAATAGGTTTGAAAAATATTATAAAATCAACAAATAACGTGGATAGGAATTGTGAAACCCTTTTTCTTTTTTTCCTTCTTCTTTTTTATTTTTTTTAGTATTTTTTAGTATTTCATACTGATTTTTTTAAAAAAAAGTTTAAGTTGTTTTGAGTTATTACATTAGTTAATTTTGATATTTCGAACTGAAACCACAATGCTAATCCCAATTTTTGTTATAAAAGGGTTAGAGGGAGAAATAATAAAAACTGGAGCGCTTTTGAATAAATTTGGGGAGTCTGGAGCATTTTTCATTCATTTTATTTATCGCTAATATTATATTATATACCCCCCTCCAACTTTAAATAAATTAATATAATGCTTTAAAATTTTATGTGTCATTTCCTATAGTGGTACAATAAATTCCTACGAAACTGCAAGTTGCCAAGGTGAAAATTACAAAAAGTCCTTTTTTTTTTTTAGTATAAAGCTTCTAAAATGTACACCCTTAAGAATATTCTTACACCTTAAGGATTTTTTTTTCTTTTACTGATACCATTTCATATGAAAATCCTATTATTATGACACTAGAGTCCTACTCTTTTTCTATTGACAATATCCGAGTTGTTGTTGTTTCGTTTGGCACTTGCCATAGAACAGCTCACTGATGAGTCAAGGATTTAAGCGAAACAACGTCTCTTGTTTAGTAATAGCGCCCTCTAGAGCCAAAAGTAGGACTTTTCTACTCATTCGCACAACCACTTTTTACATGGAGAGCACATTCTCACACCTTACTGATAGAGCACAGATGAACAACTATACCTTAACAGGGACTCGAACCCCGGATTCCCAGTTCATGGAGAAGACACACTACGTCTATACCAGGACGCCTGTACAATATATGAATCTCGAGCCGTTAATAAGAACTAAGGTATATTTTTCAAAAATAAGAATAAATATTAAAAAGAAATAAAAATTAATTTATTACAAATCAAGGAACAATCAAATTTAGATTTTATCCCAATCCCTATTAAGATATAGGCATTTGTCATCTCAGTGGATCAAGTTTCCAAGCCTCGATCGTAAAATGTTGCTGCCAGTAATGCGATAGGATTTTAAATTTCTTCTGAAACACTTCATTAATCTGGAAGTTCATCGAATTTTCTTTTCCATTTTTTATCTTTCAGCCTTGTGAATTCGACATGCCAATGGGCTAACTCGTTGCTTGAGATTTCAACATCTATTTATTTCGAACGTATTAATAGAAATAAAGTAATATCTTTTGTTGCAACAATTTTTTAACCTTTTTCCTCTTAAAGGAGGAGGTGGCTTAGAGCAGAATGATTTTCCTATCTTCACTGAATTTGAAACTTGCCTAGGATTCTACAATAATAATTCCAGAAAAATGAAGGGTTTCAAGTATATGTTAAAGGCGAGTTTCCATCACTGACCGCAACATTTCGATACATGAGCGTCTAAGAAGTTGTTATGTCCGAATGATGAAAATCTATTTCTTAACCCCTTTACTGTGGTGTTCAAATATACTTATGCTTTGGATTATCTTAATTTTAAATATACAACCTCCTACTATATATACATAACGATAAAGTATTAGGCGTAGAAATAACTTTTATTACAGATTAACAACAGTCAAATGTAAACAATCAAGTTGTTGTTTTTTTGGCACTCTCCATAGACCAGCTCGCTGAGGTAGTCAGTGATTTAAGCCAACAGCGTCTTTTGTTTTTGTAGTAGCGCCATCTAGTACCAAGTATAGGACTTTTGCTACTCACTCATCACCTTCGCACAGACCCTTTTTACAGGGGGGAGGACATTCTAACACCTTACTGATAGGACATAGAACAACTATACCCAAACAGGGACTCGGGACACCAAGGTCACGGGGAAGTTGAGCTACCTCTGTGCCAGGACACCAACACAATATACGGGCCTCTTGCCTTTAATAAGAACTAAAATTGCTTTGGATAGAGCTAGTCAAGTATTATTCTGTCGAAGGAAATAAGACTAAAAAATTAAAAATAGGAATAAAAAATAGACAAATTCTATCAAATGAAAAATAAAAAAGCAAATAAACGCCAAATCAGTTATTGCTATGACTTACTAACGGGGATGGTCCTTGGTGGCTTGGTCATAGGTTCTCGACTTCAGAATCGGAAGGTTTCATATTTGAGACTGGAATACATTGAAAAACCATCGTATAAGCGAATCTGGCAAACGCTACGTAATTCTAGATAAACGTCTACCCTCTGGCGTGGAACTGTGTGGAGAGTGGCTGCCAGTTGAGGTGTTGTTCTCGTCATCTGAACATAGTTCAAAATTACAAGGTCCATACTAGGATAGTTTCAGTGATGCTTTGAAATTGGGCGTTAATATAACTAAACGGCCAATGAAAATTGATGACTACATAATTTAAAACTTTTTTTTGTAAGGGATGAACTTTAATGTTTAAAACTCACAAACTACCTTTATGAGGATGTAAATTTCTTCTGTTAAAAAGGTTTCTTTATTCTTAATTGTATCATAGAGTTTATGTTATACAATTTATTGTAATATACAGTTTTGCCCTACTGAATTCGAACTTATCCAAAAAGTAGCACACTTTTTCTATTAAATTTACCATTAAAATGCTTTATTTTAGCATTGATTCTTAAGTAGGATTTTACCTCCTGTTTTTACTTCATAATTTACAAACTTTTCAATTTACACACTTTATAATTTGCTTTAATTTATTCATTAAAATTGACGTCTTTCGATTTTATGAAACAAGGTTAAGTAAAAAAAAAATGAATTCTATAATAATATTTAACTGCCTGAAAAGTCAATGATATGCGGTGACTTTTACTTGCTCTAGAATTTTAATCCTCAGGAAGCGGTTTTCATTGCACTTTTCGATTCTCTAAAGCTGGATAGACTAAATGTAAGTTAGTTACAGACGTTAAAATTCCGAACAGAAATGAGCAGCAATTTATAATCATCTCTTATATTCTGTGATATCATATTTACATAAAAGAAAATCTATGCTATTAAGACAATATTTTAAAATAACACATTATTTAACCAGATTAAATATTGTCTCGCTTCTGTGTCTCATTCATTCATATAGAAATGTCCCACTTTAGTTAAGTGAGCACATAGCATTGAATACTATATGCTCTTATAATTTCAGATGTGTGTCTCTGTATAACAGATATTCAATAGAATATAATTTATAAATGCATCCTTTTGTAAATGAAATAATATATTCAAAGATAACGTTACTTTTTAAAAATCAATATTTACATTTCGAAACATTTAAAACCTCAATTATTTCCACTATAAATGAGAGTGGTTCAAAAATTCAGCAAATATTGAACGTCACTATTCTTTTCAATATAAAGTAACGATCATAATTTCATAGAATGAGTGTAAATACTTCCAAAGAATTAGTAATTAATTTAGTTTAATTATGCAGATAACAGTAATTCAATTAGAAAAGTTTTCAATACATTAGAGAAAGAGGTTTTTGTTGAAAGGACAAACTAATATTACAGGTAAATAGAACTCCAATATCGAATAAATGATATATCTTTTGTAATTGTGAAGCATTAATTTTTATTTTCAATGTTTGGAGTTGAACGCCATTTATAACACAAAATCATAATAATATATATTATTGAAAAGTTAATTAGAGATTTCCATTTAGCATTTAAAATAGGTCTTAAATAATAGCATTTCAACATTTTTAGAAATGATACTGAATAAAATGTATGAAATATCATTAAAGTAATATTAAAGACAAAGAGAACTCCTATATCGAATATATTATATATCTTTTTTTAATTGTGAAGCATTAATTATTTTTATTTTCAATATTATGAGTTGAATATGTTTTATTATACAGAGTCATAATAATATATATTGTGGAAAAGTTGATTAAGAATTTTCTTTTGCAATTTCAAAGAAGTTTTATTTAATGACAATTCAAAATTTTTTAAAAAATGATAAAAATAAAATGCATGCAATATCATTAAGCTAATATTACAAACAAACAGAGCTCCTATATCGAATAAATGATGTATCTGTTTTAATTGTAAAGAGTTAATTATTTTTATTTTCAATGTTATGATTTGAATACCTTTTATTATACAGATTCATAATAAATATATATTATAGAAAAGCTAATTAAAGATTTCATTTAGAATTTAAAATAGGTCTTAAATAATAGCATTTCAGCATTTTTAGAAATGATACTAAATAAAATGTATGCAATATCATTTAACTATTATCACAGGCAAATAGAACTCCTATATCGAATAAATGTGAGGCGTTGATTTTTTTTATTTTCAATGTTATGATTTAAATAACTTTAACACTCAGAATCACAAAAATTTATATTGTAAAAATAGCTAATTGAAGATTCTCATTTGGAATTTAAAATAGGTCTTAAATAATAGCATTTCAACATTTCCAGATATGATACTAAATAATATGTATGCAATATCCTTACATTTCTAACAGTAATAAATATAAATTATAGTCAATTTACACAGGCAGTAAATATATATCTTTTAAATATAATAAAAGGGCTAGACATTGTGCATTTTGGCTTTTATATAACCATTGATATTTAATGTGTACACTCCACAAATATGAATTATATTTCTAAAATTATACAAAGAAAACCAGGGATCTATTTCCCAGTATTTTGACATTTTTCATGGAATTATAAATCCCGATGATGTCAAAGATGTAAACTGGCATAGGAAAAAAAGAAATTTTTCAAAATAAATGTAAAAATTATTTGTCATTATATTATTAAATATAATGTAAAATTATATAAAAGTTAAAAATTATAAAAAATAGTTTGAAGATTCTTTGTTAAATTTAAGTATGTTTCATATAAAAGCTCATAATTCTTAGACTTGTCATTAATAATCTCCTGATTCTATCTCCCATATGAAAACAGTTGTATTTTTGGAAGAATTCATAATCATACTATTTATTTCACTTCACAATCTCTTCCAAAAGAATTCTTGGCATAGCGAGTGTATACTGGTTCTAGAAATTTTCTTTTATAAAAGATAATGATCTCTCGATATTTCATCAATCTACATCATTACTGACCATTTCGAAGAATATCAAGAAATAAAATTTGAATATAGGTCTCAGCTTTCCTAAAAGTAAATATTTCGCAAATTTCCATCAACAATTTGATGATTACTCGAAATTGCCTGGGGAAATATGTTTAATGTTACTTTAACGAGATGCATCTATTATTCTAATATATTACATTGCCACAATTAAATTTTTTTTTAAATAATAAATTGATATTTTTCTTTTAGTACTAATTTAGTTTACTATATATTTCTAGTATCTTTCAAAATATAATATTACATTAATTTTACTGAAATTATCTTATGACAAATGATATTAAAGAAAGTTCAAATCGTTTCAAATGACCGTCCAGTTAAAAAAAACGAAAATAGTAACGACTGTCTTTTTTTCAGAAGTAGCAAAGGAATTTCCTGTTTAAGGATGACTCTGGTCCAATAAAAAAATTCAAGTCAATCTGTTTTAGCAGAATGGAGCAAATTCTATTTACATGGATCGATACTATGCGAAATATCTACCTCGCTTAAAGGACGAACTCAATTTCAAAACTCCGTAGAAAGAAATAAAAAAGAATCTAGGAATTCCTGGAATGTTTATACATAAAAATTCACTGACAAGAAACAGATACGTGAAATGAATACAAATGATAGATTTTTTTTTCTGGAAAAAAATATGGAAGATCGTATATCGATATAGACCTATTTGATACATATTCTAATGGATGAGTTCTATTTTTAGTTCTTTCTCGAAGACAAATTTGATTGCGTATTTTTATGGATACTATTCTAATAAATTCTACATAATGTGATCGAAAATATTTCATTTCAAATGATTTTGTTTATTTGCAATAATTTAAGTTCTAAAATATCTATAGAAAATAATAAACAATATTTTACAGAATTGTAACAATACAAGTAAAAGCAAAACATCAATAATTATATATTTCCTAAAAATCGTAATGTTTTAGCAATTACTCAATTATTAAACAAAAAAAATTAAAATAAGTACTATCATAATAATAATCATAAAAAATTGCATCGTAGATGACGAAACCAATATAGAATTTAGATTTCTGATGAATAAAACATGTGATAAAAGTCTAACCTTTAAATTACATATTGATTCATTAATTTACATATGCATTCAATTTTTTTCAGTAAGAACAATATTACTGTAATATAAAATTTTAGAAAAAAAATAGTTTTATATCCAAAAGATTTTTATTAATCACCTAAAAATCTATTTTTATTTATTCATATAGTAGTAGCATAATGCTCACAAAGACAGAGATGGTAAATTAATATCGAGAAATGAGAAAGTAAAATTTTGAATCAAACAACAAATTTTTTTAATGTTTGGTCATTTTCGTTAATTTATATCATTAATAATGCTATATAATAATATGCCTTAATGTCAAAATCATCAATCATCATTGCTTAAAAACATATCTATTAACAGATGTAACATAATTTTTCCTTCAACTCCAGAGCTCTTTAAAGCATTTTAATTTTAGCAAGATCATTTTGAGATTTTATTGAATTAAATATATAATGTGCTTTTTAAATTCAATGTTTTATTATATGCCTGTCAAACTGGTTTGAACTGAAACGAAATGGCATATAATTAAAGTCAGTTAAAATATCGCCTGGGGGAAAACGTCATAAAAGAATTCTAATCTGTTATTATTTCAAGAAGGCATAATTCTTTTGAAAGGCTGTCTATCTTAAGGAAAGACAGCCGTTATTTAACTAAAAAATTGCTGTAATTTAATGAATAGCTTTTTTAAAAACTGTTTTCTGGTTTTAAATTAGGATGCAATATATTTAATGGTGTTTCCAGAGTTTTTTTCTTGGTGAGAAAATAATACTTCGTTAATTCTGATATAAGATGAATGAAATAAAATCAAATTAATAAAATTAACCGTATAATCAGATTTATATTATTTTATATTGATTTAATCAGCCTTATTAAATTAATATCAAATTATATAAATCTGAATTTTCAAATTATTAAAGTATCATTAATAAAATCTGAATTTTTATTATATCAAATTAAAAAGATCATAATTTTTTTTTGTAAATTCATTAAATTATAATTGTGAATATTGTATTTGATTAAAAAGATCTTTCTGCATATTTAATAAGAAAAAAGAATTTTTTCTTATCTCTGAAATATTATATATTAAATCTAGGGAAAATTCAAGGAAAGATACTAAATTTTAATTTAACAATAATCTTTAATTTCAGAAAAATCTTAATATTATTTACAAAATTGTTCAGTATAGATTTTTCCTCAGAATTTATTACGAAATATAAGTCAAAGTCAATAAGACAAAGTTTTTTTTTCCACCAAACGTTTTTAAGACAAGTAGTTTCAAATTGGCTATACCTCTCTTAAATGTCCCCCAGAAACTGTTATCTATTCAAAGTATACCATCTCCTATGCGGTCATATGGTTTCTGAAAGGCCATGATTGACTAAATGGCTTTCCGCCTTAACCATCATTATATGGTTGAATGCGTACACATTAAATAAGGTTATGCGTCTACTCAACCCTGTAAAATGATGCTCGGTTCAGTAATTAAACGCATCATTTAGTCGAGAACATGATGGGGAATTCATCTCCGGCCCAACTAGCATTGAAGGTCACAACTTTTCAGATTTCTTTATTATTATTTTTATAATTATTCTAATGTTCCTCTTATGTTTAGAGAATTAGAATTTTTTTTGTTGTGCGTGAACATGGTGTTTTGGAGTCACCAAAATTTAAGCTCAAAATATATTTTTACTTGCTTTTACCGAAATCGCATTATTACTACGTATGCTTCTTCACAACAAATGTGTTTTAAATGGGTAAAGAATTAATATGACATCATAGCTGTTATTCCATCTCAAAATTGGTCGAGCTCCAGAATTTTGTATTCCAGCAAGAAAAATTGAAAAAGAAAGTTTAAAATAATTATCATTATAGATATGTGATTAATTATATATTATAGAGGAATAGAGACCGATAGAGAAATCTCGTGTTTGTTTCAAATCGGTTTAAATTGGTTAAAGACTTAAATTATTGTAAGTTAAATAATGACTTTAAAATAATATTATTATCACATGATACCTTCAAATTTACGATAAAAAAACTTATTTCTTTTAATTTTTTTACTTTTTTATACTACTAACTTGATTAAAAGGATTTTAAGGCCACAAATATCAACTTTTTTAAATCAATAATCTTAATTCAGCAGTTTTCTTAAAAATATTTTAACTCTTTTAAATTTATTTCTTTAAGGAATTACATTTATTTTTATATGAATAATATATATGTTTTAGTAATATTTTGAGTTATTAAATAAAGCTTTCTCAAATTCTAAATTTTGAAAAAAAATATTTTATGAATGATTTCACAAATTAAAATCTGACTCATATTTTGGAATCAAAAATTCACAAAAAATTATTTTCCTATGATTTTTGAAGTTTTGATCTGTAAAATGAATTATATTCTTATAAATTTGTTAAAGAACATTGTATAGATTTTGTAAATGATCTATGAGACAAAAATAAATAGAAATTATATTGTGAAATCATTGATTTATTTATCATTCAAACCCTGGGATTTAAATTTTTTATTGCATTATTCAGGAATGATACCATATTTTTCTAAAGATAGGTTCAAAAGTTTGAAGAGATTCTTCTAGAAAGCTCTAAGTTTGAAGAATTGTTCCTTTTACCATTTTTTTTATCAATAACATTTATATTGCTACAAGCAGGCTGGAGCCGAAAGAGAAAGCATTGGCGATAGTTAATTTGGCGAGGGGAATATTCTGGTAGCCCCCAGATTGTTCACAATGCGCCGCGTTGCTTCTAGGTGTTTGCTCGCTAGGCTTTACAAGGGATGGGTTGCCGCAATTTAGCAGTTCCTCTCGAAAGAGTAGCGAGTAGTCAAACAAGCTGGTTATTTTTCTCACTTGTTATTATTGAGCTGTGTTTATGTTTGCTGTTAACGTAGTATTATTGAGCTCGCTGTGATTTACTGTTTACTGTGGTATGCGATATCTGTTTTGCAGACTGTTTTTATTGTGCGTAAGACTTGCACTTACGATGTAAGTGACTGTTTACTGCTGGATTGTGTTTATCTAAAGTTTTGTTTTATCGGGTCATCCTGTAAATAAATTTATTTCTGCTGTCCTCAAATAAAGCACATTCAATCCGAGCTCGCTACGCTGTAACGTAAGAATATTTTTGTCAATTCTCAAAATTTTAATCTATTATTTTTTTCTCTTGTTTGTGTTTTAATATATTTTATCCAATAATTAAAAAATATATGTATTTTATACTTTTTTTCAAAATATTCACTCTAAAGCATTTACGTATTTAATTAAATAGACATTTCATTTGGCAACCGAATGTGAATAGGTGGTAATTGATGCGATTATTGTATCGATAATCGCCAGTTTTCTTTGCACATATTTGTGAAGTTTCTCTTTAAAAGAAAGAAATAGAATTTTCCACTTGAGTCTCCTCCTTTTTACAACTGCTATTATATTTAGTGTTTTCAATTCGATTAAGATAAATACAATTTTCAGTTTAATGGTATCTTTTATTGCATTCTTTGACAATAACTTCTGGTGAATCCTTCTAATTCTTCCTTTCCAATTCACACAAAAAACAAATAATTAAATCGAAATTATAAAAAATAAATATAAAGAAGAATATATGAAATTCAGAAGAAGGCATGAATTCAAGTCTGCTTGATTTTTTGATGCACGAGTATGTAAATTTAACATGTTTTTGATACCAAGTAACTTGATATTTTGATATATATAAATGTTTTATACTAGTCTGATGGTGACAAAAAATCAGCTAATAATTTCTTATATATATATATATATTCGAGCTTGACCGATTTTGAGATGAAATAACAGCTACGATGGCATAGTTCTTCGTCAATCTTTTAAAAACACATCTGCTATCAAAGAACATTCCTAATAAAAATGCAATACTCATAAAAGCATGTCAATCATTTAAAAACGCATCTGCAGTCAAAGAAGCATATCTAATAAGAATGCAATATTGGTAAAAACAGGTAAAAATGTTTTTTGGTCGTAAACTTCGGAGACATCAAAACCGCCTAACCAAATCCACATCATGCTCTTACATGATATTATTTTTTGAGATGGCAGCTTTATTATTGTGCAATTTTTGTAAAGCTATCTCATCACAATTATGATACTTGATCAATTATTTTGCTATATTAAGTCTCTGGCAAATTGCTTTCCTTGGTGTCAATTCCAAAGAAATACCATTAGGATAAGAAAAAATGGGATTAATCTTTTTATTTTTTTATTTTCCTTCAATTATAAAATACAATTTCAAAACTCATTTTCTGATAGCGTAATTTTTTTAACTAACAGTATCGACAAAAAATTTTAGTCTGACGTCAACATTTTGTAAATATAAATGAAACGATACTTTAGGTTTCTTCTTGGTAAAGAAAAAGAAGTTTTTTTTTCTTTTCTCAATCTTCAGTAGCAGATCTTTAACCTCAGGGGAGTTTCGGAATTGGTGCCCTGAGTATCAGCTTTTTTTAAGTTGATAGGCTCAATCACGATTTGGACTGAAAAATCTAAAGAGAAAGAAAAGAAAGAATAAAATTCCTTTCGAAAAAAAGTTTCTTTTTTTCCTGATGAAACGATAAGATAAAACATTCTGTAATTTCACCGAAAAAAATTACAAGCGTTAGGAATTCAACTTGAAAACATCACTATCCAAATCGACATCTGATGGCGATAAATCTTTCATGTTGATAATATTGTTTAGTGATAAAGTAATAAAAACTTAGGCAATGCTTTTAACTTTACAGTCTTATAAGAAAACTCACATAAAAAAGTTAAATATGCCTAATGCTCGCTGTGAAAGAAATAGAAACACTCTATTTAGCAATATTTTTTAATTGTAAAGCTGATATATATGAAATGGGGTTTCAAATTAAAAAATAAATATTTTGCTGAATTCTTTGTTAAATCTGTAAAACCGATTACAAGCAACGAAAACATAATCTCCTGAATTCGATTTTACTTTTAGACGAAAAAAAAGACATCTTATTATTTGGGCATCATTAATGGTTTATATTTATTTCTATTTTAAATATATAGAATATATAATTAATTGTATGTGAAATGGGGACCCACATTAAGAAGAGGTATTTAAATCTTTTCTTGTGCTCTGTAAAACAAACATGACAATCAAAACATAAATTTCTGAGTATTCGAATTCAATTTCAAACGGAAAGAAAGAAAAAAAATCTCATTATTTTGATGCCATTAATGATTTATATTTGGAGCATACTTTGAAGAATTCAGTTTTAGTCAATGACTTTTCTTCTAAAAAAAACTGTGTAGCTTCGATACCGTAGAAACAACAGTGCTTCAGTAGCAGTTTTTACTGACACCATCAAATCATTTCTACTGACATCATCAAATTCAAATTTCGTTGAAAAATGAATTCTTAAGACAGCCATTCATTTCAATGTTGTTATATATTTCTAAATGTATTTATCGGCGTTTTCATATAGCTATGCCAATATCAGAATTATTAATATAAATATATACTACAACTAGTTTCCCCAACAAAACCAGCGTTTAAAAATCAATATCAAATTGATCATCATTTTTCATTTTATTTCAAGACTAGAACTTTTTTTATTTTCTTTTTTCCCTTAAACAGCATTATTCACAAAGTTTTTCAAGGATCTAAATGAATCATATCTTAAAATATAATATGTAAAATAATATTTCAAACCCTCAGTAACTACGAAAATTGCTGACTTATAAATAACGCATGATTATTTGCTGTACCTGAAAGGGTTAAATGGTTATAAAGCTCTGATGACTGAAAATAGACAAAAAAATTAAGTTTATTGTTTAAATTTGATAGCTTAATTCTTCTTAATATATGCTTATATTAGGCCCCAACACAGATAAAAACATTTGGCATTATACTAAAGAGAAATATTTCAATAATGAATTGCGCTTTCAAAGCTAATGACACTTATCATAAGAATGATTATTTACTTTTTAAAATAAATTGAACAGAAGTGTTTATATAAATGGGATTTTATAGTTTTAGAAAATAACCTATCTATATCGTCGTTGTAATTCATTTTTTTCGTTTAATCAAAAATAATCTACATACATTTTTCTTTTTTATTTCACAGACTAGGTATATGTTTAATACAAGTATTATATCCTGGAAAATTTTTGTAAGTTCAACTCTTTCCTATAAGGAATGCTGCTTCGTATATTGGTTTCTATAAATAAAATGTCCCAACCTTTAAATAGGAAAAAGCTTCGAACGAATCTTCATTAAAGTAAGTTATCGACTGGTTTTCTGCAAGATTTTATATCGCTTTGATTGTTATATGAATTCAACAACTTGGTTGATACACAATAATATCAAATCTGTAAATACTTCAAAGTATAACAGATATGAGAATTGGAAATAATATACTTTTCTCACAAGAAAAAGCAAATAGTTCAATTAAACTTTAACCGGCAATATATTCTCATCATTATTTTGGTTCTTTATTTAAGTTTTGATACGACATGAAAAATTAGTGTAGAGAAGAAAATAAATTTATTATTAGTGGTTACTTTCTGTCGTAATTGTCTGGAGTTTTTATCTTCTAACAGCATCTTATCATCCCCGGAGAATATAAGAAAATAATTGTACCAAGATGTTTAAGTATGAAAAGTTTAGTTTTGTTACCATTAATGTCCCGTTGTAAAGCAGCACTAGAGCTATTTTGGAAAGGACCTTAACTGACATATCTTGAGACACGGTAAGATGACGAGGACGACATCTGAGCTGGCACATTCTTTTTCTTACACGACGATTGTGTCTCGAACTTGAAACACGACCGTTGACAAGTCGAAACTTTACCACCAGACCACCTCGGTTCTTAGCATTAAAAATATTTGCGATTGAATTGTGTAAACACTTATACGAAGACAAATATTTTAAGAAAGATTCATGCATTTGTCATATCAAAAGTGAGACTTTCCAACTCTCTTTCTAGAAATGTGAGTTTATCAGTAGTGAACCAAGATGTTTCTTAATATTTCTTTGAATCCAACCATTAATTTGAAAGCTCTTTAAATTTCTATTAAAAATATTTTGAATCTGGAATCCTAAGGATTTATTAGTAGTAATTTTAGCATGTTTGTTCACCAAGCCGTTTTTCACGTCGGATTTTATCGTTCGTCAATTCTTTTGGAATGATTGGCTAACTGGAAACTATATAGACAGTTTTACAACTTACTTTCTCCCTTCTTTCATGGAGAATATGGCTTAGAGACGAGGGATTTTCATTTCCTTAATGGATTTCTCCAACTAGAGAGAATACCAAAATAATAAATGAAACAAAATGAGTAACATTGAAGAAAAAAATGTCAACGCCCACCTGATATAAAGGCCACTAATGTTTCTCAGAAAGCTCTTTAAAGTCTTTAAAACATAACATTAACACCATCCTTGCATTTCTAGAGATCATTTGGTAAATTTGAGGTTTGGTATGGGAGCAGTGACCTGGAAGTAAGGTCTATGATTTGGGGTTGGAGTGTTTCTGGTTCGAAAACCGATTCCACCGAAGAACCGTCGTGTAAGCGGGTCTGGCATACGTGAAATATGTCTGAATCTTCCTCCCGCTCGCGTAGTGTGGAAGTTTGGAGAGAATGGGGCTAACTCAGGTGTATTCCTCGTCATCTCATGGTGGTTCAAAATTACGAGGTTTATTACAAAATAACCCTAGCGTTTCTTCAAAGCGGAATGCAAATGTAACTAAACTGAATATAATGGTTGTTACTTTTAAACTCGTATAGATGTCTATGGATTTTACAAAAAATAAAGGAAAATTACCCTGTAATCAATTGGGAAGAAATTAACAACCGAAAAAATGCGAATACATGTAACTTAATAAAAAATGATAAAAACTAGAATGGAAAATATTTATAAAATTGGACGAATAAATAAAACTGGATGAATTAGTATGTTAATGTATAGTATGAATGAATAAATAAATAAATTATATAACTAGTTACTTGATATACTATAATACACAATTAGTTGATATACTTGATATACTATTTATTGATATACTATGACACACTATTAGTTGATATACTTGACGTACTATTAGTTGATATATAATTAATTGATATACTATTCATTGATATACTTGATACACTATTAGTTGATATACTTATACTATTAGTTGATGTACTATTAATTGATATACTTGATACACTATTATATACTTAAGAATATACTATGAATAAAATGTGAAGAGCATTCCAATATTAAGGATGGAAAAATTTATTATGTTATCCTAAATGAAATAGTTATCCATTAGCACTTAAGAATTTAACTTTGTTTAGGATTCTAATTGTGGAAGACGAGTTATGAAGAACAATTTCAATAATGTGGATGAATAAATAAAACTGGATTAATGAAGATGATAAGGTATAATATGAGTGAAGAAATAAATAAATTGTAAAATTAGTTACTTGATCTACTATGATATACTATTAATTGATATACTTGATATACAATTAGCTGATATACTTGATATACAATTAGTTGATATACTATTAATTGATACACTTGATATACTATTAATTGATACACTTGATATACTATTAGTTGATACAATTGATATACTATTAGTTACTTAAGAATATACTATGACTTAAACTCGAAAAGCATTCCAATATTACAGGTGGAAAAATTTATTATGTTATCCCAACTGAAAAAATTACCCATTATCACTTAGGAATTTAACCTTGTTTATGATTCTAATTGTGGAAGATGAGTTATGAAGGACTCTTTTAATAAATTGGATGAATAAATAAAATTGAATGAATGTACATGATATGGTATAGTATGTGAAGAAATAAAGTAATTATAAAATTGGTTATTTGATATACTATTAGTTACTTAAGGATATACTATGAATAAAACGGGAAGAATATTCCAATACTGAGTGTAGAAATTTATTTTATTAACCTAACTGGAATAGCGATCCATTATCAATAAGTAATTTAACATTGATTATGATGTTTTAAGGGGAAGATGAGTTATTCAGGACTCTTTTGTGCCGAAAACGTTCTAGTAATGATGAGGGTTTTCGAAAGCACCAGAAGAAGTTATACAAGATGTCACAAAGCGGATGGGATCGTCAACTTCACAAGAGCAAAACTCAACTTCTAATAAGTGGAAATGGTGGAGAAAATAAAGAAATGGATCTTGTTCCGAGACAAAAAGGGATTTCTTCATGATTTTTATATGACTCAATAAAGTTTTTAAAAAAATGCCCTTTTTATATATTAAAAAAACAATTCTTGTATTATCAGTCTAGAATGAATATTGTTCTATTAAATCTATTGAAATATTTACACCTCTATAATTTCACTGTGAATTTTTCTCATAAATTTGAAATAGATTATTTAATCCACCTATTTTAGGACTTCATCACCCCATTATGTCCGTTTATAAAATTAGAATTGAATTTGGTATTTATTTAGGGAAGTTTAATATTTTTCTTGTATGTAGCTGTTTCTGGAGTTCATTTTGATTTGTTCTAAATATGAAATTATATTCAGAATTCAATTGGTCAGGGGAAAAACTCCGGAGGAACTCTCTAATGCATATAATGAAAATGTTTTGTTATCAATACTCAATCATAAACTATTGTCATCACCTACTTAAAGGAAGATACGCATAGTTTAAAACAGGAACATATGCTTACTTATTAGACCATCCAAATTTATCGCCAAATTTGAAGTCGTTACCAATGAGTTGCTAAAACACCAATTATGGCAATCCGGCAATGGTGTAATCCGTTGATCTTTATCATCAGATTTAAATCCGTCGCCAATGAGTTACAAAACCTTTACACCCAGAAACGAAAGATTGAAAAAAGATTATATATATTCCCGAAGTTAATGAATATTACTTTATTTTCTTTTAAAATTTAATATCAACTAAATAATATAAATATCCTATAACAAACTACTGTCATCGCCTACTTAATAAAAACACCTGAGATTGGAATTGATAATATATATTTATACAGTTAATGAATAGTACTTCGTTTTTTAAAATTTTAATATCAACTTAATAAAATATATCGTGTGTTTATAGATAGAAATGAATAGAGCGGTAAAATAAATTACCTTTGGTATTTAAATATCAAACACCTAAAGTAAATAAAAGTTAATGTTATAGTCGTAAAATTTAATTCTCTCTTTAAGAACATTAAAATCGTTAATTAAAAATGTAAATTTTAAGATTTTAAAATGCACCAATAGGAATCTTTAGAATTAAAAGCTGTCATTAATTAATAACAAAGAATTTATATTTTTTTTCAAGTTTTTTTTGTTATTTCTATAAGTGTATAAATTGCAACTGATCGGTTATCGCTTCCCTTTCTCACATCATCGATTGAATTGGTGCCTTCGTGAGGCATCTGATGAACGACAATGGGAGTGTTTTTTTATCTTTCAGTGAAACGTGGTTTCTCGGACTTGGTTTAGATGTGTAGGTCAAGGGGATCAGCAACAACAACAACACCAGGATAGAAATTAAAATATACTGGTTAAAATAAAACTAAATAAAATCCTACAGTGAGAATGTTTTTTTCCATTAAATAAATACTCCTTAACATCACATTAAATTAAATCGATCTTAAAATATTACGAAATTCAAAAATATTCTAACTAATCTTTTAAAACAGTGCATTCCGAAAGCTAATTCTTTCAACATAAGAATATTTAAAATATTTAATCTAAATTTTTATCAGTTTAAAAGCAATTATTAAGTTTTCTGCATTTTAAAATTTTGATAGAAATATATTATAGCAAATCTTAACAGAACTAATGACTAAATTAATTAATTAATTAAATTGCATAAAAAATACCAGACCTAAATATTTAGAAAAAAAACACATGAAAAAACGAATGTATACATTATACAAATGCGAATACTTGCATCCAAAATGGATAGATACTATTTCTTACAAAAAGATTCAATTTCCGGTATTTTCGTGGGAAATTTATAACCCTAAAATGGCCGCAGAGAATTAAATCAAAATTATTCCTCGCCAACTAATTGCGTTGACGACTAATCGATTCCTACCAACATGAAACTGAACTCACAGTTAGGATATCCATCAATCACTTACATCAACTCACGACGGCTAAAGCATAGACTAATGACAAACAAACCCCGGCTAGATGAGAATATCACTAATTTATATTTCCTTACTCATTTAAAATTGAGTTAGTGGTTAAAGCAATGAAAAATTTTAATTTTAAATAATGAAGAACCGTTTTATTCTCAAACCAAGGAGCTTATAAACCAAATTAAATGATCAAGAATCGCTTATAATTCTTTAAATGACCTAAATGAATATTTAATATATTTTGTAACAAATAATAATAATAATGTCATTTGTGATAATATGAAAGAAGAAGAATAGGTCTTATAAAACATTATCTAACCACTTTTTCGGATTTCATTCTAATAACAGAAATATCCTAGTAACAGAAATATCATTAAAATTTTCCTTGGAGGTAAAATGATTTTCTCATTTATGAAGAGTTTTACAGCAAATGAATTGAAATAAATTTGTTTATATTCATGAATTGGAGAAAGAAAATGATAATATTTTCACGTGCTTTCATTTATAAATTAATGAATGAAATTAAATTCGATTTTTCTATCTAAGTGGTAACCTTTGAAATAATTTCTTATTTCAGGAAAGGCCTCATTCAATATATTTATTTTTCAAACACGCATATTCTGTTCAAACATAAATTGATTTTTTGGGCTATTCCTTACAATGAATTCTTTATTTACCATTTAAAATGATTGAATGAATTATTCAATTCTTAAAATCTTTTTACAGTATTTTATCCAATTGCATATTTGTATCATTAAAGATAGAAACATATGTTTATTTCTTTATTTTGAAATATGAAATACATTTAAAATTCAAAACCAATTACTTAAGAAATTAATGAAGATAAAAATTGAAACATTTAATGTGCAGATTATGAAATTATATTTGTCCTCAGCACGATGAATAATACAATCCAAAGAAATTTTAAATGAAACTTAGCATTCGTAATGTGAATTATGCTAACAAACGTTTAAAAAATTAATTAAAAAGTCCTATATTCTTATCTTATTTCACTTTTGGGCAACAAACTTAAACTTTTAAATATAAGAAAACATTTAAAGTAGTTCAAAGTGTATATGTAAAAGGAGAAAGAAAAAAACTTAAATGTTCTAAATCCATATTAAACAGAGATTGTATACACATTTTTTTGTAACTTTTATTGTAATTGCAGAAAATTTGCTGCTGCCTTGATTTTTTTAAATAAGAGAGAAAGGCTTATCTACATAAGGTAACTTAGCTAATATATATCAAAATTTTGAAAGGGAATTATTCTTATTTTCATGTCAGAACATTATGTTGTTTTAAAAATGAGGTTTGTGGTGTCGACAAAAATCCATAGGCGAAATGCATATTTCAATGTATCATGTGAGAACATTATTTTTTGAACGGGCAAGCACCACGTGCTCGTGCATGTTAAATTATATTTTTATTCATTTTAATTGTTTCATTGAATGAGTCCTTTAATACTGAAACTATCCAAAAAACTTTGTTTTGCATTTAATGTTTTAAAAAATACATAACATTTCCTAGTTATTTCATATAATCACGTGCTTAAAATGACATTTTCAATAGCAAAAAGACAGACCTTTGTGACAACATTGTGTTCTGACATGATGGTTATAAAATATTTAAATGCATATTTAACCCTTTAACGTCAGGTGCTTTAATAAATCAGAGCTTTAATAAATGAAATGGCAACACTTTACGGAATTTTGTAGACGCCAAAAACCTCATCCTAAAAACATCATCATGTTCTAACCTGATAAAATATTTTAAAAAGTATAAAAATTACGAAATATTAAAGTTTTAAAACAATTAACGGATATATAAGACTTTTAAAATGATAATACTTAATATTTTGTTAAAATTTGAAGTTCATATATATATAGATGATAAAATCATTAAAAATGTCTCCAAATGTATTTTATAACAAAGTTGAGCAACTATTAATTATCACAAATTAAACTGCTGTCGAAAACGGTTATTTGTAAATATATAAATCGTTTACAAGCGATTCGAAATATTTAAATTAATTAGCAAAAAAATCATCATTTGGCTTTTTATTTTAGTTGATGCATTGATTTTTGCATTTAATTTATGAAACATCAATTTTCTTTAATTGTTGATTTTTTATTTAAAGCTAATATCTTGAGAACTATGAAATATTTGAGTTTAATTGTCTTATTTTAAGCTACCATAAATATATGAAAGATATACGTAGGATAAGTATTTTTTTCTTAATTTTAGTGGAAAAACTCATGAATACATGCATCTTCAGAATCTGTCAAATACAGTCTAGAATACATATTAGGGAAGCGTACATCCACATTATTTTCTTACTTTACGCTTTGTCTGGAAGGATTTAGATGTCAGAATTTCGGATCAATAAACATTGTGTTTTTCTTAACAATGGTCGGATATTCTTTTCTTTAGGATATGTTCTTGTAAATAAGGTGCTTCTGCATCGGTATTGTAAAAAGTGTTTTTTTGTCTAAAGAATTTTTTATCCTAAAATATAGTATATTTATTAGTAATTATTTATTCCTTATAAATTAATTCTTTTTTTTTACAAATCCCCAATAATATATATTATTAAAAGAACTTGTTTATTTTTATGCACGTTAAACTTTATTAACGTTTTTAGACACAATTTAAATTAATCTGGAT
>JAOUZG010048984.1:2277073-2297700 GCA_026289955.1 Argiope argentata
GAATAAATCATATATATGATAAAAAGATTGTATTTACATAGTATAAGATATATTTGGTTATTTAGAATAAATATCAAATACTGCTAAATACTTTAATACCTTTTAATATCTGAAGATATCTATTTTCATAAAAAGGGTCATCTGTTTAAAGTGGCTATGCTACAAAAGAATGAAGGATTATATTTATCGTAGCATAAAGCCCAATTCAAAATGTAAAACCAATTACTTAAGAAATTAATGAAGCTAACAATTAAAATATTTCATGCACTTTTTTTGAAAAATGTACTGTCCATAACGCATTGAACTCCTCTTTAATCTAAATAAATTGTAAAGAAAACTCAGCATTCTAAAACGAGAAATGCGTTAATAAATATTTGAAAAATTAATTAATTTATTTTTAAAAATTTCTTTAGGAATGAGAGCTTGGGCAAATAAAAATAAAAATAATGGGGGGGGGGAGAAATAATTCGCCATGTGTGGCTTTTAAGTAAGTTTTTCTGGATAATGAATAAGAAGGAAATAAAGAAGGAAATTTTTCTTAAAATAAAATCATAAATAGAAATCGGAGAAACTGAAAAAAATGTTCAGTTTGCAAAAGGATGACATTACTGTATCAATTTTAACGCTATATGAATAATGCTCACTAATAACCATTAAAATACAGTATTTTTAATGCGATATATGAAGATCAATCTTTTTATATCATGATTTTGCAGAAAAATATGAAGTGACCATTTTTATCTCAAAAATTGATTCAAGAAAGAGCAATGATTTTAGTTTACTACAATTCAAGTGTTATTTTTTTTGTTTCAAAAATCCAAGCTTTGCACATTAAATATTGTAATCCCATCTAACAAGTTATAAATCACTCCCATTATTGCATATTGGTTAGAATGAACATTTTTATATTCGGAATTTTCGTAATTGTAAAGTCACAAAACAAAATAACATTTTTGGATAAAAAGGGACTTTAATGTTTTTTTCTAAATAAACATACTTAACAGCACGTATATGCTATCTTTCTGATGAAATCGCATGACTTTTCATGATAAATTACTTCCGTTTGTGTCAATGCACCAACGATATGGCATGGAGAATTAAAGACAAGCATGAGTTCAAACTTATATTGTGGATGATAGAAAATTGTTTGGACAGCGAAAAAAATCAGTATCATTTCATCTGTTTAACAAATAGCTTAGAGCAGTACATTCAAAAATTACTGACAAACAGACATGGATTTTGCAAGTTCTCTTTCTTACATTATTATGCACTCAGCATCATATTTTATTAAACCAGAAACGCATTGTAATTGATATTTTTTGTCCATGCTTTTAATCGTTTTTGGAGTAATAAAGTTGATTCCAGAGTTTTCCGGCAGATGGCACAGTTAGCGATGATTTCACGTGATCAATAGCTTTTTTTTACTATACACAATCATGACTATAGTCCATATCGTTAAGATTCAAGAGGGTAAAGAATGTAAATGGACATCCTGTATATCGTTAATTGTGCAGTAAAAACGTGGGCATACCGTTAATTATGCATTAAAAACATAGGTATATCGTAAATTGTGCAGTAAAAACGTAAGCATATCGTTAATTGTGCAGTAAAAACATAGGTATACAGTTAATTGTGCAGTAAAAAAGTATGCATATCGTTAGTTGCGCAGTAAAAGCGTAGGTTAATTATGCAGTAAACATATAAAAATGGCCAGTTTTAAACGTAATTGGTACATTAATGTGCCAATTACGTTTGAATAGCAGTTTTATACATAGTTTTGTGGATATTTATAAAATATCTATACAGAAATTTACTTGAGATCTGAATTTTTATGGCGTCTTTAAATTTTTCCAATTCTGTACCATTACCTCAAGTAAACGAACCGATTTGAACTCAATCGTTTTGCAAGTTTTATGGTTTGTAGTTGGCAACAACTGTAATGCAAATTAGGCTACTATTTAACCTCGACTCGTGTAAGCACTTTTAAGACGGAATATAATAGGAAGTTTAAGCTGTTCGGTAGAGGTGGAAGAGAAGTTAGTGGTCTGAATCGGGTTTGTTGCGTCATCATGGTTTCTTTAAGTTCGTTTAAATACTAGACAGAAAGGATGAATGGTTCGAATATATTGAATAAGTTCTGGCAATGTTAACTGGAGCATTGATTTTAAAATTTAACATATTATTTACAATTTATAATTAATAAAAAGTTAATTTAAGGACACTACTTTCAATTTTAAACCTAATTGACATAAAATTTCACTGTCAACTTCACTGCTAAAATTTCAAATTATTTCACAGGAATAACACAGATTGTGACATTGAATAGTACAAACGGCATATTCAATATAATGACTTGTGAATATACGAGAACATTGCTTTTACTGCCGGCTTTCTGGCATAAAGGTAGCGGGTCTTCCTAGTGTTCTAGAAGTTCCTGCTGAGATGTGTGAATGAAACTCCAACCCCCTTTAAAAAGAGGCTGTGCAAGCGAATGTGATGAGAGTGTAGCTAAAGTCTTCCTCTTGCCCCTAGGTGGTGATTCTTGATACAAGAGACGTATATCTTCGGCTTAAAATCTGCTGATGTATCAGCGGGGCTTGTTCATAAGTAACAACAACAACAGAATTGACTATCTGTCGCTCGGTAATTTCACATGCATGAAAATATAATAATTTGAATTCTAGCAGTATAGATAATTTTATGCATAGTTTTAACATCTAAGGTCTTTAACGTCTAAACAGGTCAAATGTAAGACTGTCTGCCAGTCTGTACATTTTTATGCATGCAAGTACAATAACTCAAATGCACAACAGTTTATATAATGAAATTTGGTATGCCATCGGCATCAAAAAAGCGTACAAACTAAACTTAATTTTATTCGGTATAGAACGAAGTGCAGAGCGTTTATGTTCCAGATTCTGAAAATAAAAGTCATTGTTCAAAACAATTATATTTATTAGAGGAAAGGAAGGAAAGTTACGGAAAATTAATATGCTATATTTAAGTTATAAGCATGCTAATAATATGATATAATTAGTAATTACTATTTCATCGACCAATACTATAAATATGCATGTAATATTCTTTTTAAAAAATAATATAAAGTTTTAAATAAAATCACAGTTATTTTTTTTCTTTTTCTTTCTATCTCTCACACCCACCCACACACAAATATTTAGCTATTCAGCAAATAATTTCAAATAATTTCTAGGGAACTAGACAAAATGGAATAATTCTTTAATGGCAATATGTTTTTGAAAATTTCATTTTGTAAAATGGATTTTGTTTAAATATACAAATTAGTAATAAAAAATAAAAGCATTTTTAAATGCAATAAATTGAAACACATATCAGGTTTCCTTCCGTACAAAATTTCTCGAAGTAAAAAAAAAGGTATAATTTTATTCGAAGGACTTAATTGAAATATTTTTGATAAGAATCCTCTTTGGCCTATATATTATCTTTCTAGATAGTCCCAAAAATTGTAATTGACTTTTTTTAGAGATTACTTAGACTTCCATTTCCTCAAGATTCTTATATATTGAACCTAATCTTTTCTCTTACCAAAGAAAATCCTTCTAAATCTTTAAGAAGATTTAGTGACCAAGAGAAATCGGAAAAGAAACTGAAGATTCGATTTCAAGTAAATGCTGTTTAAAAGGAAAGAGAAAAAAAAGCTCCTAATGGTTTTAAATAGATAGAGGGAAAATATTTTACAACCGTCGTTTCTTGCCATAATCTGACTTAATTTAGAAAAAAGTTTAAAGTTATTTTTCTATTAGGATTATTACATATATTCAGCAGTATATTATTTATAACTTACATTTCTAGAAAATTAAATCTTTAAGCTAGACATAGCTGCCCTTGCCCTTAAAAGAAGAATAAATTTACAATTGCATAAATTGACTTGACTGTCTTTGCAAAGCATGATGCCGTACGACCATAAACTTTAATTGCGTTTCTAATTATAATTATCATAAAATTATTAGTTAAAATTAAATAATTTTGTATCGGTTTACGTTTTTTTGTTTATTTGTATGTGTTTTTATTTTTTGTTTATTACGTTATTAATTTTGGTTTATAATTTCAACAATCCTCTTTTAGTGAGACAATATATTATCAGGAAATAACTGTTGTTAAAAATTGTAATGATATTTTTCGGGTAATTTAATAGTAAAGTGTCTGCAGCAAAGCAGTTTAAAATTTCTAATTTCCTTAATCATAAAATTTCTACTATTTTAGAAGACTTAGACAATATTCCTGAAAATACTATAGATTTACTTAATTTTTTTTGTCTGAAAGAAAAAAAAATAACAAAAAAAAACTAGAATTTGGAAAAAAGGTACGTTAAAGCATATTCACCTTTGATTAATCTAAAAATTGAGCTGCCAATATCAAAGAAATTTCAAGATTTTTAATAAAACCATGATTTATTCAGATACTTGCTCAAGAATAAAATTAAAACTAACATAAATAACCAAGTCATCAAAAGTGGAATAATACTAGAAGGTGTTTTTGGAAGAAAGAGCAAAAACGATTTTAATTTCATTTTGACAATGGAATATAAATAAAACTATGCGTATAAACAAGGAAATACAAATTAAATATCAACAGTTTAAAGAACATTAATAATAAATTTTAGAACAAAAATGTGTAGTCATTGAAAAGGAAATAGTTTGAATTATAGCCAAGCTGTGAAAATCAGTTTTATATTGCAATTAGTTTGGTAGCTATAGGGTAGTTCTATAGTACACTTGAATCAAATTATCTACCCTGAGGAATACCAACGTACACATATGAAAACATACACACATTTTCCTCCTTAACAATAGTAGATATAGAGACTAGCAATGTTCGAATCGCATCACCCGTAATAAATCTCAACGAACAAAACAACATGAACCTGAAATAAAGTTATGGAAATGTAGTACATATATTGATTTTACATATTAATTTTTCATGGTGCAATAAAGTAGGCGACAATGTTATATATTACAAATATCGACTAAAAACAGAAAAAAAAATGGAATGCTGAAAGGCGAGAAAAAGAAGCAATAAATTTTTTTAGTGCTAAAGTGCTGCAAATAGAATTTGAAGTGAAAAAACTAATAAATAATTTCTGGAAACTAATTCGATTTGAAGAATAGTTAATTTTTCTTCAATAGAGTATGGGTTTCATTAACGCAGTCATTAAAATGTAGTAACAATAAATATCAATCAAAAAGTAAATAGAACAACTCAAAATCTGAAATAATATCAAATTTTAAAATTATGGCTTCGAGATGTATCGATATGTCACTGGAACTCTCAATGTTATTGTACTATATTGAGCCTACAGTGCGCAAACACCCATACAAACATTGTACAGGATTTTACGATATTAAACAATATTTGCAATATAGTATATAGTATAATGTAGTAGTTAGAACAAAACTATGTCAAACATCGTGCTACAAGGAATAATTTTTTAAAGTTAAAAGTGATTTTTAAAAATGTATATCGTCCCACTTTGATCTGGTGGTAACGTCTCGGCTCGCTAGCCATAGGGTTTTTGTTCAAGACCGATTCCACTGAAAAACCATCGTGTAAAGGGATCAGTTGCAAGTTAACTGTTTAGCCGATTTATTTTCCCTACTATCTAATAAGATGACACCTTCTATTTTGGAAATATTTTCTTCTTTTGATTCAAATGGAGATCCATGGATTACTTGGCTTATCTACGAATTCGAAGTCATTTTATTAACGAATTATGATTGTTATGAATGATTTATTTTTTGTTTACAACTATCAAAATTCGATAAATCGATGCACGTACGGCGTACGAGCAAACCGGTTAAGGGATTAAATCTGTCATGGTCAAAAGTCCACGTAGATTGGAAAGGAGGCTCTAGCTGAGGTATCATCCTCTTCATTTGAGCGTGGTTCAAAATTGTAAGGTCCTTCACATAAAATCCCCAGTGTTGCTTAAGACGGGACTTTAATATAAATAAAGTAAAGTAAAAATGGAAATCATTATAGAAAAGAATTTTCCCCCTATGTGGTGTCTGATACAAAATTCTTTGGGGAAACAAAATATCTGACAAAAAATATATTATCATAGCAGCACAGTAAATGCATAAATTGAAAAAAAAAAAATCAAATACCACAACAAACGCAAACAAGTCAGGTTATCTTATTCTTTTTTTACATGTATTGAATTTGTCGAGGGATTTGAGGTAATTTGCAAAATTATTCAGAATAGAAAAAATTATAAGCAATAAGTACTTTCTGTAATTATTTTGAATCTCATTCAAATTACTTGTTTTTTCTTTAAATTATGATCTTTTTCTATAATTAATGCTTCATTCAGTTAATACTAATTATTATTTTCTAATAATAAAATATAAAGATTAATTATAATTAATCTTTATATTTGATTTAATTTTAATTTTTAATTTTTTAAGAAATAATATATATGTTTTAAGCAAAAAATATCAATTCTTTTGTTCTTAGGGATATTTTTATTTTATTTTTCAGATTTTAATTTCAAGAACGTTTAAACATGGAACGAGACATAAATAATGCTTGTAAAATTTCAAAGCATGTAGAATTTAACGTTAATATTTATGACAGCAAAAAAAGGAGATGCTTCCATTATCCATGCATTCATTTAAAACTCTGAAGAAACTTCATGAATAGAAAGTTTAAAATTCTTCCAAAAGATCAAATATTCTAAACCGAAATAATCCTAAGAAGAAAGAAGTCACTGAAGGGCATTAAAAACAATAAAAATTGACAGTTTTTGAATCGCCTTTAATGTTTCTTTTGAGAGAATGTTTAAAAGACACTTCAAAGTTTAAATTAAGTTAGGAAAGGTTAAAATGGCTGTTCTCTTTTCTAAAAGCAGCATATGTTATGGGAATGGTATATCATAACATTATTAAATTTAACTACTAGAATTTCAATAATATTTTATATTTTATTAAATTAAGATAAGGTAAAAGAGAAGAAGTGGAATTTGTATAAAATATTAGTAATGAATAAATCTTAAAAAAGATTACATTTTAAATATAAATTTACAGATAAATATATATATAAAAGGAAATTATCATCCTAACGAATTTATTTTCATTCTTATACGATTTCTCCCTATTTTATTTAATTTTTTTAGGGAATGCATAATTATTCTCATTGTTGTAATCAATTGTCTGAGGAGTCAAATACGGTCTACCAATGATTCATGGCAAAATATGACCGAAAATTGCATTCGTCAACAAAATATTTTTATATATAATTACAACTATCGCAGAAAAATTGATATCTATATTTTAGTAATATAGTGTTTAGCATATAAACCAAATTAATAATAAAAAAATTTATTATAAAAGCGGAAATGAAAGCTTCTATCTCAAATTTCAAAGTACCGTGTGAGAACATTATTTTTTTAAGTCATTAGTTGCCTTAATTAATTTGTCATTAACCAATTTAAATCGGTTTGAAACAATCACGAGACTTTTCTATCTGTCTCTAATCCCTCCTCTCTCTATATATATAATAATAGTTTTTTTACACTTTAATTTTCACATATTTTAGCTTGAAAACAACTTTGGAGCTCGACCGATTTTACGATGAAATAACAGTTATGATGTCATATTTTTCGTCAACCTTTATAAAAGGTATGGCCAAAGAAGCATACGTAATATTAAAGCAATAGTGCTAAAAGCAGGTTAAACTTTTAAAAACGCATCTGCTGTCAAAGAAACATTTAAAATAATAAGGCAATACTAGTAAAAGTAGGCCAACACTTTAAAAACGCATCTGTTGTCAAAAAAGCATTTATAATAATAATGTGATACTAGTAAAACCAGATTAAAATATTTTTTATCCGCATATTTTGGAGGCATCAATATTTTCTAACCAAAATAACATCATGATTTCACATGATAAAAATTAATTTTGATGGAGCCAAAATTGCATTATTTTGGACACATGGAAATATTTTATAAACATAATTGTGTCTTTAAGATGTATTTAATTAGTACAATTACGAAAATGAGCTTGCATTCTAAGTAGTTATTCTGTTGTTTTTGTTACTTATGGCACTTGCCTAAGGACAAGCCCTCTGCTGTTACAGCAGCAGATGTAAGCCGAAAGAAGCGTCTCTTGTTTTTGAAGTAGCGTGAACTAGGGCCAAGAGTACGACTTAGTTACACTCTCCCCACATTTGCTTGCACAGTCCCCTTTTTACAGGGGGGGGGGCACAGTCACACATCTCACTGATAGCACACAGAAGAACAACCATGCCCGAACCGGGACTCCCAAAACACGAGGAAGACGCACTACCTCTGTACCAGAAAGCCGACAAATTAATCTACTTCATAAAATCAGTATTAGGTCTATTGGTAAAAAAAATTACCTGTGCGAGATTTAATATATTCCGAGAATAAATAAATAATATTTCTTACGATACAGCAAATGAGCCAGCTCATTCTGAAAGATCAATTATACACAAATAAATACAAGAGCGATATCAGTTTATATTCAGAGCTCAACTTTCAATATTGATAGCACCTGCTCTTTATAAAAATTTTCATTCTATAATTATATTTCTATATCTAATTGATACTAAATATGAGGTTAATACTTTTAATCACGCATGAAAGTAAGGATTACTTCCATCCATTGAAAGGCAATTTTCACTTTTCACTGACTAATTTATTACACCTAGATATTATTGGATCAAAGATTATTAACAAAATCCTAAACAGCAATTTCAGCAGTACTAAATCGGTCAATTAACTCGTAATCTGCTTTCATGGTATGGAATGATGTTGGATTAAAACTTGAGTATCAACGATCATTAACTGCTTATTAAATAGAGTTATAATAAATCTAAGAACTGCATGGTGACATTACCTATGATTCTACATAACGTTACTAAAAATTTCAGTATGAATAAAATTGAACCCTCTAAATATGATCAGTAGATATTCTTATTCTCTAATAATTCGTTCTATTTACAGATGCATTTGTTGTGATATTCATAACAATTCCATTAAAGAAATTTTAAACATTCTGCACATGACAAAACAAATATAAATAGAAGATTAAAATGAAATCTGTTATGCATTTTACAATGTATCATGTCAGAATATCATTTCTTGAACGGCCAAGCACCACGTGCTCATGACCAAAAAATTTTATTGTAAGAGGTATTATAGATACTTTCCTTTTCTTCGTTTGTTGAATTGAAGAAAAGTAAAAAGAAACAAATATCAAATATCTTGCTAAAGTCTTTGTTTTGCTTCTTGTTATGTACTTATTTAGATATTTAAAATGTATTTAATTATATATATCCATATAAGTTTATAATACGCCTTTTGGCATACCAAAATAATGCAAATTAGAAAAATAAACAAGTAAAAGAATTCATATTTCAAAAAGTATTTTGTTATTGTCTATTTGAAATAATTTATATGTTTGAATCAACAGTAATAGTCTTCCCAAAATTTTCTCGCATACACTATAACAGATATGTAATCTCAAGCATATAGCAGTTATGAAACTTTAACTTTCATCTTGAATGTAACATTTTCACGGAAAATATCTTGGCGGATTATTTGGCGGTTAATTTTTGGTGTACGATTAATAGAATCCAAAGATATTATTCTTGTTTTATACGCCTTCTTCCCAACTGACTGAAACGAAAATTTGCCACAAAATTACACATTTAGTCACACAATCTTATAATGAAATACAAAAATTCATATATACTAGTCATTACATTTTTTAGTTATCATTTGAAAATGTTTTTGAAAGCCCCGACGTTCAGTACCATTGTTGGCTTTGGTTTAAAATTTGACTGGTGCCAATATTAGAGATGTTAATTTTATCCAGGTGGCTTTCTATGTTTTGTTGTTATCTTGTTAAATTCTATTTGAAGAGCTCTGCTGACATACTTAATCTGAATTGATTTTGGTACAAAATTTAATAGAAATCTACAAATTTGGTTTAAATATCGTATACTGAATTTTCTTCATCTAGCTGAAAGTGATTCTGGGTTCTTTGTCACAGACCAAATTTTCCCCAAAATGTGTTTTTCAAACTTAAGGTGGTCTGAGACGTGAAAGTTCGTCAAAATCTCGGGTGCGAATGTTTTGGAGATTATTTTATTTTCTCTGTACTACCAATCCAGGAAAACAAAATTAGGAATTTAAACCAATCTGGGTACTTTTCTGTTAGCCGGGTTCAAATGTCGCCAATTGTAACCCAAACACGAACCGAGTCGCCAAGCGAAGCGAATGACTAGAGTCAATTGAATTCTACTTTATTTGGCGATTTTTCACTTGCAATCGGGTAACGGAAAAGTATCCTAATCTGAATGTTCTTTATAATTTCCAATGAAATAAGGAAACTAAAAAAAATAGTAGGGTACTTACGTATTAGAACACTGACGCCAACAGTTTAGTAACTCATTGGCAACGGATTCAAATTTGGCAATAAACTGTTGATGCCAACGAAAACTACAAAATGGCGGATAACACTTAAGGTTAGAATTTTTTTAAAAAAATAACGGTGATTTTTTGCTATTATTGGTGGTTCAGCAACTCATTGTCGACACCTTCAAATTTGGCGATAAATTTGATGTTCTAATACGTAAGTACCAATAGTGTTATTAATCGATTCACATTTTTTTGATGATTACGATACTAATCTATATAATGTTTAATGTAAAGTAAAGACTTTTGTAAGAGAATTATTCAAAAATGGATTTTTTTTTTAAATTTGATATTTGTACGGAATCAAAAACATAAATCATTATATCAAGATTTATATCAATGTACTCTGAAATGATTAATTCGTCATGGATATAAAAGTCATATATTTATTTAGTCATTAGCGAGGGAATGGTATTGCTTTAATGTAATACTCGGCTTGTTTCCCAGATTTCCCCTTTCAAAGAGCCGTGATCTCTGCATCTTTATTGAAAAATTATGCTAATTTCATTGAGTGAAAGGAAGCGTGGGGTTATGTTATCTTCATTTCCATTCCAGCTGAAATGACACCGGAATAGAGAAAATCCCACTTTCCTCATCTAAGATAATAGCCGACCTTGAATCAATTTAGAGTTATCTGAATTATTAAAAAGGATAAATTTAGGATAGAAATATTCATTTCTAATTGCCTAAACTTTTGAATATAACCGATAAACAGAAAATTCTGAATTACTCATGTATAAAAGTTAAATGATCGTTTTATTCTAAAAAGGCTAGGGAGCTATTTTGTTAGACATTAAATTATTTTATAACTGTAATCATATAACGAAGATGATACCCACACTGCCGTTCAGCTTTTCTCAAGTTTGGGACTGAAAAATGTTTTATTAAGTTATTGAGAGTAATATTAAAGTGTAATTACCGATTTGAATGGCGACCAAAAAACACGAAGTAAAAATTTACCCCAATTTGGTGATTTAAAACATCAAACTATACAGTATGTGAATCGCACATTCAAAATGTTTATAATAAAAAAAATAGTCTTGGGTACATTTTTATAATTTGGCGAAATCTTTTCTTGCTCTTTTTGTCTTTAACCGTTTTTTTTTTTAAATTTTATTATTGTATGATTTTTTAATCTGTTAAAACATAATTATACTAATTAAAGAAATCATTCAGAAAATGCACATTTAATAGCCTGCTCATGTGCTTTATACTCATTTTTCAAATTTTAAAATTCAACATTTTTTTTAAAAAAATTTCAAAAAATAATTTATAGTTTTGCACTATTTAAATAAAACTGGAAGTGGGGTAGATTGAAGATAAACTCTTAGTTGCTCATATAATGATAAAAATCACTTATTTTAGCTGTTTTCCTATAAAAAGAAAAGATAAAATTTATTATCTGTTTTGGACTCTAAATTAATAAGGGAAAAAATTTGTTTCCATTCATTATAGGTCGTTTGTTTAACGATATTGTTCGCAGTTTTTTTAATGAGAAATAATTAAATAATAAGTTCCACTTTATCAAACAATTCTAAATTTCTGCAGTTTCCTCTCTCTCTCTCTCTCTCTATCTATCTATCTGTCTGTCTGTCTGTCTCTCTGTCTGTCTATCTATCTATCTATCTATATAATACAGCGTAAACGGGGCAATATATATTTTTTGAATTTTTTTTCTTTTTTCCGCACCTTTCCGTTAGCTATGTGCAATCGAAAATTAGCCAAAGAAATTTGGAGAAACTCTACATTATTTGGCGATTTTTCAATTTAAAATCACCGTAAGAAATTTAATGGAATTCCACATTATTTGGTGATTTTTCGCTTGCTCCTGAAATAATGGAAAAGTACAATTTTTTCCTCCTAATTTTTAATTATTTATTTTTATATCGGATATTTGGTAATATCTTTGTTCATCCTGAAGGTAATAGGGCTTTTTCGCATGACTTTTCCACATGACTGGTTTTCATTGAAAAATCTATCTATCTGTCTGTCTGGTTTCCAAATTTCTTACAGCGATTTTAAAGCGAAAAATCGCCAAATAATCTAGAATTGCGCCAAATTTTTCGCTAAAGGGAAAATACTATTAAAACTTCAAATAAGTGAAATATAGCTTTATAATACTTCAATTTGTTTGCAATATTATGTCCTTAAGTATAAATGTAACATTAATGTAAAATAGTTTTGAACATTTAAAAACACGTTAAAATAGAATATCCTATGGATGTTCATCTTAACTCTCTTTCTTGAATTAAGATTATGCATTTTACTTTAAACTACTTTTGACTACTATTACACTTCTCGAAAAAAGATAACGAGTGAAAATAAGTTTTAATGAATCAGAATTATTTTTTTAACAGAACTTCATTTTTTCTTGTCAATTTATTAATTTATAAAACACGATATATACCCTTGCAATCGAACTATTTCTTACTGGCTTTAGCAGATGGTTTTGGCTTTGGTTTCTTCAAGCCAGATTCTTTTGAAGTTTTCTTTGTTTTTATCACTTTACTAGCAGTTGTCTTCTTTCTAATCGGACTTTTATTCTTTCTGGCTCTGTTTTTGGCTACTCTTTTGGCAGTACTCAAGGTTTGTTTGGAAATTTTATCGATGGTTCGCTTAGTTGCCACAACTTTAATTGCTTTTTTCTCTGATTTCGAAGTTTCTTTCGCATTTTTACTTTCTCGAACTTTTTGTGCAGATACGGCCTTGCTCGCTGTAACCGGTTTTAAATTAACCCGTTCAGCGACCATTCCATCCTGTGTGTAGTTTTTTCCCACTGAATCTTTTACAGGAATTTGCACTTCAGTAAAAGGTATTTTAACTGATTCATCCATTTTAATTAACTTGGCAAACAAGCAATTTTTAAAATTTAAATTATCAGAATTTGCTTCACAGAGACAAAAGATCCCTTTATAAGCAGAATTCTTTAAACTTTATATTCAGATCGTGCATGAAATGCTTGGAAGCGACTTACACAAGCATTTATTTTTTCTTCTGTGACATGTGCTACGATAAGATTCCTTATTTTAGCATTATTTACCTCTGAATGTATAAAATCTGTTATTTTCATATAATCAGGTCCAGTATCAATTATTCAGTTAATTTCGGTAAGTATTCTTTTTAATTGTAGCTTTCTCTTAAAGTCGTATTAACATTAGATGATTTTTAAATGTAACTAGAAGTAACTTGTAAAATGTAAGAAATTATTTGAAAAAAAGAAATTCGAAATTATAAACAAAATTATTTTAAAAATGATCATATTTAATGAAAACGAAATATTGTTCGCCAAATATTTATATGATGTTGTCATTTCCAATAGTAATACAAACTTGATTACCTTTATTTAGTATTTTTGTGTGTGAAGTTACAATTTTTAAATTTATTTCATGTTGAATGGGTTTAAAAATTCAGCAAGCGTTAATTAACAGTTTTGAAATTTATTGCGCATGCATTTAAAGCTTCAATTTAGAATCAAGTATTAGTGAAAAAACTTTATAGTGCGTCCATTTTCAAAGACAGCTTATCTCTTCTATGATAAAATTGGATGTATGCAGACATATACCGAAAATTAAGAGAAAGTTTAACTGGATTGGTGTAACAGTTATTTGAAATATAAGATATCTAAGATAGAATGAATTATATATCTGTCAAAATTTAAACTTTAAAATGCTATGTTAAGAAAGCATTTAAAATTAATTTGCATAAAATATTTTATTTACCTTTTAATTCGCTTTGATTTTGTCAGATTAATGATCACTTAAGAAGGCAAGAATATTGTTACAAACTTTTAATTTTTCTTCTTAGCACGAAGTGTTATCGTAAGAAAGGCTGTTTAGGATCAACCCTGTTGCGTACTGAGCTGTGTCCACTTCAATAATCTCAGAGCTTGGCGACCACTTGGCGACAAATTTAGCAACTTTGGTGGCAAATGGCTATTGCTGGAAGCTTCGGGGATTTTAACGAACCCTCCAATAGAAACTGAGATGCACCCTAAGTGGCCCAGAATGTTCTCGGCCCACCTCCCAGGAGCTATAAAAGTCAGGGTGAATTGAATATAAAGAGGAGTTGGAGTAGGGGGATTATATATATATTGTTACAAACGGGCGAGCGGCACGAAAACTCGCCAAAGTTGGCGACGTTTGGCGAGGAGCCTCGCGCCAGCTTGATTGGTTTGGCGAAAGGAATAATCTAGTAGCCGCTAGATTGTGCGCGTTGTTTTGAGAATTTTCACGAGATTCAGGTGCACGCGCTTTTCGGCTATATAAGGACGAATAGCCGGAGCGAGTAGTTAGTTGAGAGTTTGCTCTGAAATAAAAAGCGTCTCGTTGGACTAAAGGATTTGTGAGCTGTGTTTGCGTTTGCTGTTAACGCTGTGTTATTGAGCTCGCTGTGATTAACTGTTACTGTGCTATACGATAGCTGTTTTGTAGTCTGTTTTTATCGTGCGTAAGACTTGAATTTACGCTATAATTGACTGTTGACTGCTGAATTGTACTTTTCTAAATTTTTACGTTATCAATTATCCTGTAAATAACTGTAAATAGCTGTAAATAAATTTGTTTGTGCTGTCCTCAAATAAAGTCCATTCAATCCAAACCCGCTACTCTAAAACCGTAACAATATATATATATATTGTTACGTTTTTAGCGTAGCAGGTTCGGATTGAATGGACTTTGTATGAGGACAGCACAAACAAATTTATTTACAGCTATTTACAGTTATTTACAGGATAATTAATAAAGTAAAAATTTCAGATAAATACAATCCAGCAGTCAACAGTCAATTACAGCGTAAATTCAAGTCTTACGTACGATAAAAACAGACTGCAAAACAGCTATCGTATAGCACAGATACAGTAAATCGCAGCGAGCTCAATACCACAGCGTTAACAGCAAACGCAAACACAGCTCACAAATCCTTTAGTCCAGCGAGACGCTTTTTATTACAAAACAAACTCTGAACTAACTCGATCAAATCACTATAGCAACTAACTAACTCACGCCGGCTACTCGTCCTTATATAGCCGAGAAGCACGTGCACCTGAGTCTCGTGACAATTCTCAAAACATCGCGCACAATCTAGCGGCTACTAGATTATTCCTTTCGCCAAACCAATCAAGCTGGCGCGAGGCTCCTCGCCAAACGTGGCCAACCTTGGCGAGTTTTCGTGCCGCACGCCCGCTTGTAACATTGCCCCCTCCTCAAGGACTGCACGTCCCGGGCAGTACAGACCCCGAGCAGAAGGCACTCAAAAGTAACAATTCCATACACACAAAATTACAGACATAATCATTGAAAAAGAATTAACATAAAGAACTCTATTTACAAATATACAGGTCATATTTACATAAATAAGGAAACCATGGTTTCAACTAAGTATTTGACAAATCACCATAATAAGGGGCTAGCCGGTCGTAATGTACTACTCTTGGTTTTGAGTTCGGTGACTTCCTTATTCGAACCACGACGTCATTCAGTCGTTTCAGGACTGTATAAGGGCCTTCCCAGGAAGACTGCAGCTTCGGAGAGAGTCCCTTTCGTCGAATTGGGTTCCAGAACCATACCTTGTCACCTTCCTTGAATTCATGTCCGGTGGCTTTCGTGTCGTACCTGGTCTTCATCTTTTCCGTCGCTATGTTGATCCGATCTCGGGCAAACCTGTGTACGTCCTCTAAACGGGCCTGGAGGTCTTGAACATAATCCACAGGCGAAGAAGGCGTATCCGGTGGACACCCGAACAGAAGATCACAGGGCAGTCGGAGTTCCCGTCCAAAGAGCATCTTGGATGGTGTGAAGCCAGTCGTTTCGTGAACCGCGCTTCTATAAGCAAGCAGGAACAATGGTAGTTTCTGATCCCAATCTTGTTGGTTTTTCGAAACGAAAAGAGAGAGGTTATTTAGAATAGTACGATTGAACCTCTCTACCATGCCGTCTGATTGGGGATGAAGAGGTGTTGTCTGGGTTTTGTCAATTCGAAGGAGTTTGCAGAGTCCTTTACATACAGCAGAAGTAAAATTCCTCCCTTGATCAGAGTGAAGTTGAAGAGGTGTTCCAAATCTGGAAATCCAGTTCTGAAGTAAGACTTCTGCTACAGTAGTCGCCTCTTGATCAGGAATTGGATAAGCCTCTGGCCACTTCGTGAAATAATCCATAACAACTAAGATGTTTCTATTTCCATTGTCCGTCCGAGGAAGAGGTCCCAAGATGTCAAAGGCGATTCTCTCAAATGGTGCACCTACATTATACCGCTGTAACTTACCACGACTGCGTGTTTTTGGTCCTTTACGGGCGTTACAGTCATCACATGTTCTGCACCATTCTTGAACATCATCTTTCAAGTTGTTCCAATAGAAACGCTCCCGGACTTTATGAATTGTCTTCATGACTCCGAAATGGCCACCTGCAGGACTGCTGTGTAACTCCTTCAGAACTTGGTTTATCCTTGATCGGGGAAGTACAAGTTGCCTCTTAACTGACTTCCCATCTTCGGACTCCCATTTTCTATACAAGATGCCGTTTCTAATTTCGAGTGAATTCCAGAGAGCCCAATAGCGTTTAGTTCCAGTACTGAGGCTAGAAATGTCCCGCCATTCAGGTCTTGAATTGTGTGATTGCATGAATTCTATAATCGGTTTAATGTCAGGATCGTTTATTTGTTCTTTGCGAATCTCTTCGTCACTCCAGGGATCAGATTGATGTTGGACGGCTCCTGCAATTTGGCGTGCAGTTGGTGTAACAATCCCATATTTCTTTTCAGCAGAGGAGCAGTAGCGACAACCCTTGGAGCAGGGCTTTCTTGATAAGGCATCTGCATTTCCATGCAACGACCCTTTCCGATGTTTAATTTCAAAGTCGTATTCCTGAAGTTTCTGTATCCATCTGGCTATCTGACCCTCCGGATTCTTGAAATTTAAAAGCCAAGTCAGAGATGCATGGTCCGTTCGGAGCAGAAATTTTCTTCCATAAAGGTAACTATGGAAATTCTCCACGGCCTTCACTATAGCAAGCAATTCTTTCCTGGTGACACAATAATTTCGTTCCGGTTTTGAAAGACACTTGCTCCAATATGCGATGACACGTTCGTGGCCGTCGATTTCTTGAGATAATACTGCTCCAACGCTCTCATTACTTGCATCTGTATCCAGGATGAATTGTTTTTCAGGATCAGGATAGGACAGGATGGGAGCCGATGTCAAGGCCTCTTTCAAGTCGTTAAATGCCTTTTCACATTCATCCGACCACAAGAATTTTTGTTTGCTTTCGGTCAGCCTGTGTAGTGGTCTAGCGATGAAAGAAAACCCCTTAACAAATCTCCTGTAATATGTGCAGAGTCCCAAGAAGCTTCTAAGTTCATGCACATTTTCAGGGCGGCGCCAGTCTCTAACTGCTGACACTTTTTGCGGGTCTGTTTGGACGCCCACTGCAGAAATTATGTGTCCAAGGTAGCTTACCTCATGACGGAACAAACGACATTTAGATGGATTCAACTTCAAGTTGGCATCTTTTAATTTATCAAGAACCTTTCTTAAATTACAAAGATGTTCTTCAAAATTCCGTCCGACTATGATGATGTCATCAAGATAAACGAGGCAAGCTTCTGGTGTAAGTCCTTTTAAAACGGTCTCCATTAGACGTTCAAAAGTTGCTGGCGCATTACAAAGGCCAAAAGACATGACCTTAAATTGCCACAGTCCATGTCCTCCAGTTGTGAACGCTGTTTTCTCACGATCATCAGGATGAATCTCCACTTGCCAGTATCCACTCTTCAGATCGAGAGTGGAGAACCACTCGTTACCGGAGAGTGTATCTAGCGTATCATCGATTCGGGGAAGAGGGTACGAATCTTTCTTTGTGATGTCATTCAATCGCCGGTAATCTACACAGAATCTTGTAGAACCATCTTTCTTACGGACCAAAACGATTGGAGAGGCCCAAGGACTAGACGAAGGTTCGATGACGTCCTTTTCTTGCATGTCATTTAACAATTCTTTCACCTCTTCTACTTTGGCAAATGGCAATCTTCTGGCATTCTGTCGTATTGGAGGATGATTTCCAGTATTTATTCGGTGTTGCGTTAACTTTGTTCTCCCGACATCATCGGATGTTTGGGAGAATAAGTCTTTAAATTCATCAATAACTCTTCCTGCCTCGACTCTTTGCTCCTCCTTCAATTAAGTGTCTTTAAGTAATTCCAGGCTTAAACAGTCGGAAGACTCCTTTGATGTTAAGCAGGGATTTTTCTCGATACAGGTAACTGGAGAGCATTTAGCTAGAACTTCACCCTTCTTAATTAATTTTGATTTATTACTGACATTGATAACCCTGATGGGTACATTCTTTTTGGAGAGATCTACAAGACTGGAGGCCACCATCGTTCCGCTTGGAAGACTTCCGTCACTGGAAAATTCAACAACACCAAACCGGAAATTCTCCGTTTCGCCAGTAGATCCCTCTAAAATTATTTCTCTTCTAGCTGGGATAACAAAATCTGCTGAAGCAACAATCCGATGGCAGGTGTTTAGTCCTCCAGAACCTAAATGAAAAAGAGTCACGTCTTCTGATGTGGAGTGCAGGGAGTTATTTTTAAAGTCAATCACAAAATCATATTTCTTCAGAAAGTCCAGTCCAAGTATAAAATCATCTGTAATTTCAGCTATGTAAACGGCATGGTCATAAGTAGCATTTCCAAATCTTATCACAATATTCATTTTTCCAATAATCGGGATTTTGTCACCAGTGACTGTTTGGAGGGTGACGCAGGGCGGTGTCCAGAGAATTCTCCTTCCGAGTTGTTCTGCAACATCTCTTCGCATGATGGTTACGTTGGCTCCTGTGTCAACGATCATTCGGCAGGGAGCTCCGTTGATGAAGGCTTCGACGAATAAACCATTTTCACCGCCACCTCTGGAAGATATCTGTAAAACTCCAAAATGGGGCTTTTCTTCAACTGGCAACCTCCGCCCCGCGAGACCGCCAAATTCTAGTTTTCCTGGTTGTTTTGAGAAGGGTCTTTAGCCCGTTTATTTAAGCGGGCTGAACAATTCCTTTGAACATGGCCCTCGTCGCCGCATTTCCAACATTTCACAGTTCTCTGGCCATGTTTATTGGGCCTTTCATCTCCTTTCCGGATAACCTCGCAAATTGTTTTTACCACTTCAGTTAGATTTTGCATCGAAGAGTCTGATACATCTTGAACTGTAGCACCTCTTACTGAGTGGCGATCCCTCCGTGAAGCTTGCTGAGCTGCTTCAAATTTCATTGAGTAAACCAAGGCTGATTTCAAGTCCTTCAATTCAGCCATTCGCAGGGACTTTTGTATCTCTGGATCCCTCACACCATCTATGAAATACTGCAGGGCCAGTGTTTCCCGTACCTCGGCAGGACAGTCGGAGAAGGCAAGATGGGAGAGTCTCTCTACATCTGCTGCAAGCTCTTGCAGGCTTTCATTCGATCGTTGTTGCCGGGTCTTTAACTGAAGACGGCTATAGTCCTTAAGGCACTTTTCTCCGAAGCGCAACTCCAGAGCGTTTGAAAGAGCTTCAAATTCCAGATGTTGATCTTCAGGAACAGTCCTCAAAATATCAGCAGCTTCTGCCCGTAGTGATGCAGCCAGTTGACGAGCCTTCGTGACTGGATCCCAACCATTGGCTTCTGCGACGATGGAGAATTGAGTCTTGTAGACTTGCCAAGATGTTTTTCCGTCGTACGTGGAAACTTTAATACTTGCCTTGGGAATAATAGACACAGATGGAGCTATATCAGGCTCTCGAACATTCGGGGATTGGTTTTCAGGTTTTACCTGTACACCTTCCACTTTCTTTAATCTTTCATCCATTTTTTTAAATTTCTCTTCGAAACTCTGCTGGATATTCTGAATCTTTGTATCGTTCTCTTGAACCTTTTCGGCCAAAGCATCCACTTTAGTGTTGATTGCTTCAACGATATTAGCTTGGCCTTGTTCTATCTTCTGTTCTATCTTCTTCTCCATATTCTCTTGCCCTTCTTTCATTTCTTTAATGAAAGCAAAAAGCTGTTCAAATTTAGTTTTATCTGCTTCCTCCATCGCTCTAGTCTTCACCATTCAATCCCACTTCTGACACCAGTTGTTACGTTTTTAGCGTAGCAGGTTCGGATTGAATGGACTTTGTAT
>JAOUZG010048984.1:2357453-2374440 GCA_026289955.1 Argiope argentata
TGAGTGTGTGTCAAACCTGTTCAATTACTACGTTGGCAAATTTGCTGCTTTTGCCAGATGTTCAATTTAAATCGTTTACGATTAATATTCTGTATGATGAGAAGTAATAAAAAGCAATCAATAATTAGTATTTTCATAATGTTTCGCATCATATAGACCATTTGAATTTAGAAATAAAAGCAAGTTACTTTATAAAGTACAGAGAGCTGAATCTTCAATTAGTTTTAGAAAAGACTAAACATTTTATCATAAGCAAATTAACTTTTTGAAGCTTCTAAAAATTCAGTAGCTTAAACTACATGTCTTTGCAATAACAAAATCATTAATCATTTTCCAGGAAAAAAAATCGTTTGACAGTTATTTATGGAAGAATAATGAGTGAGTTTTTCGAAAAACATGAACAAAGCAATGATAAGCAAACAAAAAAAGCTAACAGTGGCAGCGATAAAAAACCTTCAGGAATATTCTTTATGAAAATCGAAATAAGTAGATAGTAAAATGAGATTATAAACTCAATTTCCTTATTACTGCTTTTAAATGAGTGAGAATACATATGAAAAAGAATATTTAAATTTCTTTCTTTTCCTATTTCTATAAAAACATTGATTGAGTTTTTATAAATAATTCGAAAATTGGTTTTGTACATAAAGTATTGTATATTTAAAAAAAAATGTTATTTTTTGGAAAATAGTTATGTTTTGAATGTAAGGAAAAAATCTTTTTGAACTTATTAAATGCCTGTGCACATTTTCATGCATATTTAATGGAGTCTATATTTCTATTAAATTATTCAAAAAAATATAATTTTCTGCATTTATAATAAGTAATAAAATTATTTGGGTTATTAAATACATTCTTTTTTTATAGAAATCTTAAATATCAATCACATAAGATTTTACGTAAGTAAATGAAAATTTTAAGTTAATATTAGACTAACATCTTATAAAAAAATATTTTTCTTAGATTAATTAAGTAGTTAGAGAGTCTTCAATTCTAAACTAATTAAAAATATTTGTTTTCATCGAAAATGCATCTTTGTTTCAGTATAAATTCTGATTCTCTAAATTAATTTATCTTTGTTAATGTTTCTTGCAGTAAAGAAATAAGACTTTGAGCTCCAAAAATTTGAAAAGAAAAATATTAGTTTGGTACTTACGTATTATACCGTCCAACTTTATCGTCAAATTTGAAGTCATCACCAATGAGCAGCTAAACCGCCAAATATGGAAATCCGGCAATGGTGTAATCAATTGATCTTTACCGCCGAGTTTAGATAAAAGTTACTAAACCGTTGGCGATGATTGGCGAAGACGGTATTATAGGTAATTTAACGGTATACGTTTATTTATTTATTTTATAAAATATTTAAAATAAACAAATAAATAAAGGCACACCGCATTTTTTTTATTGCAGCTAAATTTTATTGACCTTGACATATAGTCAGTATGTTTATTTTGTAATTATAACGTAAAAGAATGTTTCTCGATATGAATTTACTTAAAATGCATTCCCCCGTTGGGCACTTTGAAATGAGGATGCGATGTTTCCAGCTTGTTGGTGGATCTCACCACCCTAGATAGAGTACATTAGTAGGTAAGAGTTAGGCTCCTTCCTTTGATGATGGGGCCTATTACCTAAGCGAATGGTTGTACCTTGGCCGGTGGTGGCCTTTATTATTCTATCATAGATCCCGCTAGTGTTGCTGTTACGGTGGTCCAACCATTCAGTTTTATAGTTTAAATCCGTATGCCTTCGAGCGGATCGGAGAGCCTGGTATGACTTATATAAAATAGGAGAATAAATAAGTAGCTGGAAGTTTTCATATAATATATGTAATTATAATTCTGTCTGAGATATTCTTTTACTTCCTAAACAAAATATTTTAATCATATTTTTCAACTATTTATTTCGGACAAAATGAGTATAAAAATAAACCTCCACGAGAGCTATTCATGTGCATGGGAAAAATTAACTTTAATCAGCACATTGCCAGGACATTAACAAAAGCTGAAATAAAAAAAAAATGAATTTTTATTGTAAATTAGGCAAGTAAAAATGCAATTTTCAGGCACGAGTCAGGCAGTGACATAAAATAAATATGAAATATATTTTCTAAAAAAATATATGCAAGACATTCAATGATCTTTTACAATATCTGCATCATTAAATTAATAAATCAGCTTTATTTAAGACAAACATGGTTTAATATATCTTTTTTAATTTAAGGCACAATGACGAATTTGTAAACTTTTAATGATAAAAATGCATATTTTAAATTGGTCTAAATGAGGTAAATAATTATAGTCTAGGTAACATAAACAAATGATTGTTTTAATTTATTATGAATGTTTTGTCTTTACTTATAGCATCTGTGAACCATATTTAGCAAAATATTTTTGAGACATTAATATCTTAAATAAAAAGAGTTACATTACAATAAATTAAATCAGTCAGTCACTAAAACTGACGGATTTATGAAAATATAATATCTATATTCAATAAAAGCGGTTTATTTTAACTCATTTCATTGATAATTTCAAAATGATATATGAATCAGTGCCCAGAGTTTCACAAAATAGATGGGTCTAAGATTATGAAAATGTTGATTGTTACAAACTATTCTATTCAAAACTTCAAGTCGGTGAGATATGATAGCTGAAGGTAGAAATGCTCATGCACTTATTTAAAACTTGAAATGCCAGAAATATTTTACAGAATGATTCTTTAGGATTGTATAAAGCTGAGACTTTATAATTTTTAAGTATATGTATAAATATGTAGAGTCAGCCTTATAAGCCAAATAATATCCATCGAGCCGAAGGGTCCCTTTTGCTTGATCGGTATTATACTCGGCTACAGGCCCAAACGTCGCAGGTTCGTACCGCGACCTTCAAACCTTACATTGGTGGCCTTGGCAATGCAACCTTCCGCAACAGTCGTGGCGCCATATACCAGCCAACAAAGCCGTCGCTAACTCAACGCATCAAAGCCGTCTCTTACTCGACGCACCAAAAGCCGTTGCTAACTCGACGCACCAACAAACTCGCATGCTCGCCATACGCTTGGCACTTTCAAAATCGTTCGTCTCTTTTCCTACCCACTGGTGGGGGAGTACTGTAGCGTCAGCCTTATAAGCCACATGATATCCTTCGAGCTGAAGGGTTTCTTTTGCTCGATCGGTTTGATACTCGGCTACAGGCCCAAACGTCGCAGGTTCGAACACGACCTTCATTCGCTACTAATAGAAACAAAATAGAAAATAGTTATTCGCTTTATTTAAATTCTTTTGATAGAAAAATTAACTTTTGAATTTTGTGATAAATCTGAGAAATTTTCAGTGATTTTTTCTTGAGATAATATATAAATTAACACAATTATTCTGGGGTGAGCTTAAGACTTAAAAGTAGATCTTTTCTGTTTTCAGTACAGATATTTTTTAAATGCTTGATTTAAGGATAAAAATTTTTATATTAATTAATTCATCTATCAATTTTTCATTTAATTAATTAATTTTAATATTTAATTTAAAGTTGCAATTTTACTGGTGTTGATAGAAAAAGTGAGTGATGAATAGTACATTAGGCTTTTATAATAGCATGACTGAATTATACGAATATCAAAATATGGAATTTAAATATATTGTGATAGGATGCTATTAAAAGACATGTTTCATAAAATATTTAATTGAAAATTTTAATGAGCATTAAGATTGGCGAACCTGCTGGTTCCCAAAATCAGCTAAAATAATTAAAAAAATTGGCTAACAAAGAATATATTTCTTACATTGAATTTTTCCCACATAATAAACATTCCTCTGAGTCTTAAATTTGCCCTTTGTCTGACCTTCAGTTCAGATATATGTACATATACAATTTTTTATAAATTAAAAATGTATTCTATATGAATGATCATGGTGAGACATGCGTATAAAATAAATAAGTTACAGTAAACATATTCCAAATACATCTTTTGCATAAGTTAACTTCAACGTACTTTTTAAACTAATTTTATAGTACACCATTTCCGTTTTACTGTCGAGTTTCCGCTAGACGACCATCGTTCAAGGATCACGACATTTCACAAAAACACGAAGCTTCTCATCCATTTTCTTGTCATTTTTGTGCTCCGAGATGATAAATGAGGGAAAGGTTTTTTTAACTAACTCACACGCAAGAAAGCTGAGTAAAAATATTTAACAAATGCTTCATATTTAAAAAAAAAATAAAAGGAAAATCATATCAGTTTTTAAATTATGAGTATCTTCAGCGTCTTGGAAAGAAAAAAAAGATATGGAAGTTGTTTACGTGTATATCATTATTTTTAAATAAACTGTTTTTTTATACAAAATAATTGGATGAAATTAAAATTATTACATTGTTCAAGACATGAAGAAAGCCTGGTGAATAAACTAATTTTTTGTTTATTTTCATTATTTTTCTTTTTTTAATGTCTATTAAACATTATTACAAAATTAAAGCCCTGATTTTAATTAAATCTCCTTTAAGTTATATTAAAGCCCAATCTTAATACAATAGTATATTTTAATCATCTTATAAAAATATCGGAATAAAGGAACTTCTCAAATACTTCTTTTTTTTAAACGTTTTATTATATTGGATTGGGAACTTAGTCACTGTGGATTTTGACAATAATAGAGAGAGAGAGAGAGAGAGATTATTTATTCAGTTTCCCTTTTATCCTAAGTAAAAATGGAAGAACAAGACATTCCTAACAGCAGTCAAATATTGTGCAATATTGTATGACATTATTCGTAATATTGTAAAATATTGTATGGCAATATTCGTAATATTGTTTAATATTGTACAATATTGTATGACAGTATATTCGTAATATTGTTTAATATTGTACAATATTGTATGACAGTATATTCGTAATATTATTTAATGACAGTTTTTAATATGACAGTATATTCGTAATATTGTTTAATGATAGTTTTTAATATGACAGTTTTCTTAATATTGTTTTATATTGTGGAATATTTTAATATCATATAATATCGAACAATATTGTACAATATTGTGTAAAAGACTGTGCTGCCGGTGGGTTCATTTCGGTCATACACGGAAGTGCTAAAGAATAACGGTACATCTATCTAATATCACGTTAAGTTTTCACGAGCACGCAGAAGGGCCGCAGCACGGCGTGGTATGGAATCAACTAATTTGTGAAGATGTCTGCAGACAGTTCACACCATGATTCTTGCAAAGCAGTCCACAAAGTCATGTAAATCCGAGATGGTGGAGATCTCCTAAGAATGTTGCATTGGTACATTAAAAATATTCCAGATATGACAGTTAATGTTCATGTCAGGAGAGTCAGATGACCAATAGAAGGAAAGAAATTGCTAAGAATTTTCCTCAAGGCATAAAAACTTTATGAATTGCAAAATTTTGTTGATCAGATATGAACTCAAATCACTCAACATCTCAAAGATTACGTGAAAATAAGAATCGATTTATTATTAAATGCAAAATGCGATCTATTATTGTATAGGGGAAGTGGCCATAATAATTTAGTTACTCATTGGGTGTTTTTACACATTTGGTATTAGAATGCGTGCAAATACTTAAATCATCTGAGAAACCTATATATCACCAATTATTCATAGCTGAATGTTGATACTTTTAACCCATTGTAATAAGTCCATCTTTTATTTTACTGAGATCATCTCTGGACTTATCTTACATATATGTACGAATATGGTTTTCCTCTTTAAAATAGACATACATATCTTAAGTAATAATATTGAAATCTTATATTCGGAGAAAATGCTGACTACCATATATCCCGCATTCCTTAAGCTAGTTTGACTATACTATTATCAGTTTAGAGACATTTATGCAAACATTTTGTTGAATGTTTTGAAAGGCAGATATGCAAACAATGATAAATTTCAATCCCTGCACACTGTAATTATTGTTGTTGTTGCTACTTATGGAACTTGCCAGGGACTAGCCCCGCTGATACATTACCATATTTAAAGCCGTAGATATGCGTCTCTTGTTTTACAAGTAGCACCATCTAGGGCCAATAGTACGAGATAGCTACACACGTCAAGACCCTTTTTTGGGGGTGGACTTCATCCATGCATACTCATTCCTTCATCTCAGATCGTAATTTAGACCCGGAACAGAGAACGATCACCTCTGACTCAGTACCCCCAGTGGTATTACTCTCGATATGGAGGACTTTGCTACCACGTCAGATTTAACGAGTGCCAACCGCCATATATTCGGGGAATCTTTAGGCCGGTGAGTTTCGAACTCGCAATCTAAGTAGCACGAGTCCAACGCTCTACCAACCAGGCTATGCCGGTCTTCTACTTACACTATCTTTTCTTACTATAATAAACAATTGGTTATTCTGCTATTTGAAGACCAAAATGAGAATTGACTTAACATTACATTGACATAAATATAGTTTAATATTTCATCAAATGATTTTCTTTTAGCAAAAATTATTTTTATTAGTTTTTAAATAATTTATTTCAAAATATATTAGTCGACGTCCTGACACAGATGTAATGAATTTTCCCGTTGATCTGGGCATCCAAGGTCCGAGTCCCGTTTCAGGCATGGTTGTTCTCCAGATGTTCTATCTGTGAGAAGTGTGAATGTGCTCCTTTTCCTTGTAAAAAGGAACTGTTCAAGCAAATGTGATGCGTGAGTTATTAAGCCGCCCCCTTGTTTCAAGTAGGTGCTACTTCAGAAAATGGGACACACCCTCGGCTTAAAATCGCTGACTGAGTTAGCGAGCTTTTCCACTGCAAGTGGAATTAGAAGCCTCAACTACAAAGTATATTAGATCTAACAATAAAATGTATTATTCTTTACCAATAACTTCTTTAAAAACGTGAAGAATATTCTGTCGAAAAGCCCATCTCCCAATTTTATCGTTCCAACCGTGTTTTAATCTTCTGCTAATGTGTTTATTCTAGTAACAGATCATATTTATTTAATTTCAAGATCTTTATAGAAAACAGTGTTCATGCATCTTGAAACAATATCCATAAGTTCTTCTGATATGTTCTTCTGAGTATGAACAAAGAAGCTAATGGTCCGGAAAATATCTGAAGCTACAACATATCATTTTTCTCTTTTTTATTTGTTTGTGAAGATAGATTTTATTTGATTGTGAAGATAATATATTTTATAAAAAAAGTACCAAAAAATACCTAAATTAATCCGTAAATTCGAAGTATTTTTAATCAGTCATTTAAATGCTGTATTATATTTCAACATAACTTTAGTAGTATTTTAAACACCTAGTAAATAAGATTTTAAAGCTTAAAAAATTGTTATCCTTTTGCTATAATTGGGATAAATACTTCAAAAGTTATTTTAATCTTTTTTCCTCAAAATTGTAAAGACAATTATTTCCGTCTTTGGAATTTGTTTCTTATATTATTTTATTTTAATCTTAATATATTGCATAAAATTCAATAAACTATTTTTTGACGTATGCAATGATATACTTTATTTTTATATATTTTTTCGTGGCATCCTTTTCGATTCAAATTTATTTTCAAATAATTATTCTTTTATATTCCTTCATAAAGAAAATATATCAAAACAAATTATCTTATGAATGGTCTTAGTTAGTTTTGTGGATTAAACGTACTATAGTTATTTTAGAAAAGAAAAATTCCCAATTAATACGGTATAAATAAGCCAAAAATAAAGGTACGTATTGTTAAATACTGGTATGAATTCCATCACGTGATATGTTTAAAAGGTTACTAAGCTAGAAGTGTGTTGTTTCTTACGGCCCGTGACATTGAAAAGTTTGCTGAGGTAGTCAGTGATTTAAGCCCATTCAGCTTCTCTTGTTTTGTAGTAACGCCAACTAGCTCCAAGAGTACGACTTTTGCTACTCACTTATGACATTCACTTGGATGGCACTTTTTAACAGGGAGTCACAAAAACACAACTTACAAATAGAACACAAAAGAACAAACATGCCGGTACAGGGATTCAAATCTGCATCGCCCAGATCACGGGGAAGACCTATGCCAGGACGTCCCCTATGCCAGAATTCAGCCATACAAAAATGTTGCTTGTTCAAGAAGCATAAAGGAACAGTGGTTAAAAGATATAACATGTGATCCTTGGAGTACTTCCCGTTATCAAAAAATGTGCAACACGATGAAGTTAATAAAAGCAAAATTCATCGTAAAATAAAAAAAAAAAATGTTTGTAAATAAAGCGTTTCAAAACGAAAAAAAAATTTTGGGCCAAAAATTCAAAAAAGAAAAAATAAAATGAGCTGAAGGATGATCTGGAGAATAGTGTCAGAATGAGCCCTTCTTAAGCGATTGTCAGCTGTTCAAAAGTTGAACTCCTTCTGGTTTTCATATATTCAAATCTGTAAAGAAGTCTCAAGCCTCGAAAAGTCTTTTTGGATGAAAAGGGTTTGCAAAACTCTCTTCAGTAACACTTCAAACATCTAGGACACATATCAATACCATGGAGAGATATTCAAACAAGTGAGAATTTGAGACATCTATCCTCTCTCTTAGAGTGAAAGTACCAAGAAATAAACTAGAGTACGCAGTTTCTGTAGAATGCATTAAATATTGCATACCATGCATTTAGTATTAACATAGAATTTATTAAATATTGTATAACAGGAATTCAGTATTAACATAGAATGTAATAAATATTACATAACCACCGTTTAGTATTAACATAGAATGCAATAAATATTACATTACCAAATATTACATAACTATCAGTATAATTTTACCTACAATTTTGCTATCGGATCACTTTCACATAAAACCTATCTGTTTTAACTAAAAATTATTTTGGTATTTGATTAAGAAATTTCCTCTCTCTCTCTCTCTCTTTTTCAATCTCTATCTATCTATCTATCTATCTATCTATCTATATAGATAGACCAAAGCAACTAAGTAAAGGAAATCTGGACCGAAGACTTCTATTTCAGTTTACTTTGATTGCTTTGTTATACATTACACTATACTTTTAGCAGTAGCCGCATGGACACTAACTAACTATATATGTATTATTTTTTTAATTAAAAAAATTCTTTATTTTTGTAATAATTTCCTTACAATAATTTGTAGGTGTCATAATAATCGAAATTTTCTTCTCTCAATTTTTTTGTAATTGATAAAAAAATTAAGGGTTAAAATTATTCTATTATGTATTTGTTGTTTATATTTTGTATTTGCTGTATATGTATACATATAGTCTATCATTACATATATTTTGTGATGTTGCATATTAATTTATTTTATACCTTGATTAAATTTTTATACGTTCTTTTAAATTAGTCCAAGTTACTTCATATAACAATTTTATCTTCCTTTTTTTCCAAATTCATGTTTTTTTTTAAAATTAATTAGTGAAGATTATGTACTAAAAATTGTTTTTTTCTTTCTTTTTCTTACAGAAGGATTCAATTTTGCGATAAATCGTTGACGCCAAAGAAACCAATAAAATGGGGGTCAACAGTTAAGGTTCGCACAATTTTTTAGAAAAAATGGAGGGTTTTTAGCTATTATTGGCAGTTTAACTACTCATTGGCGACGCCTTCAAATTTGGCGAAATAGTTCGAAGGTCTAATTTGTAAGTACCGAACATTTTTCAAATGAAGTAATTAATATGAAACTCCATTAAATATTTATTTGAAAATTTTTCGACCATTTATCTCCACCAAATAACGGCCCTAACACGTGAACTAACGGTATCTTCAGTGCAATATTCAATATAATTTCAGATTTAATACTTTACCCTTGAACTATATATGTATCAGTCTTATGAAATACTTCCTGCATAATGAAATTAAATTCAGCGAATAATCGAATAGTTCGATTATTCGCGAGTTAAATCGAAATTTGCACAGACTCAGTAAAATTGTATGTGTATATATATATATATATATATATATATATATATATATATAGATAGAGAGAGAGAGAGAGAGAGAGAGAGAGAGAGAGAGAGAGATAATGTATTAATCCCAGAAAATGCTATAAAGTATTTGATTTGTTTTATGTTTGAGTCTATAAAACAATTAAAGGCTCAAAATGCTATGAATTCTTTGCCAAACAAATATTGTATGTATTTATGAAAAAAACCTTTTTATTTAATTTCATTTCTTAATTTTATTCATTAGATAATTTTCAATGGTTTTATTTGATTTTACACTTAAATTAATAATTCTCTTAACAAACATGTAAAAATCGTTTTTAAATAAAATTTTAAAAAACTCAATTTGCGATAAAATAATTCAATATTTTGACAAAAGTTTTGTTTTTAATTCAATAAGTGCTAAAAATATTTGAAATAGCAAACGTATATAAAAAGTTTTCTTAAATTTCTTAAATACGTATACTTAATAGCAATGGCATTCGTCATAAATAAATAAAAAAGAGCTTGAAATCATATGCTATGCTTCATTTAAGGATTTATTTAATAAATACCCATATTTATGTATATAAATATGATCACCAATGAAACAGACGGAATATTATAAAGCAAATTAATTAATCGCTTAGAACAGTTTTAATAATAAATTTCAGTAGTAATTAATAATATATAAGTTATCTTATAACTACTAACGAAAATTTTCTTTATCTAAATTTATTAAAGTTCAGTTAAAATGATAATAACAAATTAATATTTTTTACAAAATCAGAAAAAAAACCCAATCCCTTAACCCTTTATTATATATTTGTTAACTCTTTATTTTAAAAATGTGTGTCGATAAAATCTATTTTTAGTGAATTCTTGCTAAAATAATAAGAAATGAACTCTGTTTGAGAATACAGCTTGTGAAAAATGAATTAAACTTGAAAATGAAATCATGAAAGTTTTCAGTTTCGCTGTTTTTTTCTTTAGTTAGTTCTAGAATTCAGTTTAAATCGCATTGTAGTTTTATCTATTTATCAAAAGAGAAAATATTTTTAAAAATGACCGTGTTTGAAAAAGAATAAGGGAATAATCGAAAACTGTGTGCAGTGAAACTATTAATTAATTAGATTATTCCTTTCAAAACGTTGGATAACCTCCAAATGTACTTTTTTTTATTTTTCTAGAACTATTTAAATAGCTTTTTCTGTTTGAAAGATAAAACTATTCTACCTTTGCAAGCTTTCAAGTAATTTTTCAGATGACTGTAATTTGAAAAAATAGCATGAAAGATAGTTCATATCCTTTCGTTTTAACGAAACAATTATATTTATCGCTTTCCAAGAGATTTCTCTTCATATGCAGGAGCCTTTTTTGTTTTTACAACTTCTGCTCTTATCGAAAGTATTCGCTATTTTTAACATTTTCTATTTAAATATTTGCGTTCCTGAAAAAAATTAGCTGATAACGGCAAAATGAGATGATTACAAATTTGTTCCTAACTGACAAAAGGCAACAGATATTTAAAAGTGCAGAATAAAATAAAAACTGTAATCATATACGGTTTCCATTTATGATATCACTTTAAAAATATGCCTGTGTTACAGTGGTTTTTTTCATTTAACAAAAATATCGAATGCCTTTAGTTCTCCTGCTTTAAAATAAAAAGTAATCACTGATTCCATTATTTTTTACTTGGAAAATTTAATTTCATATCTCATTAAACAATGCATTTACATATATATCATTTCATCAATTAATGCTGAGTATATTTCTCATTATTATATAGTTACCTGAACGAAAATATATACCTTCCTTTTAGATTATCTAGTAATAAAGATGAACTGGACGACACGGTCTTATGTGTAATAATAATTAAAAACTTCATTTGATAAAATGATCAATGATCTTATTGGCATTTATCTTAAAAATGAGAAAATAAGAAATTTAATACATGCTGTAGTAAATATTCAAATTATTTCTTCCTTTCTGACTAACATTTATCTTAAAAATGAGTTAATAACATAGTTAATACTTGAAATATAAAATTTTTACATCATTTTAGCTCTTCCTGATTAACAATTATCATAAAAATGACTTAATAAGAAAGTTAATGCATGAAGTAATATCATTTCTACGTTATTTTGTTTCTTCCTGTTTGTTGAAATTGATATTAATACCGTTAATTCTCTCTTCACAAAATAGCACGAAGAGGAATGATATTTCTGTGAATTGAAAAAAAATGAATTATGTAATTGGAAAAATAAAAAGAAATAATCTGTAAGTTTGGTTGAAACATTTTCCAGGATTACGTTTTAAATACCGATTAAAACGTGATAGTTCCCATTGATTGCTTAATATTATTACAGAATAATACTTAAAAGTTCAGAAAAACATTCAATTTCAGAATTTAACTCAATTTTTCTAATTTTTTTTTAAATTTAAATTATTTTTCTTCTCAATTAAATCATTCATGAACTCTATTTGAGAAAAATGTATGGAAGTTTTCTCTTTAACATTTATTATATGAACGAAATAAAATGTGTATTTCATCATTAACTTCATAGTGGCAACAGGAGTGAAAATGAATCCGCGTTGATCATTGGCTCGGATTTTCATGTGCTATTTTGTCCCTGAATAGAATCATGTCAACAGCACCTACAAGCTGTTTTTTCAGCAGTATGGGATCAAAGGTCTAAGCAATATCACTTGCATATAATCGAGTAATTCATTTTTAAAGCGTTTGCTGTTATTTATGGAATCACTGACTCCATATCTCTGAAATTACTTTTAAATTAAATAATATAAAAAGAATAAAGAAATACTTAAAAAAATAATATTTAAAAATCTTGTTTTTTTAAATTTCATTTTTTTAATTCTGATATATATTTACATTATTGTAATTCGTTTTATCTGAACAAAATAAATATTCATATTAAATTATGCTTTAGGTTTTTCTTACAATATCTCTGCAGTATTTGATAGTAAAATATTTAACATTTTTAATAATATTTTTTTATTATTTTGGTAATTATATGAATTTTATAATGAGATATTTAGGTAATTATATGAATTTTATAATGAGATATTTTGGTAATTATATGAATTTTATAATGAGATATTTTGGTAATTATATGAATTTTATAATGTAAAATTTTGGTAATTATATGAATTTTATATTGCAATAATTTGGTAATTATATCAATTTTATAATGTGATATTTTGGTAATTATATGAATATATATAATGTAACTTATAATGCCCCAAAATAAGTTCCAATGTTTTTCACAAACGACCAAATGGAAAAAAATACCATTGAAGCCATTTTAACTCGATGTCTCAATAAAATTCGTGTCTCCAGTTATGGGATAATCCTTTCATCACTATTTTTGAAAAAAAAAAATGATTGCTTTGTAGTAATGGTCAGGATGGATTGGTTTATATATTTATAGATTCCACGCATTCTCATGATGATTGCGTATTATATTTTCACATAAAATAATAATAATTTTTGCTAGGTGGTTGCAATTTGTTTCACGGTACATGTATATTAGCAATTTCTAATAGAAGAAAATATATTAATACACTTAAAAAAAACTTTAAAACGAAATTTCCTATGCATTGCAAGATAAACAAGGTTGTTTACAACTGTCATTTGTAGTACCTTTCTTTAAATCATTTCGGTAAATCAATAATTTAAAAAATTACAAAATGCGTTCCTGTATTTGAGAGTGTTAACAAAATATTATTCCATTCATTACCAAAAAATTAATATTTTAATAGTATCTAGAGCTGTTTTCAGTAAAACAGTATTAAATATTTTAAGAACATGCATGAGCACTTCTTTGAAAAATCTATAATAAGAAAAACTAAAATAATAATTTTTTACTCTAATATTTTATATATTTAAATAATCTATACATATTAATAATTATTGTAAAAATTCTTTCAGTTCTTTTTCTTATTATGGTTTTTTGCAGTATCCATAATCGCTTTTAATCAGTGTTAAAATGAGGGATTAGTCGTTTTTTGTATGGCTTTCATGCTTTCACACATACAATTGCATTTCCTTAGACACCGAAAAATAATAAAATTTAATTTCAGATCCTTTTGTATTATTTTAGTTACAAGTTTAACATATAAAATGTTTAAAAATTGAATGTACAGCTGAATACGAGTTACGTACAGTCATCTGCCATCTCAATGCTATGATTACAAAGTGAAAATAGAACATTCTATTTGTTCAGGAAATTAACGATTTTTTTCGCTAATTTTTCACTGGTAAATTTATACAGCTGATGGGCATAAGCTATGAGTGACTTAAGAGCAAGCGAATGTATTCAAAGTTTTATTGGAGAGTGTTAACCCTAGAATGCTAACCATTCGTCTCCTGAACGAACGCTTACGAAATTACTTTGACTACTCTTCCCCTATAAAGGTAAATGGATCGGTCTACTCAGTACCTTCATCTGACCTCGGAAACTACAGATGAGGACATTCTTTTTCTCCGAAATATTTCTGCTTGCAGTATATTCAAAACAATAGTCGCCTCAGAGAAGAATGGTTTATCTGTCCCGTTAGTATTAAGAAGGTACTTCTGAATATGTCTGGAGATGTTGAAACGTTTTCACGGAGAAAACTATTGGGGTAGGCCACAAACTATTTGTGAATTATTGAAAAAAATTAAGTGAGGAAGATAATTCTACTTCTGAGAATGAATCGAAAGATGAAGATTTTATTGAAGTTCTTCTTGCTCCATGGATGCAGAAGCCTCTCAGCATATCAACTTTGCCCCGATCAACAAGGACTATTGTAAGTGCACTTCTAAAATTGAATTTGAACATTCAACGACCTGAACAATCAGAAATTAAAAAAAAGAAAATGTTGTGCATTTTTCTCATATAATTTGAGCAGAATGAAGTGCAATTTTTGTTTGTTATGTTTAAGAGCAATGTGTGGAGAACATCACGCATATATGTGTAAAGAATGCTTCGAAAATTAATAAATAATATTTTTATCCTACTTGACGATCAAGAATTATTAAATCAACTGCAGTTAGCATGCTTTTACTTAAATTAGCTTTAAAAATAGATCTTAAATACACTTCGTCTAAGAGACGAACGGTTATCATTCTTGTTAGTTTTTTAAAGGTCACCTTTCTAGGGATAAGATGGCAGAATGAAGAAAAAAATATCTATGTAGGTCCATGACTAATGATGATTTGCTTATGGAGATTGAATTAAATATTAAGGAGAATCAAAGATTCACCATTTAGATTCTGCCTTTGCATTTTTAACACATTTACTGTTCACTTCTTCCTCATGTTCATTGTCAAACTACAAAGACTTATTAAAGATAGTGTTTTTCTAAGATAAATGATGCAACAATAATGATATTGATGTTGCAATTATGGAATCACAGTATTTTTCTAATAATACGCCTATTTTTTAATAAAAAAATTAATGTTAGGATATCACTAATGTTTGATTAAAATATGCATATATCAAGAAATGATTTGTTTTCGTTAACACTCACGTATTATACCGTCCAACTTTATCACCAAATTTGAAATCGTCGCCAATGAGTGCTAAACCACTAATTCGGTCAATTCGACAATGGTGTAATACGATGATCTTCATCGCCAAAATTAAATCCGTCGCCAATGAGTTACTAAACCGTTGGCGATCGTTGGAGAAGATGGTATAATACATAAGTACCAGATTTTTTAATATTATTTCTTACTTTAAATGATATAATGGCACTAAAGAATGCATGTGCATTTACCTAGGAATTGACAAATGTTATTTGTTTTCAATATTTTATTAGTAATTTATTAAATATTTTAAATATTTTATTAATAATTTGTTAAATATTTTATTAATGATTCTTTAAATTGCTTAAATATTTTAAAAATTTTACAGGTATTTTATTCGTGTTAATATATGAATATTCAAACGTATAAAATAAGGAATTAACCATACTTTAAAGCCTAAAATGTAATATTAGCTAATAAAAATAAAGAAAATTAAAATATTTTTAAAAATTAGAGATTTATTTTGAATGCCTTTACACTCTAATATATTTATCAAAAAGATGAATAATAATAAACATAATTAGGAATTAACTAATTAAGTTTTTAAAAATATAATTATCATTGAAAAGTAATATTTATCATCTGAAATGTAATTTTTACTATATTATTTTCTAATGAGGAATCAGTGCATCAGATTTGCCATATAATCACCAAAATCTCTGAAATAATCCGATTCAATCACCATTTTACAATCCGTATAACATTTGTTACTAAATTATCAATGCTGTTTACTTTATTTAAAGGAAATGCTGTATCCTAGTGCTGTTGTCATAATCATGAAATAATGAAATCAAGGGAAAACCTAATTACCTAAAGTTAATCCTTAATTAAGGAAATTAATCAAGCATGCCTCAATAAACTTCAGATCTCTTCGAAATCTTATTAATATAATTCCAAATTAAATTAGCGCTCACACATTCGGATAGAATGTGATTAATTGTGCGATTACACACGCTAAGATTTCCGAATGTTGGTTGAATATCGCGGTTTCCACCCCATTCATTAATGTAAGATAAATTATCTAAACTGTATTAATGTTTTATTAACTAATTAGTGTTATTCTTTTAGTGATTTTTTTATTTGTTTCCCTTTTTTTCCTTCACGGTTAATCGTTTCTGTTAATACAAATACAAATGTAAGGTAAAATTCTACAATATAATTCAGGAAAATCTTTTTCTTCGGTCATTTAATTACAAATAAAAACTTTTTAAATATACTGATCTTAATTAAATTTGCATAGACTGAATTTGTGGAATAGCTCCTAATTATATTTTTTCCTGTTTACTAATTAGATTTACATTTTTAATTTATAACGATAGGTTTCGATTTATTTTCACATGTGGGATCTTTAACATTTCATTCAGAAAAAAGAATCTAATGTGATTTTAATGCTATTTACTTCTGATTCTATATATTTTTTAATGAAATCATTTTTTTAAATTCATTTCTCAACTACTCCATTAATATTTTTAATTTTCGCTACGTGTATTTTAGATAT
>JAOUZG010048984.1:2384440-2405398 GCA_026289955.1 Argiope argentata
CACGACTTTTAATGACATGATTTTAAGAACCTACTAATGGAAAATAACGCAAATAAAGGCTTCACTGTTGCGTGAACTATAAACTATTTATGAATATGGAAAAGTTTTAGAGTTCATAACTATAGCTTGAAATCATAACCTGTTACTTACTAAGATCAAATAAATGAATTTACATTACATTACTCAAATTTTGGCAGGTGTTTCTTATGGAAGAAAACTTCATAAACTGCACACTTTGGTGTGGAACGATATTAAAAGTTGTCGGGCCCAAACTTGAAAGCAATTTTTATCAAGATTTTATTATTATTATTATTATTAAAAGTAATCTAAGGATTTACAATCATGATAAAGATCAATGGTAGTATTAATCTTTATATTTTCTTATATGCTTATACAGTGTAGAGCTATCCGTATTTTTTAGTATATTTGAATAGAAACAATTATGAGTTTTGAATTTTTTATATTGGAGTGAAAATTCGATATTTTTGCAGTAAAGATATCAAAGCAACGTACCAAACTTCATTTATCTTTTTTTTTTTTGTATTTTGAAATAATTGCTCAAACACTCACGGAAATACTGACTCATGGATAATCAATATTTTGACACATTATATTAAAAAAATTTAATACAAATCTACATTTTGATAATTTTGTGCGACACGCATAATATATCAAGGTGTTTCCGTTTTGGAATATCATGTATACGCATACACGATTTTTACATACAGATTCAGGCATACAGATTTCCTATCAACTAGTTTCATCTAATATTTGACACAAGATTACATCTAACTTATTTACAATTAATTTAAGAAAATTGTAATATTTTTACTTACGAGAAAGAAAGAAATTAAAAATTTCACAAATTCTTTGACTGAAATGAATTCTAGTGAATGCTCTGCCTTTTTAATTCCGGCCATTGAATTCAGAAAAGCTTAAAAACAGGATTAAAAAAGATTCAGGGACTTAAAGTGTTTAAAAAAAAGGGATTAAGCCATATCCAATATGCTACATTGAACTGAAATTTGAGAAAAAAAATGTTTATTTTTTAAGTCAATTATATAAATAATTACTTGTTTTAGCAAATTTCCCAAATATTTTAACGTTTCTAAAAAACTGAATTTGTTAATGTACGTTATCATGTTATACTTATAAAATAGTTATACTTTTTCAATTCTTATCCTGCTTTCTAATGTTATTTTAAAAGTTAGTTATTTAATTAAAGGTAATGTTATTTTAAAAATTAGTCATTTAGTCCCCATGCATGTTTCTTAAGTCCAGTGTTCAATTTGGTCCTAAGATGCATCAGTTATTCAATCAAGTTAATTTTTTTTTTCCTTTGTCTCTTGGAGATCTTTTTGATAAACTATGAAAATTAAGTATCAGGCGTTGTGGATGGGTACGATTTGCATTCTTTCAGCATTTTATTTATTTATTTCAATTCCCGCTGTTAGCTCACACTCCCCCTATATATATCTAGTTCATATTTTCCATCATTAATAAATTACTTTTTATTCATCCAATAAGTTCAAGTAACTTTTTAAAAACTTGTAGTGGATGAGATTTGACGTTAACTCAGTTTTTTCAAATATTAATTAGTTAATTTTTTATTAATTAATTAAAAACTACCTTTCTCGAAAAAAATTCGATTTCATTTCTCCATCGCTAAATAAGTAACGAATTCAGTTTGCTTTTTCCTCACGCCAATGAGATTAGGCTTAACATGTTTTCAGCAGATTATTTTAAACGATTCTGTTTATTTTCGTAATGTTTGATGCATTTAAAATAAGCATTTGAAATTAATCGGTTTGTTCGACTCATTTTGAAGTATTTTCGAATTAAAATAATTGAGAATAAATACATTAGAAATTTCTAATCTGTATTGCATTATCCAACTGGTGTAGTAAAATCACGCATTTCGATAAGTCAAATGAGTTTTGAATAATCAATTGAAGTTGAAAATTCAATGCTAGTAGAAATTTTTGATCGATTATTTATAGTAATTGTGATTACGATGTCGAGATAACCTGGTTGGTAGGCGTTAGTTTCGCATCCCTTGAGCTGCAAGTTCGAACCCGCCAACCGAAGACTTTCCGTATGTGTGTGTGTGTGGTGAACGTTACATTTGTCGTGATTGCAAGTCCTCTATGTCGAGAGTCATATTACTGTGCGTACTGGAGCAGAGGTGATCGTTCTCTGTTCTAGATCTAAATTACGATCTATAGATGAATGAATGCAGTCCGTCCCATAAAAAGCGTTTTTGACGTGTGTGAGCTAGAAGTCAGACTTCTGGACTCGGGTGCTCAACGGTCCATACTCTCAAAAGTTATCGCACCCCTCCTTCCGTTGTAAAGCGGAACACGAAAAGAACAACAACAATTGTAATAATTTAATAAAAAGTGACTAAAATAGAATTTTAATCTCAAGGAAACACCAGGGCAGGATAGTCTGGTTCGTTGGGCGCTGGAATCGCATCTTTTCGGCTGCGAGTTCGAACCCCGCCAGTTGAAGATTCTCTTTGTGGCTGTGATACCGCCATCAACTTCAAAAATTAGAAAGGGGAAAAAAGCAAACGAATAAATCGCAACAAACAAAAATAATAGTCCAACACCATGTTTAGACAGGAAAATGGAAAATTGCAATTATTATAATCATTTAATAAAAAGTAACTAAAATAAAAAAATTCCTTTGCTGACCTAAGAACGAATTGAATAAAAAAAATTGATTTTTATAATACTTGTTTATAATCTTCTTTCTCTGAGTCTGAGAAAGATGAATACCGAATATCTGCACCATGCGAATGATTGCATAAAAAACTTTGGAGACAAAACTTTACGAAAACCAGTTCTATAATACATGAAGTTAATAATTTACTGAAAGGAATATCATGAATTATGAGGCTTAAAGTAGTTAAATGAATATTACAATAAAGCATAACTATAGTTCATAAAATTTTAATTAATCTGATTTATGTTCTTAACCTTTAAAAACCTAGAGTTTCAATTTTGATACCAATATTTTAAACCGAATGTTCACATTACTATTAGTTTTTTTTATAGGTTGGCTGTACGTATTTTACTGTTGTCATATTTATATTCGCACAGTAATATTAAAAATCACACAGTAATATTAAAAATATTACTGTGTGAATATAATAATAATAAACACAGTAATATTAAAAATAAATCACTTTCGTAAATCGGGCTACTAAGGGTTAAATTATGCTGGCAAGTAATATGTAAAAAAATCCAGTTCTTTCTGTTATGTAAATAATAATAATTCGACAATATAAAGAGTTGGGAATTTATACTTGAGGTGGATTTCGTTTAAGGATTTCTCCATGAGTCTATACTGCGGTCATTAGGTTATACATTTAATTCTTTTGTCCGGCATTTTTTTTTACTATTGGTTTCTAGTATATATGTACTTCCACAGCGATATTAAGATTATTGAATTTGTGCATTTTAGTAATTGCATTTGTTGTTCTTGTTGACAGTGAAGTATTTCCTTTTTAAATATGTTCGTCCTATTAGTTATTTTGGATTTTGCTGCTGAATTTTATATGTATTTATCCGTATTGTGAAGATATAGAAATAAGGCAATAATAGACGCCGCTCCGAAAATATCTAAAAAGTATTACTACTTCTTTTATCAATACGGTTGTTATCTAATTACATAAATTTTATGAAGTGTAATGCATTTTCCCATATTAAATCCGACATCCTACTTAGTTGTGCAAAGTATTTCAACTCATTTTTACAACAGGCATATTTCTTTCATAACTGAAAGTAATTGCTAAAAAAAACATTGCTTATAAATAAGGAATCGGTTATCTCTTATGCCAGTTTTCGAGAGTTTTCAAGATATGCTGGTAAATATTTGTAAAATTTATACATCACAGCTTCTCTGAAATAGCATTACCACTATCTCTTCATTAAATTCATTTACTTATATGGATTGATAATTTTATTATGTCTATGGAGATAATCCACAAAAGTAACCTTTTTTTGTAAGCAAATTTCAAATACGGTTCTAAAACATTAAATGTTATTAATTAATTTGTGGAACCGTTGGGGATTCCTACCAAAATAAGATCCTTATTCCTTTACTGAATCCATCGACATGAATAATTATTAAAAAAATTTTCAATGATTTATATCTCCACTACCAGCGGCCATTAATATGAGAAAGAAACAGAATGTTGATATGAGAAAGAAAATGGAATGTTGCAAAATAACATAAGTGAAAATATGTTTTACAAGTTTAATTTAACATATTTAAGACATCAATTACTTTTCCACGGTCAATTTTATAAAAAGATGTAAAATACAAAGATGTAATGCAAAGTACAACTGAAACTTTTGTGAATTACTTTGTTTGATAAAATAGCAAATATAATAATAAATAATTAATGCTTTCTTTTACAGAATGGATGAAAATTAGAAAATTAATTTATGTCCATTGTATTTTTTCAAGAATACTAAACATTATAAACACATCGAAATTTATGAGGAATAAAATATATTGCAGTATAATATTTAAAAGGAATCGTTTGTTTGTTCAAGCTGCCTTTTATTATTTTTGAAGGTAGCAATTTCATTGAATATGTACACAAAATAATGGGAAAAAATGAGGGAAAATCGCAAAAAAATATCGATAATTTTAATAAATTTCACAAACATTTTAAAATCACTAGAATATTCTATAATTTAAAAAATAAAATTTTAATAAGGACATTTAATCTTTATTTACTCTGGTATATTTCACTATGTTTGAACTTTAAAATTTCCTTATTTTGAAGCATTCAAGAGAGGAGATGCCATAATTTTTTTTTAAATAAAAAGCAATGATTACAAACAATATTGAGTTTTATAAAATTGCAACGGGGTATTTAAGAACCCGGATCATAAATACATAATTAGCTAATTATATTTCTAGAATTATGCATTTCTTCAGATATCCAATCAATTTGGGGATTTGTATCTCTTATTATAATAGAATATGATGCCTGTTCTTCTAAAAAATAATTTATGTTATAAATTGTTATTTATATGTATCTGATTAACTGAACTATCCGTGTTTAGTTCTAATTCTAGAAAAATGCTACTATATTGCAACTATTGATTGCTCGCTTCAAAAATATTACAAAAATTTATTTGGAAAAGTAATGAAAGAATATGAATACAATTTTAATCCTTCATTAATTCCTTATATATATATATATATATATATATATATATATATATATATATATATACATATATATATATATTAGACCGAATGTGTGATGAAAATTTCTGTACTCAATATACATAGTAAAAATTAAGTGAAAACCTATCTGTTTATATTTACACTGCGTAACAGTTTAGAAAGTGCTATCAGCAATCGGGGTTAAAAAGCAATCTATGCACTCTTCCGACGTTTGTAGCCGTACAAAATAAACGAAAGCAATAAAATTTATCATGAATGGGCTGCAATTTGCTGATACCCGAGGCTTGTTGACCTCCCATGAAGAAAAGGAGGGGAAGGCAGAAAAACCGTGAACGCTTCCTACACATCTCTGGTAGAAAACCGCAACGCTTTCGCGACAGAAAACTAGTCCCGCTTCCTTCACTTTACAGAAGTTTCACTCGTAGAATGGAAACGCCTAGAGGGTTAAAGGAAATATAGAAAGAGGAATTATAAATGCATTTTTTTTCTAGTTTCAGTTCCTACACCCCAAAATATATATTTAAACACTTTTAATTGTTTCTTTATTTTAAGAATTTTTACACCTTTGCGAAGTTGAAGGAATTCTTAATAAAATATACTAATGAAAAAGAAAATCACAGAGCTCTGTAAAATAAAAAAAAATTATTCCATTTTGTGCATAAAAATGACTTTTATTTCAAATTAAAGAGAGTTTTAAAACTGCATTTAGATCATTAATATTTTTTGAGAAACGTTTCTCCAATTTATATAAACCAATATAAAAACTTTAAAAAAAATATAATGAGCCAAATAATTTTGTTCTTACAAAATTTACTGTTTAAATAATTATTTGTTTTCTTTTTTTCATATCCATACTCAGACACTAATAAGTAAATATTCAGCGAATCAAACAACTAACATTAGTTAAAAAATAAACATTGCAAATATAGAATTTTAGATTTGAAATTCTTTTTATTGCTGAGGAGCAAATAAGGTAATCTAATTCAAAGAAGTGAAAGTTTTTCCTCTTATTTTATTTAACATTCATTTTATAATTATTTTATTTAAGAAAACGATTTGTTATGCAAATATTTAGAGCATGTGTTCATTTATTTTATTGCTTAAAAGTTATTATCATGTGAGAACATGATGCTGTTTTGAAAGAGAGGCGTCAACAAAAATACGTAGGTGAAAAATACAAATTTTAAACATTAGGCGATAAATACAAGTTTTAATCACTAGGCGAAAAATACAAATTTTTATTACTAGGCAAAATAAAAAAAAAATATTATCTGCATAAGCATCTCAAAAAATTAGCTTTTAATAGCGTTTTGCTATTGAATTTACAAAATCTCCGATTAAAAAATAGGTTAATGACTACTACAAATAAAACCTAGAAAAATGTCACATTGATCACGTGATAATGTGGAATGAAATAAAAAGATAATTGGATATTTTTTAAAACAAAAAATGCTAGATAAAGTTTTTTTGGATCATTTTCAACACTAAAGTGACTCAATCAATGAAACGATTCAAATGAATAAAAAATATAATTTAACTTGCACGAGCACGTGGTGCTTGGCCATTTAAGAAATGACGTTCTAACATGCATGGCAGATTTCATTTTCATCTTTTTTTCTTTTTTCTTTCCTAATTTATATGTAAAGTAGAAAAAAAATACCCACACATTTTTAAATAAATTGCAATTTAAAAACTTCACTTGATAAAGAAATAATTTTCATACAACATTATTTTTTGAAATTAAAAATAAAAAAAAACTGTCGACATTTCTCTTAATTTTTTATTCATTATAATTATAGTTAGAAATTTTGGAAAATTGTTCAGAGGGGCATAATTACAACACCTACCTTATACATATGGTAGGTGTGTAAGGTATATATGTGGCTGTGTTAGCTGCAGGTCGTATGGTTTGGCCTGCAGAACGCCAACATACAATCACCAAAGCACTCATGCGAGAATCAGAGAAAACAAAAAATCATGACACATAGAGTTTGAAAATTTTTGTTTTATAAAGCAATGCAAAATTAGAGTATCCTAAAATTTTCTTAAATATCAGTTGCGAAATTATTGATAATTTAGTGATAATTTAATAATATTAGAGATAATTTAATATATATTTTAAATTTTCATTATTATTAACCTCAAGGAATTTACTTAAATCTAGAGGTAATTGATACAGTTAAATTCAGACAAAATGAGAAGAATTAGTCTTTTTTGAAAAGTAGGAATAAAGTTTCCGAATTAGAAACTTTTAACAATAAATGTAAATCGCATTTTACAAATTGAATATTTTATTTCTCTAATCGGCGTAAAAACTTATTTTTTCCTGTCAAATTATTCTAAAAAAACCGAGAAAAATGTGTAAATTCAATTATAAATACCATCTTCATAAATTATGCATCGCAAAGGATATGTTATACGAATGTAATTAAGAGTTCGTTTTTTCAAATAGTAATTCAATTGCTGAAGTAATTTTGATTCTTCACTATGTGTGATTTTCATTAGATTATCTAATATTCAATAGGAAATAGTTTCCAAGCAAATTCAGTTTTTGATCTCCTTTTTATCCAAGAAACAATTATCCTTTAAATGTAGTATAAACAAATAAATTGCGAACTTCAGTATAAATATCAATATGATCTTAATATTTAAACAAACTAATTAAAGATATGCAACTTTGCTATATTTTTAAATTACTAAGAATCTTAATAGTAATGATTTAAATTCATTGAGTGTTTAATGCCATATGTGGCTCAAAATTCGTGAATTATCACATCAATTAGGGGTAACGCAATACTGATTAGTAATTTCTAATTTTCTATATGCTGTGTTATTTTAATCCGAAAGTACTTCAAAAGGAATAAAATTAAGCAGATTCGATTTGAAATTATTTATCATTTTTTGTAATACTAAATTTGAATTTAGTATACTTTAATTAAACTTTTTCACTCTCTTTCTGTAGAAATAAAAAAAATAGTTAAACCAAATTTTAAACCTAAAAATTAAAACATTATGTAGTATGCTAAAGTTCTCTTTAAAATTGAACGTAGACATGAATTAAAAATGGAACTCTTCCTATTATTATAATAAAAAACAAAAGCCAATTAATATATTAAAAATAATTGGCAAGCTAGTAAATGGTTCTTCGTTTCCAGCTACTGGTACATTTCCTCCAAATTTATTTTATATGAAAATTCCTATTCCCCCACATTTCCTCAATGGTTCCAATTTTCCCACAGTCTATTAATTAAATATTAAAAATTCCATCAAATTAGACATTCTCTATGGAAAGGAATCAGGTCAGACTTCAATATTTCTAATCTCTATATCTGCCTCGGTCTTGGTCTAAGCCGACCCGTTTACTCGAAATGATGTAAGACCTTGAAGGTCACCAGGGAGAGAGAGCCATTATTTATTTATTTATTAAAAAGCTTGCAGTTATTACCAGAATATGGGCGGTAAATAAGAGTATATATTAAAGTTCATTGACCCGAGTGTTGCTTTGAGACTGTGAGTTAATACAACATAAATTAAATAAGACCAAAATATTTTCTTTACCATGATGTGACTTCCAGGCATTGCATCAATCGTGTCCATCTTCATTTCCAATAAAAATTAATGATTCCAAAATTCGTTTGCATTGTTAACATTTAACCTTACTAAATTGTATTCTTTCACACGTAGATCAAAATAGAATCTTGAAAGATCATCATCTTTAAAAAGTGGATTTTAAAACTTTATTTTATGACTTTTTTCTACTTATGAAGCTCTAATATTAAACACTTTTGTGCAAATTAAATGTACTGCCATCTTTCTATTAAGGCGAGCAGGGACCTTTAAAATGACTTTTTGCAATTTTCACCTTAGCAATTCGAAGTCTTACAGGTATAAAGAGTAACATTATAGGAGATGACACAAATTTTTTTTACGTATTATATTAATTTATTTATGAGTTAAGGTTGTTAATATAATACAATATAAAGATAAATTACGTTAATAAAAAATGCCCCAGGCGCTCCAAATTTGTTCGAAAACGCTCCAATTTTTATTATTACTATCTATAATTCTTTTGAAACAAAAAGTGGGATTAATCTCAAAGTTGTAGTACGAAATATCAAAATTAACCACTTTAATAACTCAAAACTACATAAACTTTTTTTTAAAAAAAATCAGTATTTTTGAGTTATTACATTGGTTAATTTTGATATTTTGTGCTCAAATTTTAATTTATTTTTTGTTCAAAGTTTAATCCCAAATTTTGTTTCAAAAGTTTTAGAGAAAGTAATAATAAAATTGGAAAGCTTTCAAAGAAATTTGGAGTGCCAGGAAAAATTTTCATTAACATTATTTAACACTAATATTTTATTTAAATTATCCTCCCGTTAACTTATAAATACATTCATATGACGCTTTAAATTTTTGTGTACCATCTCCTATAGTGTTACTCTTAATGCCTGTAAAGTTTCGAATTGCTGAGGTGAAAATTACAAAAAGTCATTTTAAAATTCCTGAGTCGCCTTAACACAGCATCTCAAATTTAGTTATCTATAAAAATGTTAGAGTAGTAGATAGAAATCTGGCAACCAGAAGCTGCCAGTAATTTTAATTTTTGGAATTCGAAACTAGAAATGTGATTTGTTTTTATTTTGAAAAGGAATGATAAAAATGAATTTGATACTTAAACATAAATTGCTCTGCATCTTTGAAACTTGATGGCATAAATGATTGCTGTGGAATTTTTAAGGCAGATCGTATTTTAGTGTGTGAACAACCAATTCAGTAAATTTTCAGTAACTTTAAAATCTTTTAAATGTTTCTTCTTCCGCTCTGTAGGAAGAAAACATTTTTAACTTCAAAATGAAGAATCTCGCAAATTCGCTAATGAATATGTTCTAATCAAGTTAAAAATGCTTTCTGCCATATTTCTAAGTTTATTGGCAAAAGTAAGAAAGTTCTTAAACTATTTCATTTTCTGTTTTATCAAACAAGTATATGGACGAAACAAACTTTCTCATTTAAAACTGACATTTTTATCACTTAAATTTTGCTAATTGATTTTACCATCATTTGAATCGTGCTTAATAAACTTGACTGCTTCGAAAGGTATTAATTATAAAAATCCCTTAATGCTTCTAGTTAAGAATTCTGCCTTATTGATTATGCAGAATTCTGAATTATTAAAAGATGCTTTTATGTGCATTCTCGGTATTCAGAAAATCTCACAGAATATAAATTAGGAAAGTAATTTAGCTTTCAATACCTAAAATATGTAAAATAGAAATAGTTATTTTTTAAAAGTACCAAACTTCCTTCGATATATTAACATTTTATTTTCAGTTTGAAATATTTCGAATAATTAATTCGTTGAAAATTTACATTTAAAGTTAATATCTGTCCATATTACGAAAATCAAAGATATAAAATTTTAAAATAATTTCTAAATATTTGTATAAGTCATAATTTAAAATATTTACAAATCTTAAAAAAAATGTATATTAGTGTTTGAATTATGGGAAATTGTTAAAATATTATGATTATTTTCGGTAGTAAAAAAAAGTTAGCTTATCTTGTAATTTACAATATAAGTTATAAGAAAGGAAAAGATTGAAATTGATGAGTTCTGAAAAGAAGGTCAATCAATTTGACATGACATCGAAACATTGAAAATAATTGAATATAGTTGATGTAACATTGAAAATAACATGTAATTGACATAACATTGAAAAGAAGATGTAATTGATGTAGCATTGAAAAAAACATGCAATTGACAACATTGAAAATAACATGTAATTGACATAGCATTGAACATAATATTAATTGGCCTAACATTGAAAATAACATGTAATTGATGTAACATTGGAAATAACACGGAATTGATATAACATTGAAAATAACATGGAATTGATGTAACATTGAAAATAACATGGAATTGATGTAGCATTGAAAATAACATGTAATTGACCTAACATTGGAAATAACATTAAATTGACACAACATTAAAAATTGACATAACGTTGACATAATTGACATAACATTGACAATAAAATGTAATTGACGCAACATCGAAAATTGACATAACATTGAAAATAAAATGTAATTGATATAACTTTGGAAACAATCAAAAAATTGACGATTTAAAAGTAAACAATTCTGTAGTGAATGTCAAGCAAATGAAGGGCAATAATAATTATTCTAGAGAGGACGATAATTTAACATAGAACTACAAAATTAAATGAAAACGAACTTTGGTGTACAAGAATTGTCATTCCCAAGTTGATTATCTGAATTTTTTTTAAAACTAATTAAGATTAAATGTTATCAACCTTTGTTATAACTTCTAAAACATTTTAAAATATATAAATTTCATACTAGCTTAAAAATTAAAATCTGTTTATTTCCTGATAACAATTTACTTATTGTACATTGTTTCATGGTACGAAATTCAAAGCAGAGTATTCACTGTTATAATAAATAGTAAATAGTGTACATTAAAAAATAAATTAAAAGGGTAGTTGTGATTTAGTGACGTTATAATATGATCGTACAAATTATTAAGGATTTCATTATTGATTGAATGTAGAAAAGTCAATAGTACAAGCATTAATTTTATAGTAAATTTATTGTCGTTTCATCAAAGTCTTAAAAGCAATTCAATTATTTTTAAAACATTTTGATGAAGGAAAGCAAGAATAAGAAGTAGTGCGTAAGATAATTAAAGGAAATCGAATACCATCAATATATCCGGATTGAATTTGTTGCCTAGTTTAAAGTTGGGTTAAAACATAGAGAATTACTCTTTAATATAAAGATATATAAGTACTAAAAATAGCTAATAACTTGAACATTATAATGCTATTTTGTTTTTGCTTATACTTTAAGGTTTCAATTTCTATGTAAATTTGTGAAATATTAAATGCAATGTTTAAATTTATTAATTATACATATATATCTGTCTTACAATGAAAGGAAAAGAGAGAACATAATTTTTTTTTATTTTGATTTTGCATTGTAATATCATTTTTATAATTCCTTAATTGATCTTTGGATATGGATTGACAAGTTAACTGCGTAGTTCGTTTTTAAACTCCCCTCCCCCATCCATTTCTTAAAGTCATTCAATGACGCATATATACGTCAAACGAAAATTAAAGGACTGGTTAAAGGAATGTGAAATGTAAATAAATACAAAATGCAGAAATAATAGAATTCATAAACTTTTCTTAGAATTCATTCTTTTCTTAGAAATAATAGAATTCATAAACTTTTCTTTTTTGTTTCGTCAGGTTTCATTAACTTAACATAATATCATGCTTTTTTTCAAACATTTCTTCGTGAATAAAAGAAGAAAAAACTATAAATGAAGTCATTTAGTTTGCCATAAGTATTCTTTTTTGTTTCCGTTTTTCTGAAATATCATTAAAATCCATAATAGAAAAATATTAATTATGTCTAGAAGTGTAAAATTCTATTTTCATAAACATTTCCAATGTTGGAAATGACCAAAGCACGTTTTATTGTTATAAATAAGATACGACAAAGAATACTTTAATTAATTTTTATACGACTTGAATTAATTTACAGAAACAAAACAATCATAGTCTTGTATGATAATTCTTGACATGTAAGGCTTTGGAAAAAGAGTTGCTTTAATTAATATTTTTTTATTTAACCTTGATTTGCATTCATAAATAGCAAAAAAGCAATAATCAAAAATAACACCCCCCCCTAAATATTTAAAAAATTTGCACAGGACAAAACCCTTTTCTTAGAGTTATCAACTAGGACAAGTAATTATTTTTTTGTTGGCACATATTAAGTAATTGGCTTATTACGTGCCAACTAATGAAAGTCTTTAAATGCTTTAATTAGATCTCGAATTAATGGGTCTGTAAGGTCTTTCCTCTATAAATCTAAAGCATAATAATGTAGAAAAATAATTTTTAAGCAATTTTAAAACCAAATAATGAGATTTTCAGTGATAGTTGCTTTAATTTTACACAAAGTGTTTCTGTAGTTTTAATTAATTAAAAAATTGAACATGCATTTTTGCACTAATTTCTGATATTTTTGTTTCTTTATTTATACAAATGAATGTTCCTAGAATAATGAATGGTGATTATGATGATGTGTCTACTTTACAACGGAAAAAAGGATGTAGTAGCTTCTGTTGGTAGGATAATGAATTCCCATTTTATGTGTTTATTAATCTATGCAATAAAGTAGAATAAATTTTTTAGAAAAATATTTAAAGGGAAACTGATTGTGCTTGAAAAATTAGAGGTTTTAAAGTTTCTGTTTCTAAATTCGAATTTTCTTTTATTTATTTTTTTATTCATGGAATTACTCATTTCAATCGTATCATATATTTTGGAAAGTTCATTTTTTCTTATAAAATTTAAACGTAATAAAAATATGAAGAATTTTTTAGAATGCATTTTCGCACTATAAGTACCTTCTATGAAAAATTCTGAGTCAACAAATTTAATAATAAGATAAATTTCCCAATCTTATTTTATAATTCTGATTTTATTGCTTTGAATGCAATTGATTAAAAAAATTTACGTATTTTAAGAAATACATATTGTTACTATATACTTTCAAGTACAATGTTTTCATGTTTTCTAAAAAAAATATGCATGTTTACTCATAAAATTGCCAGCATAAAAAAAACCGAATTTCAAAGTATTGCCTTCTCATTGAATCTACCAGACGTCAATGCTTAGATTGAATTTAATCAAATTAAAAAAAAAAAACTAAAGAACATTTATACGGTTCTATATGAGGAACTGCCTCAATTTACACCTTTAGTGCATAAAAGCAATCCTTTTCCTAATCAATGCACCGATCCTACATAACTACTGTGTTTCTCTCTGTTATTAATTACCTCAAGGTCACTAGAAGTGCCGACCATTATGAGTCTTTACATAATTCAAGCGAATATACATAATTCAAGCAAAATATTCAAGCAATATATATCAGTTTAATAAAACCTTTTTGATCATTTTTAATATTTTTAAAATGATCAATTTTAACTCAGAATAAAAAAATGAATTAAAAGAAATTAAACACTTAGTTTTTTTTTTCTGATTGAAACAAATAAAAGAAATATCTTCCTTTATATACATCAAAAGAAATATTTTTAGTGCTATTATATACACTGAAGTGACAAAAGTCATGGGATAGCAATATGCAAATATACAGGTGGCAGTAGTATCGCAGCGAAAAAGTATAAATGCGCAGTTCGTTTTCCATAGCTTTCATTTGTGTTCAAGTTATTCATGTGAACAGGTTTTTAGTGATTTATGGCGGCACGAGAATTAACAGACTTTGAACGTGGAATGTCAGTTGGAGTTAGACGCATGGGGCATTCCATTGCGGCTATCGCTAGTGAATTCAACATTCCCAGATGCCCAGTATCAAAAGTGTGCCGAGAGTATGAAATTTCAGGCATCACTTCCCATCATGGACAGCGCATTGGGTGACTACCTGCACTTAACGACCGAGACCGCCAACGTCTGTGTAGAAGGGTCAATGTTAATAGACACGCAACACTTCGTCAAATAACTGCAGGAATCAATGTGGGACGTGTCCGATAGGACTGTGCGGCGAAATTTGTCTTCCTTGGGCTATGACAGCAGATTACCGACTCGAGTGCCTTTACTGACAGCACGACAACGCCTGCAGCGACTCTCCTGGGCTCGTGAGCATATCGACTGGTCCCTAGATCAGTGGAAAACCGTGGCGTGGTCCGATGAGTCACGATTTCGGATGTTACGAGCTGATGTTAGAGTTCGAGTGTGACGCAGACCCCACGAAACCATGGACCCTAATTGTCAGCAAGGCACTGTTCAAGCTGGTGGCGGCTGCATAATGGTGTGGGCTGTTTTTACATGGCATGGACTCGGTCCTCTGGTTCAACTGAACCGATCATTGACTGGAAATGGTTATGTCCAGCTGCCTGCAGATCACTTGCAGCCATTCATGGACTTCACGTACCCACACAACGATGGTATTTTTATGGATGAGAATGCGCCATGTCACCGGGCCAGAACTGTTCGCGATTGATTTGAGGAACATTTCGGACAATTCCAGTGCATGATCTGGCCACCTAGATCGCCCGATATGAATCCCATCGAACATTTATGGGACATCATCGAAAGGTCCGTTTGTGCCCAAACTCCTGCACCATCCACACTTTCACAATTATGGATGTCTATACAGACAGCATGGCTCAATATTCCTGCAGAGGACTTCTAACGACTTGTCGACTCCATGACACGTCGAGTTGTTAGTATTCGCTGGGCAAATGGAGGAACGACACGATATTAACAGTCATCCCATGACTTTTGTCACTTCAGTGTATAAATAATAGTTTGTTTAGTAGAAGAATATTGAAATTTCGTGTAATATCAATCAACAAACATATATATCTTAAAGAATAATTTTATTTGGCCTCTATGTATTCTCTTCTAGGTTAATATTTAAAAGTTTAAGAAAATAAATCCTTTAGAAATTAAATCACAATTTGAAAAAATATTTTAATAATCAATTTTCTCTGGAGAACGAAAATTTTCATATTAGCAATCTGCAGCATTATTAACTATAAAATCTATATTTCATTAAAAAGAAAATGTGAATTTTTTTTCTGGATCTTTCAGGAATCAGGGTTTATTGATTTCCGATGCATTTGAATTTTGTTATTTCTCAAGGTTTTAACAGGAAACATATAAGCAAAGAAAACACAGTATAATATTTTATTTTTCTATAATAATTCAAATGTCATCTTTCCAGTCTTGGGCTAAAAATATAATTCTTTTGCCTAAATTTGAAAACCAGAAATTAATTTTTAGTTAGAGATCGTATACCGCATTATCAAATATTATGTTTTTGTATAGTGTAAAAAAATTTCTAAATTTCAATCAAGTTTTTAAAGGTATTCGTAAATGGATATAATTCTATTCATAAGCATACATATTTGATATTTCAAAAGCATAGCGAGTTTAACAGAACGAAATTGAAATTTTAGGACTGGAATTGAAACTTTAAATATCAAATTTCTCAAAAAAAAAGAACTTAGAAGGCTAAAATATATAGGTACATGACGGCAATTTCGAAATAAAGATCTTTTTCAATCACCAATTTATCACTTTTTGTTGAGATGATTTTTTCAGCTTTTTTAACTTTATGAAAGCTTTCTTCGAACTTGAATAAAAATATTTTTTAAAAATAGTTTAAATTGTTCGATTAATCCATACATTTGCAAAATCTGCCACTTTTTGTTGAGACGTTTTCTTTAAACAGTAATAAAATTACTTAAAAAGTAGATTAGATTGTTTAATTAAGTAAAACGTTTTTAATGATTGGCCGTTCAAGAGATCATGCTCTGACATGATACATTGAAATATGCATAGCAGATTTCAGTTATAATTTTTTTCCTGTTTTCATTTTTCTTTTATATAAAAACATTTTTTCAGACAACTCTTTTGTGAATGTCTCTTAGATGTATGTTCTAATGAATTTCAGCAAAATTAAAATTTGTATATTGATAATGATATCATATTGACATATGATAGTTTTTGAAAGTTTGACACATTATAACTTCTGCTTCTCACATAAAGTCTAAAGCAAACAAATGATTTTTTTTTAAAAAAAGTAATTGAATGCATGTATTGTTGTGATATATATTTAAAAAAACATCCAGATTTTAAAAATAAACGTATATGCGATTACAGAAACTATTGAACTGAAAAAAAAATTAATATCTTTCAAAAGTTGTAATTGATTTAAAAAAATTATATTTAATATATATTAAAGTTTGCTATTTCTAGAATAAAAAAAGAAAAGAAAAATAAAAATGAAATCTGCTATGCATATTTCAATGTATCATGTCAGGACATAAGTTCTTGAACGCCCAAGCACTATGTGCTAGCGCAAGTTAAATTATATTTTATTCAGTTTAATGGTTTCATTGAATGAGTCATTTTAGAACTGCAAACGATCCAAAAAAGTTTGTCTCGCATTTATTGTTTAAAAAATATATCACATTTCCTATTTATTTCATTTCATATAATCATGTACTCAAAGTGAAAATTTTCTAGGTTTTATTTGCTGCAGTAATTAACTTTTTTTAAAAATCAGAGATTTTATGAATGCAATTGCAACGCATTATTAAAAACTGACTTTTTGAGATGCTCGTGTACATAATCATATTTTTATTTTTCACTTACGGATTTTTGTTGGTGCCAAAAAACCCATCTCAAAATCAGCATCATGTTCTGACATGATAAAATATCAAATAGAAAAAAATATAAAATATCATATTAAAAAAAGAAGAAAAATATTTCCAGAAATTCAATCAAGATATCTTTTATTAATTTAAGTTGAGGTGAATTGAATTCGGAATCAGATATTCGGTTCATTAATATCTAATCGTGAATTCTCTACTTCTTTTATTCTTACTACAAAATACTTTCCCGGATGTAAAAAGTAAGCCATCCGTATGAATCAGTTTTCTAAAAGAGAGAGAGAGAGAATTTTTTTTTTAAATTCTGCCTGTTGTGTCATCGCCAAATTACAAATCTCGCCAAGCTACACTTTGTCTGGAAAGGATCTATTTATTGATTGCCCATCTGGCTGAGAGGGAGTTTTATAGCCGCTTAATTGCGTGCTATGAAGCACTTGAGAAGCTTATAGGGAGCACTTCCTTCTTTCTTCACGGATTAAATTGAATCAAAAGAGGAGACACTGTCTGTATTTTATAAGTAATATGAGTGCTTGCTTTTCAGAGTATGTTTATGGTAAGAGGATGAAAAAATGTGTTTATTGTCTCTTCTTTTTTTTCGTGATCAGATGAACTATGAAGGAGAAAACTATAATAAAAAAAATTAAAATGTCAACTGCCATGCATATTTCAGTGTATCATATCAGATCACAATTTCTTCAGAGGCCAACCACCACATGCTGGTGCAAGTTAAATTATATTTTTCTTCTTTTTAAATGTTTCATTTCACTTTAGTATTGCAAACGATCCAAAAAACTCTGTCTCGCATTAATTGTTTAAAAAAATATAACATATCCTATTTATATCATTACATATAATCACGGGCTGAAAATGACATTTTTCTTGGTTTTATTTGCCGTAGCAATTAAATTGTATTTTTAAATCAGAGCTTTTATAAATGCAATGGTAACACGTTATTAAAGACCCACCGGGGATCAGCTGTATGATAAATCTGTCATTCTTAAAAGTCCTCTCTCTGAATTGGTATGGAGAGGTGGGGTTGCAGCTCAGGTGGTCCTCGTCATCTTCCCAAGGTTCAAAATTAATAGCTCCATCTTTAAATAGCCCTAGTATTGCTTTATTACGGGGCGTTAATTTATCTAAACTGTTGTTGTTCTCGTGTCCGTTTGCAACGGAAGGAGAGGGTGCAGTAGCTTCTGATGTTTTATATACCTGAGGACCCGAGGGCAGAAATCCTATTTCTAGATCACACTCGCCACAGATCCTTTTTAAGAGTCGGACTTTATTTATGCATTTTATTCATTCATCCTCCTTCTGGAATAGAGAATGATCACCTTTGACCCAGTATCTCTAGTGGTATTACTTCGTGATCACGACGATGGAGTACTTCGTGACTATGACAGATTTAACGAGTGCCAGTCACTACACACTCGGGTAATCTTCGGCGGCCGAGACTCGAACCCGCAACCTAAAGAATACGAGTTGAACGCTCTACCAACTAGGCTATGTCGGACCATATGCTATACGATATAATTTTTGTAACGATACAGATATATCGTATTTCATATCAGTGAATGTTTTTGTTATTTCTTCTTCGATTAGCGGTGCTGCTAGTGATGTAGACCTCAACGATACTTTTGTAGATTCTCACTTATTTAGGATTATTATATCCTTACCAATTCTTAAAATCAGGTAAGAGACTGAACACTCATTACTAAGCAGCGTTCTTCATGAAGAATGCTTAAAGTGTAAGATTGTTGCAGCACTGGAATATCAACTTCAACGAGCTGATGAAATCGTTCAAAAGAAACAATAACATGGCGTAGCACGTCACGTAAAAGGATTTTTAAATTAACTGTTTGTAATTGTGTAATATTTATGACATCAAACGGTGAAAACAATTGGAAATTAAGGTTTTTACTTTATATAACTAGTTCTAACTGGATAAAACTGGTTTACACAGAAATGATCAAGACATTTCCACGTTTGGTGACAAAACTTACGCTTGATTTTTAAACTTATAAAGCATATTATGCAACATTTAAGACTTAAAATGGTAAAAACAATAGGAAATTAAGGTTTTTACTTTATATAACTAGTTCTAACTGGATAAAACTGGTTTACGCAGAAATGATCAAGACATTTCAATGTTTGGTGACAAAATTTTCACTTGATTTTTAAACTTATAAAGCATATTATGCAACATTTATGACGTCAAATTGTAAAAACGATTGGAAATTAAAAGTTTTTAATTAATATAACTGATTCAAACCAGATAGAACTGGTTCAGACAGGAACGATGATACGACGTACGAATATTTTTCCAATTTATTGGATAGAACCGGCAATATCGATTGGGCAGAAGATGATGGTTGTCCTTTAGGATAATAAAAGATATTTCCTTAAATAAATAAATAAAATTTATAAAAAAATGGGACACCTGATACATTGAAATAATCATATGTTACATTAAATTTTTTTAATTCTAATTTCCTGAATTTTCTTATTTTTCGCTTACTTTTTTATAGCGAATTTTTGATTATCGATTTTCTTATTATATGTCATAACACTATTATTGATCTTTCTTCCTAAAACTATTAAAATTAGGCAATTTTATTAAAAAATCTATTGTTGAAAATTTGAAAAAAATTTGATTAAATAATTTGAGGTGATTTTAAAACACTGCTTATATATGTAGGAAAAGAATTGATAAAGCTCTGCCTTTGAATCAAACATGCTTTCTTTTAATGAAATTTAGATTAGAGATGTGATACTTTAAAATGATATAAATAATAAAAAATATTTAAATGACATTTAATTATGTCAAAATATTTTCACCATAAAAGGCATAGTTAAATTTATCCTCAATCAATTAAATTAATGAGCAGTTATTATTAGTGTGGGAATTCACCTTATTTGACTTGGCATGATTCCAAATTTTTTCCCCAACTCAATGATTTCTCATTAGTATAGCTCTTTCATTATACGTTTAAGACAAGATTTCAAAAATGCAATTCATTTTCCTGATAAATTTATTTTCCCCAAAATTAATTATGTTTTGTTGAAGAAATTAGTAGATAAACGAAGAATGCTCTTAAATAAACGTATTAAGTACTGTGTTACATTTCCATATATTGCATCTTTTTAAATATTAAGTAAACTCTTCAAAGGTTGCACCTTGAGGGATCTCCATTTTCACGTTTCTCCCGCACATTGTAATAGAGTATGGAGTTTAAAGAAAATTCTACATACCTCTATTAGTAGGAGAGATAGAACCCAACTTCTTGAATTTCTTATAATTATTTTACCCGAAAGTTGGGCAATTTGTTGAGAAAGACGAAGGGAACTTTTCTAAGATCTCTTCAAAATGAGTCTAATTGCGTTGGGGAAAATTTATAATAGATTCATAGCAATTTTTCTTTCTGCTTTATACCTAGTTGAAATCAAACCGATTTATAATTTTTACTCGATGACCTGTTTTTATTTCCTGTTTTCAATGACCTGTT
>JAOUZG010048984.1:2407312-2427312 GCA_026289955.1 Argiope argentata
TATGATTAACTATTTTATGATTATTTAATATTTATGATTAACTATTTAATGATTAATTATGATTAACATTTTTTATGATTAAATATGATTAACTATTTAAAGATTAATTATGATTAACATTTTTTATGATTAAATATGATTAACTATTTAATTATTAATTATTTTATGAATATTTACTATTATATGATTATTTAACAGATTATTATTAATTATGAATATTTGCTTTTTTATGATTTTTTATGGTTATATGCCATTTCGTGATTGATTATTATTATATCCTATTTTTGATAATTTATTGTCATTTCCTATTTTATAATTATTTATTATTATTTAACATTTTATGATTATTTTCCATTTAATGATTATTTACTTTTTTACGGTTATGTAGGATTATTTACCATTTTATGATTACTGATAATTATTTAGCATAAAGTAAATTTTCCTAAGTAACCATAAAAGTCTTATTAAGAAATATTTAAAGACTAAAAAAACACACCCTTTTCTTAATTAGTGTAGCAGTCTCAAAAAAGTTCTTTTTCCTTTCTTATATTATAAGTGATCCTTGAAATTAAGTATTTCCATTAAAAGATTTTCTTTTTAACCAAAAGATTTATTCTTCACTTCACCCAAATTTTCTTTAAAACTTTTAAAATAAATAATTAGCAGATTAGCTCTGTATAAATTTAGAACTGTTGAAAAGAGAATTCAATTTCGAAGTAAAATCTAAGAAGAAAATTATTTATGGCGTCTCCTTTTAACTCATTTTAAAGATAATCTGGAAATGCGCAAGCGTTTAGTTTTTTTAAAACAATGCAGTATTAAGAAAAGATATGCATCAAAGAAGATGAAAAGAATAATGCAAAAATTCATATAACGGTAAATTATGAAAGAATTAAATTGGCTTTTTTGAAAATGTTGGATAACCACTAATAGCCATTTTAAATTATTTATTTTTTCGTAATTTTCTCTCGGAATTTTTTTCAATAGTTTGTCAGGTAAAAAGATAATGATTTAAATTTTTACAAAAGTCTATACGACTTTTTTTTGTATCTAAATGCAATTCTGAAATATAAAAGAAAATAATAAATATATTTTCATTTCAATGTAATTACAGTGTTTATCATTTTCTGCAACAATTATTATTCATGTGAGAGAGAATTCTTTTATTTTCAAAGTAGCTTTATCATTACCTTCATATTTATAAGTATTAAGTAAGTATTCACCGCATTCTCGAAGAAGAGAATTGTAATGGAGTTTTGAAGGAAACAACATATTTGCATGTGAAAAGGCAGTCATTATGTATTTATGAAAACTAAAATGGGAGACCACATTTGTACGTTTATTAATTCTGTGATTTTCTAAATGAATTTATATTCCCTTTTCTTGTATCACTGAGCATATAAATCTCAAAATCTTATTTTTCCTAATTAACACTTAAACTTGTTATTATACATTTTATTATTTATTAATATATTTGTATCCATTGTTAAAATATTATATTTAATAATTGACACCTTTAGAAATCGTCTATTTTGCTATGTAATAATTTTTGATAAATTTAATTAAATACTTTAAATATCTTGCTACAAATAGCAACGCATTTTTAGGCATAGAGGAAAAGCTTTAAAGCATTTTCCTCTATGTCTTTTTTAATTTTAAATAATTTCGTCTGAAATTTGAACTTTCATTACAAAGGAAAAAGATCACATTTAATGTTAATCAAAACCTATTTTGTATGAAACGATTTAAAATTGATAAACGTTTAAAATTATTCACTAAATTTTGAAAAGTAAAACTGTAAGTACAATAATAATCTAAAAAATCAATAAAACGCCAGTTTACCCTAAAATATACTCATAATGAAAAAGTAAGCAATAAATATATTTTAATAATTCAAAATGTTAAGTTTTATTTCATTCACGTCTCATTTTAAATAACACTAGAGATATTTGAGAGTAGTTCTTGTAATTCTGAATAGTGGTTTGATGATGAGGCAGACATCCGAGTAAACTCCCCTTCTTTAAACTTCCACACCACACCAGGGGGAGGACGTTTAGAGCCAACTGATTTAGTATGTACCAGGGCACGTTCCTTCTCAGGAATTGGATCTCAAACTAGTAATCCTTTGGTTTCAAAACAAAGACCTTATTACCAGGTCATCAGAGACCCATAGAAATGTGAAAAAACCCTAAAAACATTAGTATAAGGGTACTTACGTATTATACCGTCTTCGACAACGATTTAGTAACTTTTCAGAGAAGGATTTATATTTGGCGATAAATCAAAAGGTTACACAATTGCCAGCTTACCATAATTGGCGGTTTAGCAACTCATTGGCGATTACTTCAAATTTGGCAATAAAGTTGAACTATATAATACGTAAGTGCCAGTATAAGTAATGGATGGTATCCTGTTTTTCATTAGCAATGAAATATGCTATTGTAAATAAAAGTAAGATAAATGTTAAAAAATCTATAAAAAAGAATGAACTACCAAATCCGAATGAATTCACTTTCATTTGCTATTTTCTAAATATCGAACTTTTTTTGAACATATAATTTCTTGTTTTTAATACAGCAACATCAATTTAAAAATATTAAAAATTATATTATTCCAGAAGATTTAACATAATTTTTATTTATTTAGTTTGGATAATTCAGTTTTTATCATTTATTTTCATTATCAAATATTGTATTTGATAATAAACCTAATACATGTTCTTTATACAGTTAATTAATATCACAGAACTTTTATTTATTTATTGACCATTACTTTTCTGATTTAGCTTAATAGGTAGTTAAGCTTCAAGTAGTTGGTTAAGTCCAACTAATAAAGAACATAACTTGGCGGTGGAAATTTAACATAAGAAGACATATATTGGGATACATAAAATATTTCCTAAAAATAGATTATTCAGGAACATTTTTACGTCCATTTATCTTTCTTTGGATTAAAAAACAAACAAACTGCAGAAATATAAAGTAAATTTATTAACATACGCTATAAGCAAACTTGATTAATTATCGATAAAATATATGTGAAGATTCAGAAATTTGTCACATAAACAGGCTAATTTTTCCAATTCCCTGCTTGCAGACCTGTGTCATGTTTCAAATTTTCAAAAGTTATATTTTTGAAACATGTAACAGATTTTAATTTTTGTTAAAAGATATATTATTAAAATTACCAAAATATCCTAATAAATCCCTACGTTTCAAACTTCCCTGTGTAAGGCGAATACATTTTTAAATAACTGTCTATTTCTCTGTAAATGGGATGGTTTAAAAATATTATTTGGGCTATATAAGATTTGGAATGAAATTGGAATTTTCACCAAATAAATTATAGATTTCCATTAAAATTTAATGAAATTCTAATACAGGAATCTTATCTCTTTTCCTTTGTTAAAGAACTTTTTGCAATACAAAGTTTTCTACTTTTGTTGTTACTAAACTCAATAGTCTGACTTAGTCAGAAAAAAATCTAAAAATCCTCTGAAACGGAGAAAGTCAATGACAAGGAAGGGATAATAATTAATTTCTCCCCAAAGAAGTCCTATGCAGTCTAAAATATGTTCATGTTGGTGACCTTCGGATAAAGATTGTAAGATTTTTCGCCTGAGAAAGGACATTTAACGTGACCCGACAGGCAAGTATTTATTTCTCTATCAAAAGGGAGAGATAAGGAATGGCTGTGCTTATTGGCCTTATATCAATAGTGATTAGTGGATACCATTCAATTCTTTTTATTTAGGGACTTCACCTGACAGAAGAGTTCTGAGTATGTCAGTTCATCAGAGGATGAATTCACTAAGCTGATTCCTATCCTATCAAATCTTTCAGCTATTTCATTACCAACTATATCCACATGAGATAGGTTTCATTGAAAATGAATATCATGTTGGAGTGAAACCAGCTTCAACTACTGAAAAATAGACAAATTTGCTTTATTTCCAACATAGGTGCTCCATTGAGCTTCTGCTATGAGTAAGAACCCAAAAGTTCTTATAAACATTTTCGTGTATAATGGTTTTAATCCAATGTTTTCGAATACTAGCTAATGAATTTATTTTCCTTCAAATCAATATAAATTGTTGTGTATAAATTTTTCTTTCATAGTGGTTTTATTGTTTATTTAGTGAGGCAAACATGTTGGAGTAAAATCAGCTTCAACTTCTGAAAAATAGACAAATTTGCTTTATTTCTAACATAGGTGATCCATTGAGCTGCCGCTATCAGTAAGAATCCAAAGGTTCTTATAATTATTTTCCTGTAGAATAGTCTTAATACAATGTTTTCGAATACAAGCTAATGAATTTACTTTTCTTCAAATCAATATAAATTGTTATGTATATATATTTATTTCACAATATTTTTAATGTTTATTTAATGAGGCATCATTACTTAATAAAAATCCATTATACTGATTTACAAAATTTGTATTTGTATTGATTCGTGATAGTTAAAATCCTGATTCTTGCAATACAAAAATCATTATCAAAAGAAAAAAAGCTAATTTATAAATATCATGAATTATTCTTTTACTCTGAAATGTATTATCATCATTTGTTTCAAAAATATCTTGATTCTGCCCTTATAGGATGAAATATGATGATATATTTTTTAAAATATTATCATCAGTGTAACAACTTCAATAAAACACTATCAATAAATTTCAAATTTAAAGATTCGTGGGACAATTCATGCTCCATATTTCAAAATTATTGGTGACATATTAATGTATTCTAATGTACTTTATTCAGAAAAGGCTCGTGTGTCTTTTTTATAAATTAATGATGCGACGTATAATATTTCACAGAAATGTAATGCTGCTGTCATTTCACTGAGCAATATTAATCATTTTTGCAGCATCTATTCAGGAAAAATGATTCTGATTTATCGAATCAGTCTGTCATAAATCTTTCTTAATGATTAGCTTCCAAGATATATTTGGGCAAAGAAAACTCAGCATTTTGAGATTTCAAGAGGGGGCATATTTCTGCCAGCATTTTATAATAAATGAGATTTGAAAAATTTGTTTTCCTATGTATTACACTAAGTAAAAATAATGTAAGCTCATGATATGAAAACTTGAGAAGTTAAAATAAATATTTAAATATTTTTTTATCTATCTACAATTTTGAAATTAAATTATGTTGAAATATTCTAAACACATTTTAAGAACACAAATAAGTCGATCATAACGTAAGGAATTAATTAAGAACGTAAAAAAAAAATACAAAATAAATTTGTTTCAAGCACAAAGAAATGAAATCCGTAAAGCGCAGTAAATTTGAATAAATAGTTTATCTGAATAGCGACAAATATCTGAATACTACGACAAATATATGAATAGTTTATCTGAATAGTACAAATTATCCAGCATTTTCCCTTGCACTAAAAAAGAAAATCAATCACTCAATCTCACAATGATGAAAATGCATTGTAAACCGTATTAAAGAATTTTTATCCTATAATCATTTAAGAATTTTTAAAAACAAATTTCCTGTAAGTATGAAGCATTTATCCTCTGAATTTATGTACTTTTCATATTTCTATAAAACATCACTTTGAAAACACTTTGGTGATAATTTTTTTTGTGCTTTCATGTTCGTATTTTGCTGTGGAATAAACTTTCGGCCTTCTTTATAGACTCTCTTGGTAGACCGTGGTATTCATATCAGACTGTCATCAATTTAAAATTCATAAAAAATGAAAAAAAAAATGTTTAATTTGTTATGAGAAACTGACCAGAGAATCAAAATTTCAAATTTATAATATCAGTTTATTGATTAGAACCATTTATATCAACATGTTTCTTTATTATAGTATTTTTTCAAAATATATGATTATAATATTTAGAATGCCAATTGAAAATTACATTTATGGATGTCATGTATGATTATTTGGTGTAGATAGAAACTACTAACATTTAATGCCAAAAGAGGTCGCCAAATGTAGTAATTTCATTTTGAGGATCCATATCTTGTCACCTGATATAATTTAGCTTTTTAATAAGATATTTCATTTTCAAATTTTTAGCATTAGTAGGTCACGAACTTAAAATATTGTTACTGATTATTGATATTTTAGTATGAATATTTATTGGAGATAATTCAGATCTTTTCAAATGTGTTGAATTAACCAGTTATATAAAAATCATGCTGATTGAAATATCTATAGACTCTAATCCAATGGTCTTATATATTTGTATATATTTCATTATCATGTAAAAATGTGATGTAGTTTTTGGTATGAAGTTTTTGGCGCCAACAAAAATTCGCAGGTGAAAAAAAAATATTGTCTGCACGTGCATCTCAAAAAATTAGCTTTTAATAAAGTTTTGCCATTCCATTTACAAAAGTTCTGATTAAAAAATAACTCAATGACTACAGCCAATAAAACCTAGAAAAATGTAATTTTGAGCATGTAATTATTTGAAATGAAATAAATAGGAAATGTGATATATTTTTTAAACAATAAATGTGAGACAACGTTTGTTTGATCGTTTGAAATACTATAGTTACTAATTCAATAAAACAATTAAAATTAATAAAAATATAATTTAACTATCACTAATACGTGGTGTTTGGCTGTTCAAGAAATGATGTTCTGTCATGATATATTGAAGTATGAATAGCATATTTCCTTTTTAACTTTATTATCTTATTATATCGTTTAAAAAATAATATTTATTCTAATCTTTCAATGTGACCCATTTCAGTTTTTATTATAAGAATTTTTTTAAACAATAAATGCGAGACAAAGTTATTTTTTATTGTTTGCAATACTAAAGTGACTAATTTAATAAAAAAATAAAATAAACAAAAATATAATTTAACTTGCACGAACACGTGGTGCTTGGCTATTCAAGAAATTGGGTTTTAATATGATAGAATGAAATATGCATAGCAGATTTCATTTTAATCTTTTATATTATTATTATATTTTTTCAAAACTTAGCATTGTACTGGTGTCTTTAGGAAAACATTAAACTGGATAAAATGCTTTAGGATTAGAACACAAAAAGAGCTTTTTTATTCAAACAATAGAGTGGTTGCTTATTAAAATTATATTGTTATGGCCAAGAATAAGAAAATGTAATTGGATATAATATCACCGTAGACACTTCATCGGGAAAAAAGTATTGCAGACTTTTTTTGATATCTAAGTTTTTTTTAACTTCCAAATTGGATTTTAAACTTTAAAAAATAACTTATAAAAGAAAGCAAATACTAGGAGAAGAAATATTATCTAACAATTTGTTACAATGATTTCAAAATGAAAAATATACAAGCACTTAGTTGTTCTTTTCTTCGATCAAAAAGTGTTTTCTACGCCATAGGGTATTCTAAATAAAAAGAAAGTTAATCGAATTGTATAGCGACCAAATATTTTCCGCGTCGTTATCTTCAGCGATTTTCTTCACCCGACCATATAAGCAGAGTTTATACTAAATCTCTGATACTTTCGATGTTATTTCCACGTGCGTGAACATTATTTTCTACAAACAGTAAGAAATAAAAGTAAATACAACCTTTTATAGGGTGAAACCTTCTAGAAAATGGAGGGGATTTACTTTAAAGATAAAATTCATCGATACATTATCGAGAGAACCGTCTTCACTTTGTTAAGAAAGAAAATGGCGCAATTTTAAACATTTGATTAAATTTATGTTTTTAATTTTGTTCTTAAAAATAGAAGGACAATTTTGAAAGTAAAAGTACTAATAGTGATGATGAGATTACCATTGAACAATCTTGTGAAATATTTTACATTAAAATGAAACTGGGAAGACATTGGTTGTTTGATACTCGACATAAAGAAAGAAATTCAGATGGAATCAGGAAAAAGAAAAGAAAAGGTTTTGTTGCATAACATAAAATATCATCTTGCCTTGAGAAAAATAAACTGTTTAAAATTTTTTTTGCTAAGTCAAAAGCCCCATAATTTTTTATTATGGAATAGATTAACTTTATATTAATGGTTAAATAGCTTTTAATATTAATTTATATCGGATATATTTCTAACTAACATTTATTGCATTTAGATATTATATTAAGTGCATAATCAAGATGATTTTTAATTGTTATTTAACTTTCATTTTTTATTTACATAAAACAGAAGGTTAACAATTCAAGAATGAGTCATGCGTAGGAAATGTAAATAAAAAATCTATTTTTCAAATCATGAAAAAAGAGCTGTCGGAGTTTTGGCTAATTAAAAAGTGCATAGTTTGATAACTTTCTTATTTTTCTATTTGGTCCAAAACGGTTTTAATAGTCTATTAAATGTATATATTTTCTAATTCATTAAAAATATCATTAGACATTAAATTTAGAATTACATTATTATGATCAGCAATTATCAGTAACTCTTGTTGTTATACATTTAATACGGAACATACATCGAAAATTGCTCGTTTCTGAAAGAAATGAAATTCACTTGCGAAAGATTAAAATTTTATCCTATAAAGTAATTACAAAATTAAGTATTTGTAAAATGTCCAGAATATGTCAAAGTTTTGAAATGTCGTGAAAGGTATGGCATTTTATCATTTTTAATATGAGAGATTATGCCTGATATATGTGATTTTACACTTTACGAATATTTCTATAGGTAATTGATCATCATTAGATAAATAATTCAAATGATTTGAATGAACATACCTGTGACGTTAATGACCATTTAAATGATTAGTTATTTATTCGATAATGAATTTTAGCCTCTAGTGATAAATACATTATTAAAGGATAGGAAGGAAGGAATTATATTTATATTTAAGTTTAATTTTCATATCAACTATCATAATATTCTTTGCATTATATCGAAAGACTCTGGTGGACAAAATTAAGAGGTAAAAAGCATTTTTACACATTTCTCGGAAAATAACACATGCAATCTGGACAGTTGAATGCCATATAATAGCATTATGGCTCTGAAGTCGCTGACATGAGCTGATCTTTTTACTTTGTTGTTGAATTTTAGGTGAAATGAGTGAACATTATCGTTTAGACGAACGTATGAGGTGGGGAATCGTGGGTAGACCTGAGGCAGGGCAATCCCAAGCTTAGAACGACAATACCCGACCACATAGGACTGTCCTGGTTGACGAGTATCTGGAAAGCGAAGATATTCACCGAATGGATTGGTCAGCCAAATATCCTGATTTTAACCCTATTGAACATGCTTGGGATGATCTTAGAAGGGCTATTGCAATATACTAATCCCAATCCAGAACCATTCCAGAGTTAAAAACTCTCTGGTTGAAGAGTTGGAGGGTCTTCCACAAGCAATCCTTGACTATCTTATTAACAACATGCATACTCGTGGAGGATGCTGCTTAACTGTCAGAGGTGACCACACACCATATTAGAGGCGACCAAATACAAGCCTCACTTTCATTGCCATCTTTCATCATGAAAGTTCAGTCCACATTTGACTGTTGGCAATAACTCTTGCCAATGAATGGTACATTAATTTTTCTATGCACCCCTAATTTTCATACTATAAATTATATCCACACCAAATTTCATTTATTTTTGTCCAGTATTTCTCGAGATATTTGGGAAAATGCCTTCCATCCTTTAATTTTGTCAAAAAGTGTATATAAGCCTTAGATATGAGCAATTGAATTTAATACTGGTAGATTTGAAACTCAACAGAAAGATTCAAAATGATTTCGAAAGTCATAAGTTAAGATAGCTGAGTTTCTCATTTAAAATTATGTATACATTTCTCGTTATGAAATAACATAAAATACTTTAAAAAATAAAATTATTGCAAATGATTTTATTACATTTTTTCGTTGATGTTTAAATGAAATGAAAAAAAAAAGTTTCGATATATTTATAAATGAAAGAAGATGAGATTATCCATAATAAGTTGTAAACATGTTTTAAAATTTATGTTTTATGTATTTTATATTACATGTATTACACAATATATATTTAATATTTCATTTTATTTGTTTAGTCTATATGAATGAGTTATACATTGATTTGAAAATAGTATGATATGAAAAGTGTCACTTCTTAATTTAGTATAATTTATAGTTACAATTTAGAAAAAGAAAAGTGATTAAATACTTATTACTAAGGATTGAAACTTTATAATAATTATTGATTCCTCTTTAAATAAAAATTCCTTGCTATTTATTTCTCAGATGGTCATAATGTTCTAAATATTAAAAATTCTTTCGACGTACTCCTTCTATATAAAAAGAAATCTTATTCTTTTTTATTCTAATTATTTTTCTTATTTTCTTCTTATTATTATAATTCTTACATTTATTATTTTAGGCAGGGATGTCCTAGTAGGTACAACGTTGGATTCGTATTCCGTAGGTTATGGGTTCGAAGCTCATCGACCAAAAGATTCCCCGAGTATATGGCCGCTGACACTCGTAAAATATGTTCGTGGTCGCAAAGTTCTCCATGTCGAGAGTAATACCACGGTGGGTACTGGGTCAGAGGTGATCGTTCTCTGTTTCAGGTCTGAATTACGATATGAGATGAATGAATTAATTTGCATAAATGAAGTCCACCCCCTAAACAGGGTTGTGACGTGTGTAGCTATGTCGTACACTTGGCCCTAGATGGCGCTACTTGTAAAACAAAGAGACGCATTTCATAGGTTCAAAATCTACTGATCGTATCAGTGGGGCTTGTCCACAGCATATGACATTAAGGGGACTCAGTACCTCAAAATTTCGGAAAATCGATAAAAATGTCGATTTTCAGATTTTTAGTGAGTAATGATCCTTGAACCGTTGACTTGTTATTCTGAAAATTTTAAAACAATTCGACAAGTATTTAATGAGATATGGAACTATTTTGTCTAACGCGATATCAGCTGGCATGCCCAATTCCTGTATTCACATCCGACATATTTCATGTGCGAGTAGCCAAGCCAAGCCTCTCTTTTTTTCCATGAAATAAAAGAGGCAAAGTTTGAAACAGTAACAGTAAATCCTTGTTTATTTATAGTTTTACCGCTTTCGCTGAGGTTTTTGATTGAATTTACCTTTGGTTGTATTATAACCACTTTGAAGAAAAACTGTCTTTTTCAAGACTACTTAATTTATTTATAGCTTATCTGCTTTTTAATTGGTTTCGAAAATGTCTCGCATTAAAAGGAAATCCCATTCTCTTGCTATGAATAATAATACATTATATTGCCTTGCTATATAATTTTTTTTGTACATTATTTTGGGTTATTTTAAATTATGTCGTTACAGCTTATGTTAATTATGCTTTCCTTATTTCATCTATATGTCTCAGATTAACACAAAAGTTTTATAGAATTATGTTTGAATGATAATATATTAATAAAAAATATTATGTATTTATATAAACTATTTCATAGTGAAAATTTTTGTAGATATGTTTTTTTATGGCAAGCATTGACTAGAAAATTTACCTACTTCAAAATGGCTGAATTCATTTAAATTTTAATTAAATGGACTTGAATTGTTACTGTATAGTATTGCTTATATGATAAACAGAATTGCAGATCATTTTATAAATATTTTTACTAAAAAAATTATTGAATTAAAAAAGTGATAATTTTATAATTTTTTCCTTAATTTTTTTTATAATTCCTATATATGGTAATGTTTATTAATAAATATGATAATAATGCATATTAATAAAATTGGTATCCTAACACTTACAAATGTCATATAATTGCTCTGAAAAAAATCTAACTTTATGTGAGCTTTTTTTATTATTATTTTATTGTGTCGAAAACTTTAAAGCTGTTTTTCTCAGTTTTCCTTTTTTCAAAATTTTGTCTGCTACAAAATGCTAAAAGTCAATCAAATTTTATAGTAATTGCATGAATTTTTTTCTGCTTACTCTTAAATGTATGCTTAATAGAATTAGGGATCAATTTGTTCAATTTTTGATTAGATTTTTTTCTAAAAATGTTCAAATTGAAAAAATCTGATATTTTCCAAAAAAATTCACAAAATTTTGTAAAACATTTTTTTTCTCACAAACTAATATATATATCAAAAAACGGATCCCTATTTTTGTTACCTGCATTGTGAGGTCCCCCTCAAAAAAATTTGAGGAAAATATTTTGAAAATTGCAGAAGGAGCATTTTAAAAAAATGCTTAATTTTTTTTAAAAAAATTAAAATATTTAAATTTGTAACTTTTGAATTTGAAAAATATTTTAGAAATTTCTTTTTATACACAATTGACATCTATCTATCACAAAAATTAATAATTTTATTAAAAAGTGTGGAAAAATTTTTTTTGGGTACCGTGTCCCCTTAATCACAATGTAACAACAACACATATTTATTATTTTATTTTATTATTTTCTCATTCTAATTTCTTATTATTTGAATGGAAAATATTCCTTTTCGTTGGTCTTTTAATTGATATATTATATTTTGAAATGTTTTTTTAATTAAATTAAATCAGAATATTTCAAAGAAAATGAAATATAAATGGAAAAATTGAACAATTATTTGAAAAGAAGTCAATTTTTGCATTCAATAAAATAAAAAAAATTAAGTAAGATCGAATAAAACATTAATTAATTTAGGATTATCAAATTGAATTAATAATTTCTTGGTTTTTCAGGTTTTAAAAAGCCCTTAAAATATTCCGAATAACAAAAGTATTAACGCTTTAATCCTCATGGAGTGAAAAATGTTTTAGCCAATCCAGTTTTGTTGTTAAAGCCTTTTAATTAAGATAATATAAGTGATAAATTATATTCTTTAAATTTACGTTTAAAAGCCGCAATTAAATGTGAAAAGAAATAAAATAGAAATAACGGTAATGTTAAAAAAAAGAAATGAAATCATTTGTTTTGTTGAAAATAAAAAGAACTCTTTGTGTTTCAAGAATCACGCCTTTTGGTAAAGAAATAAAATTGAGAAACTGTTATCTTCCACTGTTAAATATGTTTCTTTTTCTTTTTTTGTTACGTTTAGAGAGGAATTAATTATTCAGCAACTTAACTATTGATCCTTCTACCTTTTTTTTATCAAATTAAATAGACAATAGTTTTTTTCGCAACTATTTGTTGCGTGCAATTTTAGTTGTTAATTAATGAAATAATTTCATTTATCTCAAAATATTCTTTAATATTCTGAACTAACATTTGTTTCTTTTTCAAAACAACCTTAGCTTTTTGGGCTAATGGCCCGATTTTTCTTATAATTAAGAAAAAGGTTTTTCAAGTATTTTTTGTAATGATATTTAATTTTTCTGTTGTGTACTTGGTAGAAATGCGAATAGAAATTGTATATAGTTTAATAAATATTCTAAATATAAAGTTAAGGAAAAAAATCAGTTAAAAGTATTGGGAAATCCTTTAATGCATTATTTTATGTACCTGTATTGTTTTTTATAATGCTAATATACTTTAATATTAAATACCTTAGAAAAAATGAAAATTATTTAATTTTAATTATACATAAAAAAGGTCTATTCCTTAATAAAATAGGTCTAGTTCTCAGAGGATTACGCCAAATTACGGGCATTAAACTTCCTAAAATTGACTGCAATTACATTAAATTTTTAATCCAAACCTTTGCTAAATAAAATTCCTATGGTCCTATTTCCATTACGTCATCACAGTGAATTAGCAGTCGAAACGGTTAAAGAAAACATATGAACATTCTATTTTACTTAGTAAGGTGTTAAAATATATATATACGTTTTTATTTGAGATAAATTTATATATTGCTTAAAAATATATTTAATCATTTGCTTGTCCATATATTAAGTATAAAAACTTCACTTCATGCCATTCCTAATCGCAATATTTTATTGCAATTCAATAAAAATATCTGAAATTATAAAACGAATAAAAATTTATAATATTTATAATTAATTAGATATATTAATAATATATGCCTTGAATATTTTTATTATAAAATTTATAGTAACTAATTTTTAAAATATATATACAAATTATATTGAATAGTTTCATTCTCTTTTAATTATAAATATAATTAAGCACCTTTTCATTTTTAACTATTTTATTTTTAAATATTTACAGAAAAGAATGTATAAGTTAAAAATTTAAAATTTTTACTGAGAAGAATGTAATAAAATAATTTGGAATGGCTATGTTTTTTTTTTAATTTTTGATTTTATTTTGTAAGTGAATGATACATATACATTTTTAAACCGGGAAACAGAGTTACTCTTCGGATAATTAAAACCCTTATCACTTCCTAAATCATTTTGAATCTTTTTTATATTGAAACTTATAATATTAAATGCAAATATTCACATCTTAGGCTTATCTAATGATATATACAGCAAAAAAAAGTGATACTGGATATGAAAATGAAACTCCATTTTTCTGTTGAATTATATACATATCGAGTTAGTAAAAAGGGTTTGAATTCAGTTTTGAAGCTACCTTAAGAGAACAGTTTCAAAATATGCGTTTCAATAATTGTATATATGTTAAATAACTTGAAAATTGTTGCATTTTTTCCCTCTTGATTTTTTTATTCACTCACTACTTACAATACATTTTTGGTTCTTTGGTTCTTTTTATTATTTTGAAATAAAAATTCCTATTTTTATTAAAAATTATTTCACTATATCACGTTTATGAATGTAATATTAAGAAATTATTTAAAAAGTTATAAATAAAACATAAATAATCATTCAAAAAATTCTAATCTAAAATCGAAGAACACGTCATAGAAAATAAAAACCTTTTGTTTGATGTACACTAAAGGAAATATCGATAGCATGTCGGAGACTAAATTAATAATTACTTTGGAAAAAAAAGAAGCTAAAGTAACACAAATTGAATGTATAAAAATTATTCAAAGTATATACAATAGATAGAAATGTATGTTATTTATAATGAGTTAGAAAAAAATGAATATAAAATTGCGAGACATAGCTTTATTTGTGCTTGATTTACGTACATGCAGTTGACAGTGCTTGATGAGACATGCAGTTAATTGTAGTGTACTTTATAATACACCATGGGTTTTCATAAACATATATACCAAACCTGAAAAGGGTTATATTGTAGAGGTTGAAGGTCGCGATACTAACCTGCGATGCTAGGGCCAATAGCCGAGTAATATGACCATGATAGAAAAGTCGACTTAGGTATCGTAGATGTTATCTGGCTTATAAGGCTAGCGCTGCAGTACCCCCCCCCCCAACAGGGAGTCGGCGAAGGAGCGAACGATTTTTTTGAATTGCGCCAAGTGTTATAGCGAGTTGCTGCCTGATCTTCAAGTGAGTCTGACGGTTTTGTTTGTTTGCTTGCTTGCTTTACGCCAAGCAAGTCTGACGATTTTTTGCTGCGGGTAGATGGCGCAACAACTGTTGTGGAAGAGTGCGTTGTCAAGGTCATCAATGTAGCGATTGAAGGTCTTGGTACGAACCTGTAGCGCTAGGGCCAGTAGCCAAGTAATATGATCATAATACAAAAATCGACTTCGGTATCGTAGTTGATATCTGACTTATAAGGTTAGAGCTACAATATAAGTTCTAAAAATGAATATATGGCGCCGCCTTAACCTGACATGCAGTTAAAGAATATACCTTGCATATCTTCAAATTTGACAAAACATATAAAGAGATGTACAAAAATTATTTCGTAAAATTTCGTGACCTCAGACTCACGATGCAGTCAAAGAAAAGAGAAAATTAATCATGATAATGTATAAGTGAACGACTGATATTACTTAATTTTGTCTTTGAAACAACAAAATATAATATTTGATATATATTTTTAAGCTTTTTTTAGTTTGTTCTTAGACAACAAGAAAATGACAAAAGAAATGATCGCTTGTAGATAGGATCGTAAAAAATGATCTTTCAAAATATCGTGATTTCTAAACAATAGTACACTTACAAAATGATGACAATGAATCCTGATAATGGCATATTTATAATTTTATAACGGTTTGCGTGTTTTGTTGTTGTCAAAACTTCCATAGTTTATCTTCAAATAAAAAAAATCGACAAGGAAAGAAATGTTCAGTTTGCTATTTTATAAAATGTCGTGATCTAAAGCAGTAGCGTACAGAAATGAGACGATAATTCATGATTATTGCTGAACTAAGAAGATTTAAAAAAATTTAAAATCAAATTGCAATAAAAAATTTTTTACTCTATCTGAGAATAAGGTAATACCGTAAATTGAAAATTACAATTTCACCTTTGGAAAGGAGACAATAAGCCATAATATTTATTTAGTGAGTATTCTTTATTCTTTTGTTTATTATCATGCCAGAACATGATATTGTTTTGGAAATTAGGTGTTCTGGCTTCAACAAAAATCAGTAGGCGAAATGTTAAAATGTCATTATCTGTACGATATCTCAAAAAATCAGCTTTTAATAATGCATTTCCAACACATTTTATAAAAGCTCTGATTTTTTAAAAAACAAGTTAATTGCTACATTATATGAAAGGAAAAAAAACAGGAAATGTGATTTTTTTAAAAATAATAAATGCGATACAAAGTTTTTTGGATCGTTTGCAATACGAAATCGACTCATTCAATGAAACAATGAAAATGAATAAAAATATAATTTAACTTCGCGAGCACGTGGTGCTTGGCCGTTCAAGAAATGATGTTCTGACATGATGCGTTGAAATATGCATAGCAAATTTCATTTTAATCTATTTTTGAAATCAAATAAATGTGTGGTTATGCGATTTTAAAATTTTGTTCATGTTATTTATTGACTTTAAATTAATTTTTAAATTAACAATTAACTTTAAATAAAAGAAACACGTGTAAAAAAGAATATTCTGCGTATAATTTTATAAAATGTGATGCGAAAGCAATGTATGAATTGAGAGAAACCAGGTTATGAATAATAAGAAATTTTCATCTGTCGTTCTTGATTGTTAACGATCAAAATATTTATGTATATTTGTACAAAATTTGTATGTGAAGAAATCTATACTAGTTTTTTTTCCTACACAAAAAAATGACAAAAAAAAGATTTTCTGTATTTTATTTTGTAAAATGCAATGATGCAAAAATAATAGTGTCCTTACGTGAAGAAGACATTATGTCATAATACATTTATTCATAAAGTATTATTTTTGATTTATTTTTCAAAGAAAATGTTATTGTGTTTATCTGATTTTTAATCTTTTATTTGATCTAACTTGGAAAATTTCCTTCATTTAAATTCAAACAAAAGAACAATATATTCAGGAATTTTTTTGTAAAATGTCGTGATACATGCAATTTTTGAATTACAGTAAACGGACAACGAATCATAAAGAATTTTCATCTGGCATTTCTGAATGTTATTGTCCAAGTAATTAATGCATAATTTTAAGAATATTGCACATGGAAAAACCTATGCTCAATTTTTCCATTCTTTAAAAAAACATAAAAAAATTAACATTCTATATATTATTTTGTAAAATGGTGCACTAAGATTCTAAAAGCTTTATACTTGAATGAAACCTTGTTTTAAAAGTTGATTTTAGGAAATAAAATGTTGGAAACAAATATTCTAAATTTGATTTTATTGCAAAATATTAATTTTATTTTTTTTAATTTCCTTGAATTATGTTTTCATTTCCAATTTTAAATTCAAAAAATAATTATTGAAAAATTGTATAGTGTCATAATACGATCTTTAATCAGAATGAGATATTCCCCCTCCCTCCAGAAAAAAATTCATTTAGAATGAACATTTAAAAACAAGTCATATAAAAAATTAGACCTTTCTCGATAGAAAAAAGATTCTTCAATTTCAACTTTTCTGTAATCATGAATGCTGCTTTTCAGCGTAAATAAACTCCAGAGTGGAATAAGAAAACTGGATATGAAATGATTTCGAAGACACCCAACTAAAAAATAGAAAAAAAATTCAAGACATTCTTTTATGTCAACTTCATCAACCAAAAATTTTTCTTTCGATATTTGACACATTCATATCTGGAATTTTCTTTCTTTTAAATCTTTTCTATCGTTTTTATCGTATTTTTTAAATTTTTTTTGTCGTTTTCAATTTGAAAAATAAATTAGAAGAAAAGAAAATGGGAAGAAAAAAAAAACCAAGAGAATAATAGAAATAAAAGCTAAATTGGTAGAACGTGCAATTGTATATTTCGTTCCTTTATGAGGTGAAAATAATATATTTTTTCTTTTTTTAATTAAAAGGTCTTATAAGGATACTTTCAAGCTTAATCATTTAAATGCTAATATCCAAGATACTTTTCCGTTAGCCGGGTGCCAACAAAAAATCGCCAAATAATGGTGAATTTCACCAAATTTCTTCGGCAAAATTTCTCTATCGCCCGGCTAACGGAAAAGTACCATATCCAATGCTGAATAACTGTTTATTGTTTCTTAAATCATAAAATTCGAAATGCATATTTGAATTTTTTTTATTAAATAAAACTTATTTCTGCTGCAAATTTCAGACCAGATTATTTTAATTATTTAGTGAACATTCAAAGAGCATCATTATGAAACAAATTAAAAAATCGAAATACGGCATAATTAAAATGTAATAAAATACATGAACATTTATTTCCCAATCAATAGTTTTTAATTTAATACCAATAGGTTTCAAAAATTTGGTATAATTTGAACATTTTCCCTTTTGTTTTTTTTTTAATTTTATTAAATTTTTAGTATGCCTGACGAGTATACTAGTACATCACAGTAATTGCAATGCGATATCATGTTGTAATGAAATTATTTTAATTTCTTTATTTCAATAATCATATTTTATTTACATAAACTAACATTCATATTTTGTCTATGCACAGAAAGAAACAAAAAAATATTTAATTTATCATATTTGCTATTTATTTCGATTTTCTAATTTTTTCATGGATATACTTTTAAGGTTATTAAAGAACATATATTTTCATATTGCTCCATTACAGAAGGGTATTTGAATTTCATTAAATATAGCTTCACGATTATCATAATTCAATTTTGATAATCATTGTTAGTTTATTAAATAGGAACAATATTTTTCATATAAAACTTGAGTAAGTGTAGTAATAAAAATATTTTTACCAATTACAATGATACATTTTGTTAGACTGTTATTACATTTGTGTTTAATTCTTATATTTTAAGTATTTAAATAATAGGGTGCTCTACATATTTCACAAATCAACAATTCGTGAATTGTATTGTTAAATTCATCGTTAAAACTCTCTTTTTTTTAAGACAAATTATTTTCTTTTTAAGTTTATAATATATTAGCTATAATTTTGTCAAACATAAATAATATATATTTTTTGGTTTATGATAATAATATTTATTTTATCATTCTTTAAAGCATTTTATTTATCAATCTTTATTTCAAGTAATTTTATGAAAGTATGAATAACTTGCTGAAAAATATATTTAATGCAAACATTGAGTTTTTCTCACTTTTATGAACATAATTTTCGCATGCGTTTTAAAGCCATACACTTTTCTAGGAAAAGTTTACTATGTACAAATCAAACCTTTCAGTATTAAGCTACACATTTAAAACCTTGTGGCGGATATTGAATTTAAAGAATTCAATATATTGAATTTAATATTGATACTACAAATCATATATGTAAGAGTTCAATATATATATTGATAAATATATCAAAATTTACATTGAAGCAATTAGCAAAATCATTTGCTTTTAAGAAGACAAAAATATAATACTCGAATTCTTTGTTAGGTATATTTTACTAAGTTTTACTTCACTAGATGAAGGAAAACATCAACTGACATTAACTTTTATTGGCATCCTCGATCCTAAAAGTATATAAGTTCAATAATAGGCGTATGAATTTAATATTCCAATTTGTTTAATTACTCTATATTGATAAATATATAACAAATTTACATTGAAGCAATTAGCAAAATAATTTCCCTTTTTGAAGTTAAAAATTTAATACTCGAATTCTTTGTTTGGGAGCAAAGTATATTGAATCTGATTTATGTTAACTTTCATACATGAAATTGTATTGTATGTTTTTATAATGCGTTAATTTCATCAATTATTTATCAATTTGATGT
>JAOUZG010048984.1:2429477-2446204 GCA_026289955.1 Argiope argentata
ACACACACACACACACACACACACACATATATATATATATATAAATGATAGTAAGAGATTAATATTCAATAAGTGTCTCCATATACATGTACATAGATTTCTGAGTCTATGTACATGTATATGGAGACATAGTCTTTTGAGCTGTCAGCATTTTGATAAATAATTATAAAAGGGGAAAGTCATAAAATTCTTCAGCAAAGTAAATTTATTGTGTTTCAATGGTATTGTTCAAATTTTATTTGATTCTTTACTGTTAGAGAGTATTTTAAATGATAGATAAAATTATGTTCTCTGAGAAAGCAGACGTGCATTATATGTTCGAAATGTAACGGTAAAGACACATTACTGTTTTCCTAATAACACAAAATCGGATCCTCACATTTTTCCCTTTTTGACACTGCCGCTTTTTACGAAAATATCATTTTATGTCACTAAAGCAAATACTAGCTGCTTAGTCCTCTGCATTTCCCCCTGCATTTTCCCCCTACACTTTATTTACAACCTTATAGTATTGTAGAAAAATGGCATGTCCTTGATATATTTTATTTTTTATTAAATATTTTTCTGTAAATTTAAATCCTCTGTATATTTGAAATGTTAAATAACATATTTGTGTATGAGCGTGTATATCCCCATGTAATATGTAACTCTATAAATATATTTATATTTATGTTTAGCGATTAAAAAGATGAAGTTAATTCAACTCTCCATTCAGATGTTTTCAGAAGTAAATTACTATTTTTCATTCAACTAACTTGAATGGACCTACCAGCAATTTTCTAAAGTTTATTTTAAAGAATTATCCCAAAATTTTTTTACCGTGACTTGCATTAATAATCCTATAATTGAGATAGTTAATTTCCTTTAACTATAAATAGCCTATCTGAAAGGTGGTTATTACATTCGGTTAGTCTAAAATTTTAAAAGAATTGGAAAATGATTTTTACCACTGACACTAAATAATTAATGGAATAAACTTTGTATACTAGCAACATTTCCTAGCATAAAAATATAGCAAAATGAATGACTTAAATGCTACAGGGTCATTTAGATCAGGAAGTCTTATTCTAACTAAAGGTAATCTATTTATATATCACTTCAATTTTTGACATATTTTGGAATACTTGAGTCCCATTTGTGTCACGAATGAATATATGAGACTGGTTACTAATAGTAAATACTACTTTTCACGTCTCCTAACTAGTTAATGATACCCGTCAGAAGAGAATTTATAATTAATGAGTGCCTCTTGAAATGCAGTATGAGTGTTTGGAACATCAATATGACTTGAGAAGTGTTGCCAACAAAATTGAAATTAATATTTATGAAAGTGAAGATAACTTCGTTTCGCGTTACAAATTAATGTTTAATTACCTATATTATGCATTTTTATTGCAAATTTCACAGCCAAATTTGGGCTTCGTGCAGGAAATTCTATATTGCAAGCAATCCTTTTAAAAGACTGCTTTTTATTCAGCGGAGAAAATGAAATTAATGATATAGATTGTAGAATTTATTTGAAAAATGTAAATAAAATATTTAAAAATATTGCCACAGGGGAACACCGGTTCTAGTTAGATATTGTTTCAAGAAGATTTTTTAAAGATTTTATTTCAAGTATTTTTTTTTAAAATCTATGAAATTTATTTTAATTAATGAAGATTCATAACATAGTAGATTCATAACATTCATAACATAGATAAAGCAATGACAATTTAACAGTTTTAAGCCCGGCAGTGAATTGTATATTTTCAGATTACATATGATTATTTCATATGTATAATATGCTAGCATTAAAGGTGAATAAAATATATTTTGTTGTTTAATCCCTTAACCGGATTATTTTCCTCAATCTCTAATAAGGTGACACCTTCTATTTCGGGAATTTTCTTATTTTGATCCAAATGTAAATCCATGGAATACTTGACTTATCTACGTATTCGAAGTCATTTTACTATTGAACTATAATTGTTATGATTTATTTATTTTTTGTTTACAACTATCAAAATTCGATAAATCGATGCACGTAAGGCGTACGTTCTAACTGGTTAAGGTTTAATGTTTCTTAGTTTCAATAGAACAATAATTGCTTCATGAACCTTATTTTTGAAGCATTTGATTTGTTGATGTTGTTCTCGTGTTCCGCTCTACAACGGAAGGAGGTGCATAGTAGCTTCTGAGGGTATGGACTTTTGAGCACCGAGGGCAGGAGTCTGACTTTTAGTTCGCACTCGTCACAAATCCTTTTTCATGAATGCATGAACGGGCTTTGTTCATGCATTTCATTCGTTCAGGTAATTTAGATCTTGAACATAGAACTATCACCTCTGACCTCAGTATTTCCAGTGGCATTGCTCTCGACATGGAGGACTTTGTGACTACGGCGAATTCAACGTGTGCCAGCCACTTCATAAACACACATGGAGAGTTTTCGGCTGGTTCGTTTGAACTTGCAGTCCAAGGGATGCTTATCCAACGCCTACCAACCAAGTTATACGGAGCCCACAATGTCTTAGATTTCATAAATTAATTAAAAACCTTATAATTATAAAGTATTTTTGCTTTTTATGAGTACATTATTTATTAAATTAGTTCTATTATTGTCTGTTGTGGCCTCAAAGTCAACTTGAATTTTAAGAATAGTTTAGAAAAATTTATGCTGTGTCAATAATTGTTCCTTAAAAGATATCAGTAGAAAAACATTTAACTGTAGTAGTAAGGGTATATTAGTTAAATATATTACATTTGTAGCTTTTATCTTTTCCATTATCATATTTTAAGCTTGTGATAGTGAACAAAATGCGGTACTTGCGCATTTTAACGTCTTCGCTAAAGGTTTAGCTACTCACTGGCGACGGATTTAAATTTGGCGATAAAGATAAATGGATTACACCATTGCCGGATTGCCATAATTGGCGATTTAGCAATTCATTGGCGACTACTTCAAATTTGGCGATAAAATAGGATGGTTTAATACGTACGTACCCAAAATGCTTCCACTTTAATTAAATTCTTAATTAACTGTTCTCTTCTCATTTTCAGTGGACTTTTTTTTCATTTCGCTGCGTAAATTCATCTTATTATTTCATTTATTTCAGAACATATTGTTTCGAAAGCCATACGTCCATTGTTTTGACTTTTAATAACCAAAGCTGTTGGAAAAAATGCAGTTAATTACGCGACATTTTCAAAATACAATATTAACTATTGCATGAATCATTGTATTGCAAACAACATTAGATTTAACGCTTGAATTATATTCCGGAAATTCTTTTACACGTTTTGCTCTCATTTTGCTTGCATTATTATTTAAAATCTCAGTTATTTTATTTAACATTTTTGGTCTAGCTGAGGTAATTTTTAAAGCCACTAAAGATAACAATCCTAATTTTTCAAATGAAATAGTTACTAATTTGAAAAGTGGAAAGAATTTCTTTCTAAGCAAATAATTTTGAATGAAAAGGAATTTTAACAAGATTTGTACCAACTGGAATTTTAAGATTAAGTAACTAAATTAGATTTCGTCTAATAATAAATATATGATATGTTGAGAAAAAATCAAAGAACAATTTAAATAAAAATTAAAATGAAATTTGCATATTCAATGCATCATGACAAACCATAATTTCTTGAACGGAAAAATTAAATTATATTTGTATTCATTTTAATTGTTTCATTGAATGAGTCACTTTAGTATTGAAATCGATCCAAAAGACGTTGTCTCTAATTTTTTGTAAAAAAAATATCGCATTTCCTATTTAATTTCCTATTATAATCGCGTGCTGGAAATGACATTTTTCTAGGTTTTATTGGCTGTAGGCATTAACTTATTTTTTTAAATTAGAGATTTTGTAAATGAAATGGCAACGAGTTATTTAAAGCTGATTTTTTGAGATGCTCGTGAAAATAATATATATATTTTTTAATTTTCGCCTACGGATTTTTGTTGACTTCACAACCTCATTTTGAAAACAATATCACGTTCTACCTTGATAGAAATTGAAATTTATGGTAGGCAAATTTTATTTCAATAAGCCACAAATATTGAGTAGACTTAACAAGATTTTGAACATGGATATTTTATTGGACATTAGATACTGTCGCAGTCATAATAGAAACTAATAAGATTGAAAAAATCGAGAAATGATTTGTTTCATTTCAACAAATTTTATGTTCTGGTTATCGATGGATTATTTTTGTATCTTTAGAACACAGTCAACGACCGTAGCATATATTTAATTCATTTAAACAGGAGCCATAAAGAAAATAATTTTAGAGAGCAATCATCTACAATATTTCTACTGTCAAGAATTCACATTATTTCAACTTATTTATTAAAGTAAAAGAAACTAAAACATAAAAATAATGTTAAAAAATCACCGGGTTAACAAATTAAGAAAATTATGTTTTAATACTGTCTGAGTATCTTTATCATATATTTTGGTTGACTTGACTTGTTTCACGTTAGTAAAAATAGAACTTTAAACATGCAATTTATTTTAATAAATGATTTAGCATTTTCTTAAATTATTAAATAAATCAACAAATCTTTTTAAAACAAGTTCTTTTAAATAATACATAATTACCGTTTAATTGAGAAAAATTGATGAAATAGTTCAAAATGCATTTAAAAATACTGTATAAATATTTAACTCTGAAGGCAAGATGTGATTTATAATACAGGGATATGAATAAAAGTAGTAAGGCTTTATAATATGTATGTTTAAAAGGTTTAAATGTTAAATTATTATTAGAAACGAATTCGTCTATATGATTCATCTATTTTTATATAATATTATAATAAGCGTATCTTCAAAATATTTCGTAAAAAATAATAATGCTTTTTTTATGAAAAAAATTGAAAAAAACTAAAACTATTTTATTTAAACTTTTGAAAATTGACTTAAAATATTACAAATTATTTGCTAAAATATTTGAAAGTAATTCATTAATGTATAGAATTTTTTGTAACATAGATGTTTTATTTTACGTTTAATGTAAACATATATTTATATCCTATAATAAATACAGTTAAATGTTAAAAAAATCAAATAAATCTGCATGTAAATAAACACGCAAATGTTCTTTTATTGATTCACTGACATATCTCAAGTGATATCTAAAACTATTTAAATACGAATGTTTCTGGTGAAGAAAAAAATTAGACTCATATAAATTTCATTCCGAAGAAGTTTTTATGACAAGTTTCTTTTTTTATTAAAGTGCTTTCAACGGAAATGGATATGAAAATTTTTCGCAGTTCCTAAGTAATAAAATACCAACTTTAAATGTGTGTTTTTGTGTGTGTGAAAAGTTTTTTCTGTTCAAGTTTATGAGTTAGGAATTTAATGTTGAATTTCTCGAGCGAGAAGCTAGTTGCAAACGATAAAAAAGGAATTTTATAACTCGAAAGATATTATTGTTCCAAATGTTTCTCAGCTGTTTTTGCTTAAATAACTGGGTGAAAAAATTCTATGCATCTTTTTAGGATAATTAAACCGTGTATTAGTTGTTGAAACTCTAATTTTTCTTTAGCCGAACGCCAGAGAAAAACTGCCAAAAAAATTTGGCGGTAGTTTACATTATTTGGCGAGTTTTTGCTTGAAAATCACTGGTAGAAATTTGGTAGAATTTTACATTATTTGGCGATTTTCCACTGGAGATATTTGGAAAAGTATCGTCTTCTGAAATTATTCATACGATAAATAAATTTATATAGAAATCTGAAATGTTATTTAAAATGAAAAAAATGTATTTTTTAAAAATAATAATAATTGGATAAAGTTTTATATTTAATTATATTTATTAGAACTTTTTTTACCAATATGTTGATAAAATAACTCATGGAAAGAAGTTAATAAAATCTTATTAAAAGGAAAATAATAACGTATTATTATTTACAGTTATAACTTTAGGAGGATGCAGTATTTATAGTTCAGATATTTATGTACTTTTGCATGCACTAACAAGATTGCAAATTTTATAGGATATCTAGTGTATATGCAATGAATGTTTTTATGGAAAAAGGCAGCTTGAATATAATCATTACCTTATGTTTGAGTAGAATATTCTTATTATTATTGTATAAATTCTGCATTTTATTCCATTATTAAACTATGCATTTTATGTGAAATAATGTTTAGAATTGTGATTGGTTTTTGAAAGAATTTCGAATTAATATTTGAAATATCTGTATATTTTATTCTTAAAGATAGGAGTTAATTTAGAGATTTTATTCTTAAATGTAACCTTTCTTAGTTTTTGATATTTGTTGCAGAATTTGAAAGATGGGAATGTTTATACAAAGTTATAAATAAATGCATCAAATATAAACAGTTTTAGATTTTGATATTTTCAAGTTTTCCATGCTGCAAATTGGTCATACTTACAAATATAGGATGTCAGGAAGTAAAGAATGAAAAGCAAAACTATCAATATATTTACAGAAGTATAAAATATTAAATAAAATTCTTGAATATATATAAATATGAAATAGTGTTAGAATTATAATTTTTTACGTTATTGAATATTCTAATTCACTTAATTTTTAAAAAAATGCATTCATTACGCCAATAAATATATCAAATAAGATAAGTATTATGTTTATTAATAAAAAAGTTCTAGTTTGATACTTAGAAATAGTTAAATGATTTCATTATTGAATGGCTTTTCTCATTTCAGTTTGTAAATATTACTTTATATATAATATAATCACATAAAAGAAAGGAATCAGAAGTAACGTTAATATGTTTAAAGAAATCTAAGAGGATTATTCAAGGGATATTAGCAGAAAAGGATTTATACGAGATAAGTCTTATATCAATAAAGGGAATACAAAGAAAAACAAAGCTTTAAGAATAATAAAAAAGAAAAATCAATTGTAATCAAACAGAGGAATTTTTTTTCTTATTTCCAACTGAATAAAAATGCAATTAAACCCAAATTAAATATTTTTACTGCTTTCAGTTTAATTGATATTTAATTAAATGAAATTGAAAACAGGATTCCTAAGAAATAAAATTAATTACTGGTTCATTGGCAAAAAATTGACAATTTGTATAATTTTTTTTAATATTGCAATAATTGGCATTCTGGTTATAAATTAAACTTTTACATTGGATATTTTTATTTCAGTCTTATCAAAACAACTTCCATTTTACCATAGAATGTCTGTTATACGCTGACTCAATATTTAAGCCAAAAATATCCATTTTATGATGGATATGCTATAAGTCATAACACATTTTTTTACGTAACATAAAATAATATTGACATAAACTAAAAATTATAATTATTTATAAAATACATTTTTTTCTTATGAATATAAGACTGAAAAAATTCATTTGGTTTAAAAAAATAAACAAAAATAGGAAAACTATATTTTTTAATACTTAAATAAAGAAGTATGGAATTTTAGAAAAATGTTTATGTCTAATTTATTTAAATTTGATATTTAAAAGCATTTTTTCTTATTCGAAAAAAAGACAAAATATCTCGAATCTATTTCATTTTGATGCCATCTCATTTAGAGCAAACTAAAATTTTCGCAAAATAGCTCCGTCAAATATAAGTGCTGATTTCTTCTATGAAATATCGTTCAAAAGGCTTTTATTGTCTAATTAATAAAATAATAAGATGAATAAACGCTATATTAATCTCTAAAATATATTTTAATTCTCACTGGTCAAGTTTAGAAATAAATAAGGAATTAATTACCCTTTGATATTAAAAATATCACGTCTAGGAATGCAGATTCATCATAATCATCTGATCATTTGCAACTAATGTAGCTGATCAGTGACAGCCTCAAAATATTCAACTGCAGATCAATGAAAAATCAATACATATTATCCATTGTTTTGAATATTTCATTCTTTAAGGGGTAAATATACAAATTTAAAAATATTTCAATATGTGTTGTTTCTAATTGACATCTATCATCTGAACATTTAGCGAATAAAAATGGTTAGAATTTTCTAGCGAAAATACAGGAATTTTTCTTTCATCCATCTCAAATCTTTTTTTATATGTAAGAAAATAAATCAAATTATCATTTCAAAGATAATATGAAATAAATATAAGAACATCTCAAGTGAAAATTCTATTTCAAGTTTAATGGAAATTTATCTTCAATGGTTATTTTCATTATATGTCGTGAACTAGATGAATGTGTTCTAAAAGAATTGTTTTTATCATTTACAGAACCAGGAAATGGTGGGAATTACATACCTGTCCAACAAGAAGTTTCTACAAAGATAAAATGAGAATAAATAGGAGAATGGTAACCTACTTTTCTATGAAAATTTCTCTTTTAATCAAGAGAACCGATTCAATACAATACTAGAAGAACCACGTGAAAAAAATATTAACTTATAAAATCTATAATGAAATAATTAGTTAATTTGTTAATTACATTTTATTATTTTAATTTAATATGATAATAAATAATGATATATTTTCACGCAGTTTTTAATTAGATCAAACGATGGTAGTTTTATATGCAAGATTGAATATAAAATAGGATACTCTTATAAATGTATAGTATGAAAAAGAATGTTCTATATTATAAATGGGAAAATATCAGAAAAACATAAAAAATATATATTTTCACTCTAAAGTAAGTGGAATTTCCTTTCCTCAAAAGTTAAAGAAATACTTTAAATAAATAAAGAATAAAATATGGGAAAGTAAATATATAATTGTCTTAAAACTCAAACATTAAGGTGATCTGAATTTTATTAACAAAAAATGATATAAAATTATATTTACTAAATTAAATTAAATCTAAAACCAGTCAAACTAACTAAAACATAAAACTAAGAATTGAAATAAAGATAGTTAAATAACGATATGTTTATTTCTGATATAGCCGCGAAACCATGGAAAAATTATACTCAAGGAATTCAAACAGTCTTGATGTCTCTAAAAAAAGAAAAGGAAGCTGTAACCGTCTTTCCAATTCGTGTCTCTTCTTTACGGATTAAAGGTGTCAGTATCGCAGACTAAATAATGTTTTTGCCATACGTATCAATTTCTAAGAAATTTGACATGATTATGTATGTCATGTGACAAATGTTGTTCATAAAAATCACGTCACAAGTAAATGTTTCTCCGAAACCATCATAATTCTCCAAAAATGGTGGTGCTCTTAAATATTGGAAGCTAAGCCTCGAGTGAGACTGTTTTATGATAGACAATATATGTTACTCTAGGGTAAACTGGTGTTAAGTTTAATCAGTAAATTTTATTAAAATTAATTTGTGAAAAATTTATTACAATTACTTTGTCAAAACTCTATTTCATATCTGAATACAGCAAATAAAAGAAACACAGACTATACCATTCAATTTTTAACAAATACGAAAGTCGTCGATAAATTTGTTTAGTTTTAAAGTTACCCTCATCTGTAGTAGTGTAACAAAATTTTGAATTAATCTAAGTTGAATATATCTTCAGATATTTGTTCGCACATGTATTAAATAATACATTAAGGGAAATATATTTTCTTCAGATTTTGTATATTTCTTAATTAGCGAGTCTAGAAACTAAATACATATCCACAGAAACTGAAAAAGAAAATACTTAATAAGCTTGATTTTTGTCTAAAGTTTTTTCTGATCTCCGTTAAATTTAACGTTTTTTTTTACTCACAGAATTTAAATTCAGAGCTTTGATTTCTGAGTATTTACTTCTATGGCTGAACAAGAAATCATTGTTTCATAATTAATTCACTGGAAGATGAAGAAATGAAAGATAGACCATAAACTTTTTCTCAGGGCATTTTGAAATGTAACTTTTTTTTCTCGTAGAAACAATTCCAAATACATTTTTCCATGAATCTCAATTTACTCTAGACTATTATACATCTAGAATCCAAGCCACAGAAATAAAAAAAAATTACGTTTCTGAAACTCGCTTCAGGGGCAATGTATCATTAATTTCAGCACATTTCCACGTCGATGCAAATTCAGTTTTTGCAGCATTGTCTCAGGTTTTTATATTTCGATGATAGAAAAATATTTTTTCTATGTGGTTGTCTGGTAGTCTATTTCTATAAGATAACCTTCGCTTGTATCATTTGAAATATTGAATTTCGCACTCTCTTGGCCCACATTTGAGCAAAAATGGGTAATTGGGAATGAGAATAAGAAAATTTTTAGCATATGTTAAATTTCATTCTTTGGCGATTTCCCAAAACTGAAGATATAAATTATTTATTATTGAAATAAATGCCACAAGTTTGTTTTTCATTATCCAGAGTGACAGCAAGCTCCACTAACATTTGAATAAATTTTTATTATAAATTTCAATTGAAATGATACACATTTACATTCTACGCTTTATTGTAGAATCTTAAGAGGCAACTTAAAAACATTTCTTATTCATTGCTCTTTGTTAAATAAAAGAACAATAGGAAATTATGAAATATATATCATTTTGGTAATAAATTATGCCTAATTGTTATGTAAAATTTGAGATAATATCCAATTTGATCACATTTGAAATTACTGAATTTCTATTTTTAGTTTATATTAAAAACGAAGTTATTATGGTGAGATGCAAGACATATAACTATAAAATGCAGGGACATATATAAAAAAGTCTTGGTAGTATTTCATACTAAAATTGCTCAATTGCAATTATTAAAAATAATAAACTACATTTGTAGAACGAACTGATGAAGCAGAAATTTTAAAGAAAATTTATATTTAATTTGCTTTGTTTTTTTATAATTCTGTTTTTGAGTTTCCGTTTTATGATTAAATTTTTAAAAAGTAAAAATTGAAATTCTCAACCTGTTTAATGCAGGATAATACAAGCTCCAGAATTTTAAAACGGTGCTTGATTCCGTTTGACAGATATATTATTCTCAATCATTAAAGTAAAAAATATTTCATATTTTATTTCATTTAAAATAATGGAAATTCTAACTGAACTTTCGAAATAAAAGGTTCAAAGATTTAAGATTGTAAAGTGGTCTCTTCCAGATTTATCTTTGGTAAACTTAATGCCTCTAGATCAACAATTTTTTTCTGTAAAGCACATGTTCTAGTTTACTATTAATATATATTTTTTACGAATACTACAATATTAAATAATAAATTATATTATCTTCTTTGCAATTTTTAAAGTAAATGGTCGCATAAATTACTGTCTTATTTTTTGAAGTAGTTATTTTTATTTTATTTCTTTATTTCCTGTTCAGATAGCACAAAGCAATAAATCCTGAAGTCGAAACTATTCATAGCAAAAAACAAAGACAAAGAATTAATCTACCAAAAAAAAAAGTAAAGCGTGTAATGGGATCTGGTGCAAAGAATTAAAGAAAGTCTGGAAGGTGATAAGTCCGAAGATTCCTGCTCAACTCTTATTGCAGAAGAAATTGTTTCTTTCCACTCAGGAGAATCCTTTATCCCTGAAGGAATTGCTGCAATCAGATGTTAGAAAGAGGAAGAGAAGAAATTCGACTTCACATTCCGTTTCCTTTAGAGGATATAGAGGAACCAAGTTAGATTAGTATCTGAAGTTTTAATTTGGAATGTCGCATTAAAAGGCATGCATGGGACGAGAATGTTATGAAACAAATAGGCAACTGTGTAATAATTTAATTTTTTACTAAATTAATATTTATTACATTAGTGAATAAATTTTATTCATTAATATTTATTAAATTAATAAATTAGTATAATTAAATTCGTTTTTATCACATTATTCAATACATACTTATTAAATTAGACAATTAATACTTATTAATATAACAAATCAGTGTAATTAAATGAGTAAACTATTAATACTTAATAAATTTTTCAATTAATATTTATGACATTAGTGACCTGATTTTATTAATCAATATTAACTAAATTAATAAATTAGAATAATTAAATTAGTTTTTATCAAATTAGTCAATTAATATTTATTAAAATAGTAAATTAGCATAGTTAAATAGGTATATTATTAATGCTTAATAAATTAGTTAAATTAGTTAATTAGTATAATTAAGTTAATAAATATATTAACTAATATTTACTAAAATAGCAAATTAAAATGTCTTATATTAGGAAATTAGTATAATTAAACTGGTAATTAAATTGTAAATATTTATTAAATTAGTGACAATCTGGAATAGTTACTTTTGATCAACTATAAGGAGTTTTTAGATAATGTACATAAAGTGATAATTATGCTTAAAAGTAAATCTTTCAGCAAATTTGTATTTATTTCACATAATTTTTTACAATGAAATATAATTAGCCGATACAGTTTCAGAAAGGCGAGACTTACAATTGGACATTACTATGTTCTATAATTTTATGTAGTCAAATTTAAACATCAGTAATCGTAAAAACCAACACAAAAAGAATATTTCAGTCGATACTGAACAGTATTTTATTCCAAAATTAATTTCAATAAAATATTTTCCCTGTATATTATTTCATCATTATTGCCTTAATGCACGCTGCATATTTTTCTTTGTTAGTCAATTTAAAAAATATAGAAAAAAAATTTGCACTAGCGTTAAAAAAATTTTCTTTGATTAACGTATTAACATTGCATTTACAAAAACTCTGATTTAAAAAATAAGTTAATTACTACAGCAAATAAAACCTAGAAAAATGTCATTTTGAGAACGTGATTATAAGAAATTAATTAAAAAGGGAATGCGATATTTTTTTTTAACAATAAATATGAGACAAAGTTTTTTGGATCATTTGCAGTGCTAAAGGGACTCATTTAATGAAACAATTAAAATCAATAAAAATAAAATTTACCTTGCACGTGCACAGACACGATATATTGATATACGCATAACAGATTTTATTTTAATATTTATTTTTTATACTGATTTCTTAAGAATGGAAAACCTGTTTTTTAAAAAATTTTGTTATATTTACAATTAGAATTGAACTTTGGTATCCAGTAATGATGAAGCTCTTATAAACCAATTATAATCCATTTTAAACACTGTTTTAATTTTCTGTAGTTTTTATATATCAGTATATATAATATTTAATATTAGTAAATATGCGTATATATTAGTATATATACATAAAAAAATTTAAATGTTAAAATATATTTTGCTGCTGCACCATAAAAACTAAGTTGGGAAAAATATTTAATATGAAATTTTTGCAAATATAAACAACTTAAAGAAGTATATTGAACAACATATATCTGAATAAAATTTCTACGTTATTGTTATTATATCTCAAATATTCAAGAATATAACTTAGTATTAAATAAATAAATGTCTTATAATATATTGAAGACACCAAAGGACTTTATTGAGTATAAATAAGTAATTGCTTAATTTGTCATTAAATTATCAAACTGTTCGTTTTAGAAACAGATTAGCGATTACTACTTTGCATAAGAAACAAATTTTTGGAAACTTTGTGACTTTACGTAGTAAGAAAAAAAATGTTATTTTAAATGTATTTAAAAAAATAAAATTCAGTCTTTAACTAGAAAGGACTCGGCTTTTTTCCATATATCTTGTATATATGTGATATTTTTTTAAAAATCGAACTCGTCTTTCCGAATATCGTCATCTCTGCAAGAAAGAAAAAAATGAATTTTACTCCAGGTCGTGAAACGCGTAGGATCACTTTCTTTTTTGTAAAAGAGAGATCTAATGAAAGTCAATACTATCTTTTTACTGACATCCTTTCAAGTCTCAGGATTTATCTGTTTCATGTCAGCTACAGTATTAAATCTCGAAAGAAATATACATTTTTTAGGAAAGGAAAGAAGGAAGGAAAAAGAAAGAAAGGAGAGAAAGAAATCTACTTTTCTAGAAACATATCTATGTCCTTTATTTTTTTACAGGCGAAATAAATGATAAGCATTTATATTATCCGTTTTTCTTTTTCCTTTACGAATGCGAAGTATGCAAAGATTAATTTTTATTACTTAAAAATTTATTTTTACCATTTAAATTTTGAAATATCACAGTAGAAAACCTCCGTGTGTCTGAAAATTATATTTCTGGAAGTGTGTCTTTCCATACTTTTGAATGTTTTGAATATGATAATTCAAAACCTACTTAATCAAAGTAGATTAAATTTATCATGCTATATTTACGTCTAGTTGTGAATTTTCATCAAATTTTCAAATAAATTCATTCTTAAAATTATGTCTTTCTGGTTAGGCAAACACAGAAGCATCGATGCTTATAACATTTTGTAAACAGATTCAAGCTTTAATAAGTAAATTTCTCTAGAATTACATTACACAAACTCTGTCGAAGATGAAGCCAAACGTAAAAGGACAGGTCTTTTACGATCCAATTAATTCGTTAGAAAAGAACAGAATAGAAACAATTCATGTATGCTAAAATTCTTTGGATTGTTAAATAATAGAAATAAACTGTAGATAATAAAATATTGGAAATATAATAATAAAAAATGTAAAAAATACAATATTGGAAATAAAAAAAGTACAGAATGTGAGAACATGGGGATAGTTATAATTAATGTTGAATCATCATTATCCAGTTCATTAGTCAATTGTTTCTCCAACATTACAAAGTCAGTGTCCCTGAAATATTGAAATTTGAATAAAATGTTTCATTACCATCCCCAACAAGCTAAAGGTCTACTATTCATGTAGATTAAATAAAAACTCATCTTTTTTAACAATTTGTGGAATTGTAATGGTTGCTTTTTCAAAGAAACTTATAAAATCTATATCAAAAGAAATTTTAACTTAGTGAGGCTCAAAAGCCTAGTAACTACAGTATCCATTAAAGTCAATTTAAAGTATAAACTTTAAAATCAGATTTTATAATAAGCATTAAATTATAAAGCAGAGAGATTAAAGTTATAAAGTATAGAATGATATAAAAGTTTTAACAAAATATGATTTCCTTTGTATACTTTCGCATTCATGTAAACGAAATAAGTGATATTCAGTAAACGAAGTATCGCGCATATTTATAGAGAATATCCATTAAAATTATTAATAATTAGGAATATTTAAATACTGTAATTCCTAATTTTAATTAATTTTTTATTATTTATTTGAATCAGAAATTATTATTGATATTCATTAAAGAAAAAAGAGTTAAATTTCGCTTAATATTATTTAGTTAAAATTTTAAAACTTTGCATATTTATTTTGAATTGCGCATTCTTATCTTTCTTAGAATATAATACCAAGTTTGGTTGTTCTAGGCAAACACACAAACATGTTGGCATATTAGAAAGATAAACTATATTTTTAGGATAATACATTTATATATACATAATAGTATCCCTCTACCTTTTTTAATACATTTATTATTTTGAGCTTCAGATATTTTTTTGTGTATTATTTTATAATTTCAATTGTTTCAAAATAATTGTTCAATGAAATATCTTTTTTTTATTTTTAAATGTTAATTTTTTTCGAATTTAGGAATTTTGATTTTGAAATTCACCTAGAACAAAATTAATCCTAATAAGTGAGTGTTTAATTAATACAGAAAAAGAAGGTCTTCTACACACAAAAAAGGTGCTCTTGAGATTAATATGGTAACCTAAGAAAAACCAATATAAGAAAAGCAATAAATGTGGATGGATTTTCAATCAGTAATTGGTATTGAAACTTCGAGGAAAGAGATGCATTTTCTTTTGAACATTCTAGACTTATGAATTAATTATTATAGCAGTTGAAAAGTCTATCGTAAGTAAGATATAAAATTCTTTTTTTTTCCACTTACACTGTCTCAATGGAAATATCAAAATAAAAATAACAGAAAAATATTTTATGAAAGTAAAAATTAGTTACGTATTTTATCTAAACATCACATCTACATTTTAAAAAATAACAAAATCACTGAGACAGCCAAAATACTGAAATATCAACATATAAAAACCTCGGGGCATTTATATTAAGCCTGGCTAACGGCCAATGAAGAGATTATCCTTTCTTTTCAACTTTAAGATACCACATTTATCTATTGTATTGAAGTTGGAACCCTATTTACAATTCATCGTCTTAAATTTGTTCTCTTAAGTATTTGACACACCTAAAAAATGTTGAATCTATTCTTTGATACCAAACATGGATCCATTATCAATTTCACTCTTTTGTATACTTAGCTCACAAAAAATATTGATTTAGAATCTAATAGTCATATTTTTTTTCCAAAGAATAAATGCAATTAAATTTGCAATAGATAATCCGCAATTATTCTTATTTGAATCCTAATACCAACAATTATTCGCGCAATGGCTTTAATATTCCGTATATTTTTTATAGCACAACCGAAATCCTTTTTAGCATCGTATTTTCATATATATTTTTCCCAATGTTTCAGTAAACATCATTAAATTTAAAATATATTATGGATAATTATTCCTATTTGAATTATCATACCAATATTTGTAAGTGAATTGATTTTAACCTTCACTACATTGTATTCGTGGAACACCTAAAATCTTGTCTTCAGAATCTTATTGTTACATAATTGTTTTTCCCAATATTTGAACAAACACTATTAAATATTTATAATAGGTAATGCACAATTTTTTTTTATTTGATTCATAAAACCAACAATTGTTCGTGCAATAACATTAATATTTACTTATTCCCTCACTCTTAACGCATCCAAAGTCTTGTTTTAGTATCTCAATTTTTGATAATTTCAGAACATGACGTTGTTTTGGATTGAGGTTTTTGAATCCTAAAAAAAAGGCGTAGAGAACAAATTAGCTTTTTTTCACTTTCAGGGTTATTAGAATATA
>JAOUZG010048984.1:2485780-2496484 GCA_026289955.1 Argiope argentata
AATTCTCAAAGTTGAAAAGATCTATCTTGGAATAGAGAGGTCGCATATTATCCTGTCTATTTTTGCCGAAGGGATTCCTTTCTTTACAGTCCAACAAGCCTCAAACTTGAAAATATGTACCTTTGATTAGAGAGACGATACATTATCCTGCCTATTTCATATTTGGAAAACATGTACTTTGGATTACAGAAACTGTAAATTATCCTGCCTATTTTTACTTCTAGATGTCGTTGTTATCGTCTAACACACCTCAAATTTGAACACATAAATCTTGGATTAGAGAACCCGTATATTATCCGGTCTGTTTTCGCAGAAGGAGTTCCTTGCCGTTATCATCCATCAAACTTCATATTTCGAAAATATGTATTTTGGATTAGAAAGACCGTATATTATCATGTCTATTTTCGAAAAAGGATTTACTTGCCTCTATCATCCAAGAAGCTTCAAAATTTGAAAATGTGCATCTTGGATTAGAGAGACCATATATATCTGTCTATTTTTGCCTAACTATTTCATTGTCATTATCGCTGAATAAACATCGAATTCTAAAATATGCACCTTGGATAAGAAAGACCGTATATTATACTGTATATTTTCGTCGAAGGACTTTCTTGTCTTTATTCGTCAATCAAATTTCCTATTTCGAAAATATGTAAATTGGATTAGAAACACCGTATATTTTACTGTCTATTTCGCTGTTTTGATGCAAGGCAAAATCTTTTAAATACTTCCGATGCATTTTGACTGATGAAATCATAAAATATACATTCAGGATCAAAAAGTAAAATTATGAACTTTCTTATTTATGTTCAACTGCAATACCTGTCTTCAAAATCAGCAGGGTGAAATATATTTTCTAGAAACAGTTCAGTCGACTGAATAATCTGAGATGGATGATTAAAAACACGTGATATAAAAAAGCGATTCAAAAATTTTTCATATTCTTAAAAGTAAACAAATACACAAAAACGTATTATATGAGCCTCTCAAGCTGGGGAACTTTCAAGATAGACTTTTTGCTAGATATTTTTATGGTTTGATTCTATGGTCTGATTACCATGGTGTCATTCTATGGCGTGATTCTGTGGTGTGACTTCTATGAGGTTATAGTATGGTGTGATTTCTATGGAGTGTGTGACTATGGTATATGTCATTTGATATTCCAAAAACCATTCAATAGAGTGAATATATTTAAACATTACTTCAAACATTTTACGCTAAGAGTGATCCTAAAATAAAGCTAATTAATTATAATTAAATCATAGACTTTTATTTCAAAATTAATGCAAATTATTAAAAATTCAAAAAAAGTCAAAAAATAATTTTTTTTCTTTTAATGGCAATAAAAATAAACTTAAACCAGTAGATAAAAATACTAGTTCCCTGAATACTTGAATAACATAATTATGTTAAATTGAATCTCTTTTCGCACAGTTGTATTTTGGAGATGTATTTATCTGAATTGCATTTGATAGAAATATACAGTTTCTCTAAAATGAACAAAAACTCAATCGCACTTTTAAAATACTGTATACATTTTAACTATTTCTAACTCGGAGATATGCTAAAATGACAGTGCTGAATGTCTATCTTATAAAATTAATGATACAAGATACAATATGTCCCGAAACTGCACCTTTGTTGATATTTTATTGACAGTATTATTTATTTCCTTCTAACATTTTATGAAAGATGAATCCGATTTACTGGAGTATTCCGCTATGATTCTCTTAGAATGATGGATTTATCCTGGATACATATGGACAAAAAAAAATTGTAGAATTCTTCTATTTCCAAAGAATATGTTTTGACAGTCGATATATAATAAAAGACATATAGAAGTTTGCTTCATTTTGGAGGACATATGATATGAATTAATGTATTAAATAAATTCATATCATATTATTAATTTATGTAATGAATAAATTTATATCATATTAGGAATTTATGTAATAAATAAATTCATATCATATGAAAATAAAAAAGTGTTAATAGAATATCGTGCAATTAGAGGATATTTATACATTGAGCATCTGTATATAATAAATGAAATATGGAAGTTCGCTTTAACTTGGAGGTCATATGGTTATAATTTATGTATTAAAAATTTATCATATTATGAATTTATGTATTAAATAAATTAATATCATATGAAAATAAAAACAAGTGTTAATAAAATATCACGCAATTAGAGGATGTTTATACACTGAGCATCTATATATAATAAAAGAAATAAGGATGTTCGCTTTAATTTGGAGGTCATATAATAAGAATTTATGTATTAAAAAATTCATTTCATATTATGAATTTATGTATTAAATAAATTCATATTATATTATCAATGTATGTATTAAATAAATTCATATTATATAATCAATTTATGTATTAAATTAATTCATATTATATTATCAATTTATGTATTAAATAAATTCATATATTATTAATTTATGTATTAAATAAATTCATATTACATTATGAATTTACGTATTAAATAAATTCATATCATATTATGAATTTACGTAATGAATAAATTTATATCATATTAGGAATTTATGTAATACATAAATTCAAATCATGTTATTTTTTATGTATTAAAAAATTCATATATTATGAATTTATGTATTAAAAAATTCATATATTATGAATTTATGTATTAAAAAATTCATATATTATGAATTTATGTATTAAATAAATATCATATGAATATAAAAAAAGGGGTAAAATAATATCACGCAATTAGAGAATGTTTATACATTGAGCATCTATATATAATAAAAGAACTATGGAAGTTCGCTTTAATTTGGAGGTCATATGATATGAATTCATGTATTAAATAAATTCATATCATATTTTGAATTTACGTTTTAAATAAATTCATATCATATTATGAATTTACGTATTAAATAATCATATCAAATTTTGAATTTACGCATTAAATAAATTCATATCATATTATGAATTTACGTATTAAATAAATTCATATCATATTATGAATTTAGGTATTAAATAAATTCATATCATATTATGAATTTAGGTATTAAATAAATTCATATCATATTTTGAATTTATGTAATGAATAAATTTATATCATATTAGAAATTTATGTAATACATAAATTCAAATCATGTTATTTTTATGTATTAAAAAAATTCATATATTATGAATTTATGAATTAAATAAATTCATATAATATGAAAATAAAAAAAGTGTTATTAAAATATCACGCAATTAGAGGATGTTTATACATTGAGCATCTATATATAATAAAAGAAATATGGAAGTTCACTTTAATTTGGAGGTCATATGATAAGGATTTATGTATTAAATAATTCATATCATATTATGATTATATGCATTAAATAAATTCATATCTTGTTCTGAATTTATGTATTAAATAAATTCATATAATATTATGAATTTATGGATTAAATAAATTTATATCATATTATCAATTTATGTATTAAATAAATTCATATCATATAAACGTAAAAAATGTTAATAAAATATCGCGCAATTAGAAGATATTTATACACTGAGCTGTTTTATACTATGATAATTTGATAACATAATGAACATAACAATATGTTTCAAATATCTTAATGATAACCATAATTCCTGGCATAATCTTACATTCCACAGTCTTCAGTATAAAAAAATGATTATGATTGGCTTGCCCGACAATCTTCAAAATCAGATGGCGTATGTCCAAAAAAGGAAGGGTAACTTGCGATTTTATTCCTAATCCAGAAATAAAAATAAGAAGATGCCATCCACTGGTAATCCATACACTGGTAATGCCATCCACTGGTAACGATCAAACTCCGTGAGAGGTAAGTTTCTTTTTTCGGAAGTGGCAACAAGAAGTGAAAGGGATTTTTGAAAATATGGTGAAGTAGAGGCGTTGAATGTTTTGTGTTGTGCTGTTTTGGTTTAAATATATGTTATTGTTTGTTTCTTCTGCGTTGTCATCAATCAACAAAACTGCCTACATTTATTTTCTAAGTCAATCCTAATAGGAACTACTTTTCTGGCGCCCCCGGGTGGGCAGGTTTCGTTTTGAAGATTGATAACGGTAAGAAATTTGAATTTCCATTTTGAAGTTGTTGATACCTTGAATATAGGCATTTATCATTAAATTCACTAATTAAGTCAGATAGTAAAGATGGAGATTATTAAACGAAATAAAACAGCACAGCGTGCTTCTTTTACGAGAGCATATACTAAGTTAGAGATTATGCTGATTAATGAAAATGCTAACGCCGAAGAAATTGAAATATGTTTACATTTGCTAAAGCAAAAAACGGACTCTCTAGAGTTAACGCATAATCATTACTTAGATGCTTTAACTGATGAAACAGAATTTGAAACTGAATTTAATATTGTAGAAGATTATAGAGAAAAGGCCTTGAGAATAGAATTAAAGTCTAAACGAGTATTAGAGATTATTAAGAAGAAACAAAATAATGACGAAAGTAGTAATTCTGGCGATAATTCTCATTTGGCTGAGTGCGAGAATTCGTATAAAACGGTTTCCCCACGACTTCCTGAAATTGAACTGTATAAATTTGGCGGTGAACTGAGAGATTGGCTAACTTTCTGGAATCAGTTTAAAAATATACACGAAAACAAACATTTAACTGATTGCGATAAATTTCATTACTTGATTCAGTCGACAAAAATTAAGTCAGAAGCTGGAGAGCTTGTTGAATCTTTTCCTATTACTAATGAAAATTATCCTTTGGCGATAGAAAGCCTAACTGAAAGATATGGAAGAAAAGAATTATTAATTGATTTTTATGTACGAGAATTATTAAAACTGGTTTTAAATAACGCCACTAAAAAGAAACAAGATTCTTTAAGTGGTTTGTATAATAAGCTTTCTACACAACTTCGAGCTCTAAGTAGTTTAGGCGTAACTACGGATCAGTGCGGTATAATATATCCGCTAGTCGAAAGTTCGTTACCGGCTCATATACTGCGATCATTTGAAAGGCAAAGAAAAAATAATGAATCAGAACAGGGTGTGTCAACACTTGATGCTATAGTTTCGTTTCTGAAGAGCGAAGTGCAATCAGAAGAAAAAATAAAATTAAGTAGATCGGAAATATTTCCCTCTGAGCGGGAATGTAAACACTTAGCAGAGGACCGACGCTCGCTCCCATCTGCTGCTGAATTATTCATTCAAGAATCAAACGGAGCATGTGAGTTTTGTTTAAAGGATCATGCAACTCGATTTTGTAAAAAGGCGTTTTTCATTCCATTAGAAGAAAAGATCGCAATAATAAAAAAGAAAGGATTGTGCCGAGTCTGCTTGACTAAGGGTCATCTTGCTTCTAAATGTCGATCTTTAATAACATGTCAATTGTGCTCTAAAAAACATTTAAAGTTCATGTGCCCGAATGTTGGATGTAATAAATCTGATTTGTCAAAACAAAATGTAAATGACAAAAATATTAATGAAAAAATAGTTGATTCTTTACATTCTCAAGCAACAAATGAAGTTATTTTACAAACTCTTGTTGTAAATGTGCATGGCCTCAAAAAACAACGTCAGGCTAGAGCTATTATAGATACAGGATCTCAAAAATCCTATATTTTGAGATCGACTGCTGAAGATCTAGGTTTTGATTTGCAAAGAGAAGAAGAATTTTGCCATTCCTTATTTGGCGGCACTAAAACAAGGATGTATATACACAATTGTTATAAAATTTACTTGAGTAGTCATGATGGTAATTATACTTGTAAATTTGATGCTTTAGATCATGATGTCATTTGTAATGACATTCCTTTTATAAAATATGGTTCTTGGATACATGAATTGAAAACTAAAAAGATATTCTTAACAGATATTCAAGAAAACTCAAGTCCCATTGAGATCCTTTTAGGTGCAGACGTTGCCGGTAAATTAATTACTGGTCGACGAGAACAGTTAGAAACCGGCTTAGTTGCTTTGGAAACCAAGTTAGGTTGGACTCTAATGGGTAAAATACCCAATTATAATGACAAAAAAGGTGCTTGCATGAACATCGTAAACATGTTATCTCAAGCGGATGTTCCTGTTTCTTCACTTTGGGAATTGGAACTACTTGGCATACGGGATCCTATTGAGCAAAATTCAAGAGAAGAAAAGGAGAAGGCTGTTATGGTTCATTTTCAAGAAACAATTCGACAAAAAGAAGATGGAAGATACGTAGTTCATATGCCTTGGAAGGTGGACCATGCCTTTCTAACAGACAACTATGAGTTATGCCTGAAAAGACTTGAATATACTACCAAAAAGTTGGAAAAGTTTTAGAGAAAAGTACCATGAAGTCTTTAGAGAATGGTTAGAAGAAGGAGTTATTGAGGAAGTTCCTGGTAAAGAGTTACCTATTGGAACGCATTACCTTCCACACCGACCCGTCATCAAAGAAACATCCACAAAATCTTCGATGAAGATAAGACCGGTGTTCGATGCCTCTGCTAACATCCATAATCATCCGTCTCTAAACGATTGTTTGGAGACTGGAAGTAATTTAATTGAAACGATTCCTTCTATTTTGACAAGATTCAGACTGAAAGCAATTGGTGTAATTTCAGATATCAGAAGGGCTTTTCTACAAATATCTTTACATGAGAAAGATCGAGACTTTGTCCGTTTTCTTTGGTATGACGATGAGGGTAATTTACGATCTTTCCGGCATGCTCGAGTTGTCTTTGGAATCACTAGCAGTCCTTTTCTGTTAATGGCGGTTATTAATTACCATTTATCAAAAGAAGCAATAAAAGAACGTTACTCTGAAGAATTTCTTAAAAAATTGAAAGATAGTTTCTATGTTGATAATTGCGTGACTAGCGTACAAAGTAATGTTGAACTAGAAACATTCATCGAATCGGCAACTAATGTAATGAAAGAAGGAATGTTTGATCTCAGAGGATGGGAAAGTTCTGTCATTCCTGCATCTTCAGAAAGTACTACGTCATCAGTGTTAGGATTAATTTGGGACAAAAATTTAGATACATTAGAAATAGACTCAGAATCCTTGAAATTTGATGAGAGAGAAAGAATAACTAAAAGGAAAATACTTTCAATGGTTAGTCGAATATTTGATCCAATAGGTTTCCTTGCCCCAGTTATGATTCAACCTAAGATTTTGCTGCAAACCACTTGGAAAACTAAAGAATCATGGGATGACGAAGTAAATGAGGAAATAAAGAAGAAATATTTGAAATGGGGAAAGCAACTGAAATACTTCAAAAATATAAAAATTCCAAGATGGTTAGGTGTTATGGAGGAATCTGCTTTAAGTATCCATACTTTTGTCGATGCCAGTAAGACAGCTTATGCAGCATGCATTTTCTTCAGAAGTGAATCCAGTATGGGCTCAGTGACTGTTCAGTTACTTCAAGCCAGATCCCGAATAACTCCCATGAAGACTATTACTATACCACGTCTTGAATTAATGGCCGCTACCATCGGTGCTAGGCTGTTTAGTTCTGTAAAACAAGCTCTGAAACTTACCAACATCAAGACTTACTTTTGGACCGATTCTTCAACAGTTCTTACGTGGATAACTCGTCGAGAACAGTGGTCGGTATTTGTTGCCAACAGAATAAGTGAAATTAGAAAATTGACAGATTTGGAAGATTGGTTCCATATTTCAACTGACCAGAATCCAGCAGACATTTTATCAAGAGGTTGTGCACCTAGACAACTCCAGCAACGCAAATGGTGGGAAGGACCAGCTTGGTTAAAGAATTCGATGGAGCAGTGGCCAAAGTCAGCTGTAAATATTAATGAGAAAGAAGTAGAGATGGAGAAGCGAAAATCAGTCATCTCTGCTAAAAACACAGAGTTAGAGTCAATTTCATTACAGTTGGCCAGAAGATTTTCTAAATTTTCAAAAATTGTTAGAGTCATGGCTTGGGTACTACGTTTTCAACCAAAGGCAAAAAACTTAAGAAAATGTATAGAACTTCAAAATGAAGAATTGTTGAACGCACAGAAGATTATTTTTCGTGTGGTACAAAAGGAATGTTACTCTAACGAAGAAACAAGAAAAAATTTGAAAGGTCTTCAAATATTTGAAAATGAACAAGGAATTTTAAGATTAAAGTCCAGATTGATGAACGAGGAAGAATCGAAAGAATTTATTTCTCCAATAATTCTACCATCGAAACACTTAATAGTAAGACGATTTATAGCCCAAGAACATCTTGCTAACAAACATGCTGGAACATTGACTCTTCTGACTATTTTCCGTGAAAGATTTTGGATCGTGAAAGGGAAAAAGACTGTCCGAAGTGTTATCAAAGAATGCTTAACATGTAAAAGGCAAATGGTGAAACATCTTGAGGCCCCTTTTCCGCCTCTTCCAAAAGATCGAACAGAGTTGGCAGCAGTTTTTCAAGTATCGGGTGTTGACTTAGCTGGAGCTCTGTTGACTAAATCTAAACAAAAGGTTTGGATTGTACTTTTTACTTGTGCCGTTTTTAGAGCCGTCCATTTGGAACTAATACCATCGCTTAGTACAAATGACTTCATTCAAGCTATGCGTAGGTTTACTGCCAGAAGAGGACGAATTTCTGTGATGTACTCAGACAATGGAACAAATTTTACAGGGCTAAACAAAGCTTTGAAACAATTAGATTGGCCTACAATTGAAAATGAATTTAGAGTCAACGAAATTCGTTGGAAGTTTAACCCACCTTCCTCTCCATGGTGGGGAGGCTTCTGGGAATGCCTGATTGGAATTTTAAAAGATCTTTTGAGGAAAAATCTTGGCCGCTCTTGTTTGTCTTATGAGGAATTGCAGACTCTTGTCTGTGAGTGCGAATCTGTCATGAACAGCAGACCATTAACTTATGTATCCGAGGAACAAGAACTGAAAACATTGACCCCCTCAATGTTTCTTCAAGATCTTCCATTAAATGATGTTCCCGATTTAGATCAAATTGAAAAAAAAACTAATATTGTTTTGAGATGGAGATATATTCAGAAGGTTCGTGAAAATCTAAAACAAAGATTTAAAAGGGAGTATCTGGGTTTCCTTCGTTCTTCAGTTACCAAAAGAGAAGATAAAATAAATGTCGGTGACATAGTCCTAATTGGCACTAATGATAAAAAAAGGCTGCATTGGCTACTGGGAAGAGTGCTGGAACTTTTTCCAGGAAAAGATGGAATCATCAGACTTGTAAGACTGCGAACTGAAAAGGGAAGCGTACTAAGACCAATCCAACGATTGTGCCCTTTGGAATTGACACCAAATCATGAGCAGGTAACATCAGAAACTCTGAAGGTTCCGGAAGAGGTAACTAAATATCCTGAGCCTAATACAGACACTAATGAAACAGTTCCCGTGACTCGCTCCGGACGAAAAATAAAACCAGTTAAAAGACTAGATTTGTAAACTTCTGAACAAACTTTTGAACTTTCTATATTTGAACTCTAAAATATTGCTTTAAATTTACATTCTATTGTTTTGAAATATTTATGTTGCTATTCGTACCTCTTTGTTATCTTAAATTCTATGCGTGTATTATCTTTATATTTACTGTTTTGAGTTTTGTACCCCCAAACTCAAGGTGGGGAGAATGTTGCGTCACGATCAAACTCCGTGAGAGGTAAGTTTCTTGTTTCGGAAGTGGCAACAAGAAGTGAAAGGGATTTTTGAAAATATGGCGAAGTAGAGGCGTTGAATGTTCTGTGTTGTGCTGTTTTGGTTTAAATATATGTTATTGTTTGTTTCTTCTGCGTTGTCATCAATCAACAAAACTGCCTACATTTATTTTCTAAGTCAATCCTAATAGGAACTACAAAAATGATTATGATTGGCTTGCCCGACAATCTTCAAAATCAGATGGCGTATGTCCAAAAAAGGAAGGGTAACTTGCGATTTTATTCCTAATCCAGAAATAAAAATAAGAAGATGCCATCCACTGGTAATCCAAATTATGTCAGGACATGGGAGATTCTCTGCATATTTCCAAAGATTTGGAAGAATCAAAAAAATAAATGCATTTGTGGATTAATCGGTACTGTTTACCACTAATTAAAGGAATGCTAAGAAATCTCCGAACATAGAAAACATCTGCAAGTTGAAAATAATGACTTGAGTTCAGTACTGATGATTCCAAGTAATCTGAGAACTCTGAAGGACGTGTTGTCCAAAATTGTCATTTTTTTGCCAACTGTTTGAAAGATTGTAGTGGGGGAAGTGGTCAGTATTAGACCAGATTAGGACCAATCATCTAGAAGAGAATATCAGTTTGGTAAATTTGGTAAATGTAAAGATGGCATTGCCACTGTTTACAGTAGGCCACAAATCCTGGAAGGAAACACGCTGAAGGAAGAAAAACGTTTTAGAACAATTAAAAGAATTCATACATTTAAATGCTTTTTTTGTATATTATTGTTTTAAGTATAAATGTACTATAACTCCTTTTGTGGATATAATTGTTTAACAGTTCAAACACCGTTTTTCTTCCTTCAGCGTGTTTCTTTCAAATTTGCTTCTTCTCTTTAAAAGATAACTCTAACGAAGATTGCAAATATAATGAACGTTTAAGTGGTTGCCAATTTGATTGCATAAATATTTCGGAATATTTAATTAGCGCTTATACAAAAAATAAAAAAATATTAATATTCTAGTTGAATCTCTCAAGGTATATATTAACATTTTATATGCCATTTAATAGTTTAGAAAATGTTAGTAATACTATATA
>JAOUZG010048984.1:2527161-2544478 GCA_026289955.1 Argiope argentata
ATATTGTATTTGATTATATTGTACTATATTGTATTATATTGTATTTGATTATATTGTACTATATTGTATTATATTATATTTGATTACATGTACTATAATGTTTTATATTGTATTTGATTATATTGTAATATTTATTAGTTGATTATATTGTAATATTTATTCTTTGTTATGTTATTATATTATTATGTTGTTATATTTATTCTTTGATTATATTGTAATATTTTTTCTTTGGTTATATTCTAATATTTATTCTTTGATTATATTGTTATATTTATTCTTTAATTATATTGTAATATTTATACTTTGATTAAATTGTGATATTTGGGTTTTGTTTGTTTAACTTTGTTTGATTGTATTAACAATCTAGATGGGTCGGAATTGCTAGGGTTTTGTAATCGCAAAGTTGAACTCGAAAGCCGAAGATTCTAGTGGTTGGCAAACCTTAGATCTGCCTTGGTCACAAAGTCCTCCATGTCGAGAGTAATGCTACTGCGGGTACAGGATAAGAGTTTTTCTCAGTTTCAGATCTAAATTACTATTTGTGGATAAATGAATAAAATGCATGAATGGAGTTCACTCCTTAAAAAAGAGTATGTGACGTGTGTGAGCTATATGTCAGATTGCTGCCCTCTGGTGCTCGAGGATTCTTACCCTCAGCAGCTACTATATCTCTTCTTCCGTCGTAAAGAGGAAGTCGAGAACAACAACATCAATCTAGATATAATAAAGGCTCATATAAGAAGGGGAAATTCACTTTTTCAGAATAATACTGCAGAATCTTTTTTGAAATATAACTCCATTGACAAGTTTATATAGTTCTCTTTTTCTGTATCCAAAGAATGAAACTAAAAAAAATTTAATAATATTTATTTTATATATATATATATATATATATATACAGGAAATAAATTTTTTGTATATTCGGTCAATGTAATTCAAATACTTCTGAAGTAAAGATACTATGGAAATTAAATTCAAACATTGGAACGGTTTGCAAACTCTAATTCACTTATAGTTTATAAAAAAAGTTTACTATAATAAAAATTATGCAAATTTGAAACTTTAAATTCACGATTCTTGAATAGACGGAAAAGAGAACGATACTGAATCTGAAAAATTTGTAGAAAAAGCACCGTCTCCTATTATCAAATTTCTTTTGCCTTTTGCATAAAGAAAAACATATAATCCTCTCAACAGCTTCTACATAAAATTGAAAATGCACTTTTTTTATTTTATTCTTTTCGATAAAATTTCAAATAAAAGAATCAAAATAAAAATTACATCGTGAAGTAGTCATTCTTCGGTTAGACCGAAAAGTATTTTCCAGAATAGCTTGAATGTAAAGATACTTGTTTTAAAAGCCATGGAAATTTCTTTGTTGGGAGAAGTTCTAGGTACAGTGAACAAACTTATGAATTATTTATAATACTTTTCTATTTTTGGATTATCAGAACAAAGTGAAATAATATTCTGGTCTTATTTCAATCGTTCTTATTTCTTTGGGATTTAATAAAATAATTCCAGACAATTAGATGTTCAAAAAATAATTAATTTTTATAATTTTCGTTTGTTATGAATTACGGTTAATAATTGAAACATAAAATTATTAAAAACTGAAGTGTTATTTTTTTCAGTTCAATATGGTATTTAGATTTCCCTTCAATAGAATGTTGTATTAAAGTTACGTTGGATTCTGTTGTATCAGTATACGTTATAAATTTAAAAATGTCATTTAAATTATCAAAAATGTTCATCAGCTTTTAATAATAACAAGTGTAATGAAAGATTTTTTTATTTATTTCAATGATAAATAGAAATTTTGCTTGAAATTCTGGCAATAAAATAATTTTAATACCTTTCTGAAATTTATACTTTATACTGATAAATATTTTAATGTACTTCAAATGTATAGAAAATCTTTTATTTTAATTAAATAATCGTATGAAATAATCTAATACTATTGAATTGATGTAAATAAAATTAAACTAATTTAAATGGATTTAACGATTAAACGAATTTAAATTTTAAAAAACATTTCTTCTCTTTCAAAAATAAATACAAATATTTTATAATGCAGAAAATTGTTTCATAAAATATTAAAATCCTTGTATAATAATTTATGTAAACAATATAGCTAATTCAGTAACAAATAATCGAATTTTTTTTTCTATACGAAAATACAAATTTACTACTATTCTATACAAAAATTAGTAACTCTCAGCCAAAGCATGCACAAACAATACTTGCATTAAATAACAAATTATAAAAAGCAAATCGCAAGAAACAGCAATGATAATACCGACAACTCAGAAAGTATTTAACTATTCTCTCTGTTTTATTAGCTATCCTTCATGAAATTATTGTCTTTCTTTTTTTTCTGTACAATTTATAGAGAGTTTAGTTAGAGAGAGTTAGTTTATCGAAACAATTTACCAAAGTTTTTATAGAGATGACATTGAACTTTCTTGAGAATTATTGTATCTATGATCGGGTATATTGAAAGAATTACAAAAGTTTCAGGAACTTTGTATTTTGTTGGCAAATTTTTCTTTAATTCTTTTCGAAATCGTCAAATAATGAACACATTTTTTATCGATGTTTTTCGATAAAATAATAAATGATGCATGCAAAAATAATAGATGAAAAATAATAGATGCAAAAATAATAGATGAACACATCTATTATTTTTCAGCTCTCTATATACCATGCCAAAAGACTTATGGCTTTCGGAAACAACATTAAAAATTAATATCAATAAAAATCGCTTTCTTTTTTTGTATTCAGGACCTGCTTGACACCGTTCCCAAGCCTTGTACCTATGTTTGCCATCATTCCAATAAATTATTACAGATACTCTCGACGTATTTAATGCACAGTATAAAAGAGGTTCTAAACCTTGCACTTATGTCATTTTTTTTTATGTCCCGTCGCTATTAATATTATTTTCCTCCTTCTTTGCCTTTTATTTTTTAAAATAATATATTTTTTGTCCGGATAAATATATTTTCATTCTGAAAATATGACAAGAATTATAAATAATAACTAAAATTTCTATAAGCTTATTGTTCTTAATATCAAATTTATTGCATTTAGCAATTTATTGCATCTGTTTTATATATGTTCCTTCAAGTTTATATATTTTTATTTTTTGCCTCAAAAACAATGTCCATTTTCAGTTCTCACTTTCCTCCTAGTTTATACATATAATTCTCTGCAATAAAACGAATGCTCATTTGTTTTGCTGAAAGCAATTTTTTTAATCCTTTCAGAATGCAATCAAATGAACTTTTTATAAGGAAAGACTGATAAGTTAAAAAATTTTAAAAATGTATGCCTGAGTGTACGTTTAGTTTTTTCTGATATGTATGTCATGATATTACAGTCAATACAATAAATTCCAGAAGCAAATTCAATAAATGATTTCCAGAAGCAAAATTAAATACTGCCCAATAACTCAAACAGATGCTGATTTGACAGTGACAGTGGTGTAAGTTAGTTGCTAGGCAACTAATGGTAACTTATTAGGGAACTACATTTAGAATAATCGTTGTTTTAAGGTCTTTTTTTATGAATTTTAATTTGCTATAGTGCTGTTGTGTCTAAAAATAATAATTTGTGTGCAAGATATTTAAAAAAAGCTCTACATTTATGCTATTAAATATATAAATAAAGTTTAATTTCGAAAACATTTGTATTCATTTATATTATTCTAATTTTAGACTGTATTTAAATAAATATTCTTTCGATTAATTCTGCTATTTTTTTATACCTCATATTAGATACTGCGACCGTTAATAGCTATTTTAATACTTCATTTTATAACTAATATTTGCGATATATAAGTTAATGTATTATAGTTGATTAATAATAGAATAGTATTGAAATAAATAAAAAAGAACTTTAGTATATAATTAAAGCAATTTTAATTATTATGGTATTAAAATTGCTTTAATACCACACACACACACACACACACACACACACACACACACACACACATATATATATATATATATATAGATAGATAGATAGATAGATAGATAGATAGATAGATAGATAGATAGATAGATAGATAGATAGATAGATAGATAGATAGATAGATAGATAGATAGATAGATAGAGATTAATCAAAAAAGAAGTAAAAGAATGAAGAAAAAAACTATATTGCAAAAAGGAAGGACCTATAGAAAATCAAAGAAAAAGAAATCCGGCCTGATGACTTTCTCAAGGGTCATAATCAGACAGGGATTTCAATAAAAGGTAGAATTTATTTTTGTGAAGTATTTGTCTATTGCCTAAAAAATCAACCCTTCTATGACCCGAAAAATTCCACTTCCCAATGTGTAAGAGATGTATCTTATTTTAAGAATATAAAAACAAATGACAAGTTTTCCTGTCCATTTAAAAGTTTCAACGCATTATGTGAGAGGGTCTCCCACAGTCTGTACGGTGTATTGTGGGCAGCACAGTTCGTTCATAGACGTTCGCAGCTCCTCCTACTTAAGTTTTCCTGCTATTTATCATACTGTTGCACTTCTGTTAGAGTTGATAACGCTGGCAAATCTCCTTTAGTTGATAACTCTGGAAGTTGGAGTTAGAGTTGATAACTCTGGAATTCTGAAACTCGAGGATTTAGAAGCCTGTGATGACCCCAAGTTTGCCATCGAGACCCGTTTTTCAGTTTGGTAGTCCACTCTCTGTACACATTGATGCTCTCAAAACATGAACATACAAGAGGCTATCGAAAACTTAACAAGAGTAGCCATTTACTAGATATTGGTTCCTACACTTCGAGTGCATTCCTACAATCATTCCGAGTTCAAATTCAATTAAGACAAGTTTTTTGCCCTTATATCCACGTTTAATACAATTCAATTGATGGTACACTTACATTTCGCCCGTTTTTTGCACCTATCTCGGTACTTACGCATTAGACCGTCGAACTTTAAGGCAAAATTTGAAGGTATCATCAATGAATTGCTAAACCACCAATAATGGCAAAAAAACTTCCATTATATAAAAAATTGCTCAGACCTGAACTGTCGCCCACCATTTTTTGATTTCTTTGGCGTCGACAGTCTATCGCCAATTTTGAATCCGTCACCAATGAGTTACCAAACCGTTGGCAGTATAATACGTAAGCAACGCTATCTCGCCCTCTAGGGCAACACTGTTACGAAATTGCTAATTTTGTGTAAAACAGTCAGAAGGTTATAATAATTGGTCCATTCAGTGTATTCATATTAGTAGGAATATTTAAAAAAAATAAAATTTTATACATCCTGAAGATAATTATAAAATTGCTGAATCAGATCTATAGCTTTCATATATGGCTGTGATTTGACAGTCAATTATCCTAGCGCATTAAATACATAAAAAAAACCAACTTGAAAAGACGTAATGGGATTATTTAATATCATTAGCTTTTAGGATTATTGTGCCCATCAAAGTCTTTCTTAATTGCTAGTTTTTTTCTTGAACAGATCACTCTACCAATAATTCACTAAAATCTTTTTCCATCAATCCACGAAGAAAATAAATTGCCCCTTGCTGGCTTTATTTTACCTTCTAAAATGTTTTTTCTCCATGACAATTTCTCAAGAAAAAAATTCTAAATGGCGTTTCCCGGTAATCAATCTTTTTATGACAAAAGAACATTATAATAATATTTCCAGTTTCAAAATATTCCAGTTTAACCTAATGACATAACATTCAAATGTTTCCCCCCCCCCCCGTAAGCTAATTCTTAAGAGATTTGTTGAAAATCTATCTTTTTTTAAAAATTTCGTTTTTAACAAATATTTCTAATCATTTCGGTAATAAAACTTTTTTTTAAATATTATGTTTTCGAGTCAAGAATTACAGGATCTAATTGTGGAACGTTTCATGTTCTGACATATTTCTTTTTTTCTGTTAAGAATTGATGTTTTAGCAATAAGAACCTATGTTCTGTTTTCGATACGCTTTTTTCCTAGCTCCATCTAACCATATATTTATGCGTTTTTTCAGAATATTTATGATGCTATTTATAAGATAAGAACAAATATTTAAATTGAAAATTTTGTAAATTTTGCTGAAAGGCTATTATTTTAACGTAAGAATATGATTTTGATATTTGATGCTAAACATAATGTTTTTTTTTAAATACTGGGGTAATTTTTTCATAAGTATGATTTATTAAATTAAATTATTTATAGTAAAACTAGGCTTTTTACACTACTGAGTTTCAAGATTCTATCAAAAAAAATTTCTAAAAAAATTGAATGTGGTTTAAAAAATTTTAAAAAAAAATTAAAAAATGTGTTGCTGAATTCTGTTTCAGAAGTTTCATATCAAAAGTATTCTAAATAAGTACATAAAAACTTAGTTTTCAAATCATTTTCATATCTTCGTAAAAAATAAAAATAAATTACCTCTCTCTGTGTGTGTGATATTATTTATCAGAAGAATCCTTTTTACCTAGGACATTTAAGAATCGAAATGTATTTTACAGATATAAAGAATTTGAAATTTAGATCCTTTTTTAATTATTTTAATCAAATAACTATAAAAAAATGTTAGACATCAAAACACATTTTTTTTCCTCTTTACCCTCTTTATTCTTAAGTAGAATCTGTTGTTATTCTACTTAAGAATAGCTAAACCGCGCATGCGCTAACTGCTAACCATTTACGTCACTTGTATTCACGTGATGGCTTCTCTAACTGTCCTTCATATTCTTGGTTAATTATTTTCTGTATTGTCTTCACTTGTGTGTTGTTGTATAACTAAATTATTTTGATATCTCTCAAAATTATTTGCGTAAATCCTTAATAAAAAGAGATATTGACTTTTTCATAAGTGTGTTAAACAATGAACTCAGTAAAATATTAACAATTTAAAATGTAAGTGGGTATTTTATGCACTTTTCAGAAAAAAAAATGAAAATATACTTGAAAAAATAAAACGTTCAAACCTTTTTAAAAACCATATTTAGTCTTTTTAATAGCATTTGTTTAATTATCCTCTGGCTTTCCCTGAACTTTCGAATTTAAGGATTAAAAATGTGTATAATTTCCGAGGAAAAGTTTTCAGTGTATGACGGAAGCTCAAGCAGTTTTAATTAATTCATAAAATATTTATTTACATTTTACAAAGCAAGAAAAGAAATGTATTAAAGTTTCTTAGCAATTAATCAATTTACATAGGCATTAGATAGTGAAGTACCTAGTATCTTAAAAGACAATGAACATATAGGTTATAGAGCATAACCTTTATTAAAACTCGACCGCAATAGGAATATTATATATATATATATATATATATATATATATTACTTATAAGGTAAAAGAAAGATGCATAATACTATTTAAGTAGCACGGCTTTAATCAGAATGCGATGCTTATAAAAGTTATCATTAATGAACAAGGAAAATCAAGTCAGAAAAGGGATATTTAATCATATTAAATTTACTTCAAGGTATTGGCGAAAACGTTGATCGCCAAATGTGCCAAGTTGATTTATATATTTATTTTAGCATTATATATCCATTGTCGAGGAATAACAAATGCTGATTATGTCTCTGATGGTGATTTTGAGTTTGTTTGCTGGTCACTACAGAAAAGTTGTTTGAAGATTTCTGAAAAATATTCTACAGATATAATTTGTAAAAAAATAACTTAGCATTTCAATACATTTTTTTTTTGAAATTTAATTAATACAATTTCGAAGATGTCTTGATTTTTTTATTAAATCATTTGATGCATCACTTTATTTTAGAATAAAGAATGAAAAAAATTGAACTAAAAGGTTTTATTTTTTTTAAATTTCCATATTTATTTTGTATTTATTTCTAATTATATCCATCTAATTGACTATCGGATAGTTTTATTGAATGCAGAATTTTCATTGTAAACATTTTTTTTTTGAATAATATCTATAGAATTTTATTTTTCTAACGAAAGACACTTTTCTCATGTTTCAAATATATAATCCCATAATTTTCTTGCAATGTTAAAAGTTGAATATGAACATTTTGTATTGAACTTTCTAAATATTTTTATGATAAAACTAATCGCTTTCAGCAGCAAGTTTGTTCCCCAGGAATGAATTTTATAAGTGCATGAAAAATAAGAGAATTACAGCATGATGACTTTGAATGCATTTTCGGTTGATTCAGAATTATCAAACGATCTGTCTGATATTTAATGGAAATTAATACAAAACATATTTTCAAGGATTAAGTTTGATGCAAAAAGTAGCTAGTTTTAAATGAAATTGGGATTATTAAAAATAGAATTGTTTTATTTGGCTTCAAGATATAGTACATAAACTTCAGCAAGTAAGCAATGTTTTAAACTATTTCATTATAAAAAGTTCTTTTATTTCTGTTTCTGTTCAATAGAACTATATATCATAATTTGTTTTTCAATAGCACAATTCTATGTTAGTTAGCCAAAATTACAGTTTTGAAATTATTAATAGAATTCCATATCAAGAATTTTGTTCCTTATATATTATAAGCTTTTATTTTACTACATAATGATTTGCACTAGAAGAGTTTTATTTACAAAACAATTAAAATGCAGGTGATTTTTTCATTGTTATTGAAACTCCATTTATGTAAACACACATAATGGCTTTGGGTTTCGTTATTTTTTTGTTTTCATTCAGTTGATAAAACTGTAGAATCAATGCTTGGCGAATATTTTTATCAATAAAAGAATTACATAGCAATAGTACACAAAAGAAGTTAGTAAAAAGTATTTATGTTTTTATTAATTACAAAATTCTGCATTGGGAAAATGTATTTTATTAATAGCATAATTCCTTATAATTACTTATGTTCCTTATACATTACTGTTTTTTACTTTACTATACAATGATTTGTTGACATCAAATTATTTATTTTAAAATACAATGAAATTCCAGATGGATTTTCTTTGTTATTTAATCTTACTTCCATTTTGAGGAAACATACATAATGGAATTGGGTTTTCGTTATTTTGGTTTTCATTAAGTTGATGAAATTGAAGTATCTATGATTAATGAGTATTAATTTTTCAATTAATGAATTACGTAGTAGTAGTGCACAACAGGAATACATTACAGTAGTTATGTTTTTTATCAATAACAAAATTCTGCTTTAGTAAATGTGTTTTTTATTAGTAACATAATTCCTTATCAGTAATTTAGTTCCTAATACGTTATTATTAGTTTTATTTTACTATATAATGATTTGTGGACATCTAATAATTCAAATTATTTTCAGTTATTTGATCTCACCTCCATTTTGAGAAAACATTTAAAATAGATTTGGCTATTTGGCTGAAGAATCTATGCGTAGTGATTATTTTTATCAATACAATAATTACATAACAGTAGTACACAATTGAAGTGCGTAACAGTTATTATGTTTTTTATCAATAACAAAATTCTGCATCAGTAAATTTTTATTTTATTAGTATCAATTCCTTATCAATAATTTTGTTCGTTATGCTACAATAGTTTTTATTTTACTATAAAACTGTTTGTGGGCATCAAGACATTCACATTATTTTCACAGTTATTTAATTTCACCTCCATTTTGAGAAAATATACTAAATAATTTTGGTTTTCATTCTTTTTGTTTTCATTCAGCTCATAAAATTGAAGAATCCATGCGTAGTGATTATTTTTATCAATACAATAATTACATAACAGCAGTACACAATTGAAAAGCGTAACATTAATCATATTTTTATCAATGAAAAATTCTAGTATTCTGAATAAATTTTTATTTTATTAGTTTCATAATTCCTTATCAATAATTCTCTTCGTTATGGAATACTTGTTTTTATTTTACTATACAATTATTTGTGGACGTAAAATAATTCGTATTATTTCCACAGTTATTTAATCTCACCTCCATTTTGGGAAAATATACAAATTAACTTTGGCTTTGGTTCTTTTTATTTTCATTCACTTGATAAAATCTATTTGTGAATAATAATCTTTATCGATAATAGAAAAAAACTTAACATAATATATTGAAACTATATTTACATAATATATCATACTTAACATAATATATAAAACTTAATATTTTTATTTTAAAAAAAATTGCTTCATTTATGACATAATAGGATTTCAGTATATAAATTACGCAATATTTTTTCTTCAAATTTTATTTGTATAATATACAACTAAAAAACTAAATTAACTAAAACTCTAAACATACTAAAAGTATATTAACATACTATGATATATTAAACTTACTATATTTAAAAAAAAGCTTTATTTGGGCCATAATAAAATTTTAATATATAAATTCACAATATTTTTTTCAAATGTTTTCATATAATATACAACTAAAAAAAAATGAAGCTTTTTTTAAAGTATTCACAGAAAATTTTCGACTTTCAAAACCTTTTCCCTTAGAAAATTTCTCCTGAACTACCCGTGAAAGATATTTTTTTATCTATCTCCCGGAACACCTTAATATAAATATAAGTTCCCGGAAAGGTCAAAAATGTTACTTTTTAGGCTTTTCTGTGTCCTTTCTTTGCACTTTGCCGTCTTTTGATTGAATAAAGAACTCTGAAAGTACCTTCAAGACATTCTTACATCAAAAATCACTGAGAGTTGTAAAAACGTGAGAGGCAGTTTGCGACTCATAAATTCTAAAACACTGGAAAAGGAGATTTCCCTTTTTTCTCCCCCAGTTTCTTCTCTTTTCTGTCTTAGAAGTTTTATTGGTGGGTCTAGAAAGTCTCTGTTGTGGCTGAAACTCACGTACAATGTAACATGTATCACCTCCAAATATACGTGTAAGCAGAAAGGATTGATTTGAAAGTTTTGTGAATAGAAATGTCAAAAGCTTTTTAAAAGGAAATTGGCGTTATTTTACTAATCATTTTGGCGAGAAAATCGGAGCTGAGAGTAATTTTGGATAGTGATTGGCATAAATTGAGAGTATTTTTTTGATAACAGTATTTTTATGATTGTAAATAATTTTGAAGTCAGAGATCTGTATGAGTTTTTCATTTTTAGAGTATTCTTCATGAAGCGCAAAATTTTGTTTCAATGGTATAATTATATTTCGATGGGACTCAACTATTTTGGAAAGTTACGCGATTAAAAATAAAGATTTATAATTAACATTAATTAACATGAATTGATTGCAAAAGTTTGTGTTAAAACTTTAAGTAACAAAGACGAATAATAAACTAAAGAATGAGACAAATGAGTAATAATATGTTTATTAAGCAATTCTGCTCGAAATGTGAAAGTTACCATTTTAAATTCTATTTAAAAGAAGTTCTTTCAATGATATTCTGCAGGAGATTTGTATGGATGGGGGATGAATTCTGATTTTGTAGAATATAAGCTTAGGACCGAATGGGTTAATTATCAAGAAATAATAAGTTTAAAGAATCATAAGGATTACTTATTGTTGGATTAATTTCATTTTGAATTTTGAAGCACTAGTGCAAGGTATGTGTGTATAATCCAAGGAAAAATGTTTTTTTTTGGTACACACACACTTACATATATAGCAACACATGGACGATGATCGCAAGCATATATAAGGTTACACATAAACACATAATTAAGATCTAGGAATTTTCAACCTTGATTTTAACTTTGGAGAAAATGATTGATTGAAGGTTTTAATAAATGTTTTTGATTTTGGTTTTTGGTTTTTTGATTTTTGGTTTTAATAAATGTTTTTTTTTATTTTTTACTATTCATTAATTTTGTAAAGAGCATTAAAAGTAAATGTAAAACAAAAATACAGAAATGCAATTGATACAATTAAAAAATAAACTTCTTTAAGTAATTAATTAATTTAAAATTAATTAATTTCTTTAAGATAATGCACAATTTATATTTCTTGGGATGATAAATTTGGAAAATATAGCAATTAATAACCCATTAAATCTTTTTCAATTGCGGTAGTCTTGTTTTCTTCTGACCGAAGGAAGTTTCTGTAGACACGGACATTTCTCTCCAAAGTATTTCTAATAATACTTTGAAGATTACATAATTGAAGGGAAAATGAATTAAATATTTCTGTAAAAATATTAAATAAAACAGTGCAATGACTTTTTTCCCATTTGAATATTGCCATTTAGTAATATATAAAAAATACAATTTTTTTATCACGTATTTTAGCGCTTTAAATAATCAATCCACTTTATTTGAACAATGATTTAAATAACATTGATAATTTAATTAGAGATACGAATTAAAAGAACAAAATAATGTAATATTTATATTAGACTGAAATGGATTAAACATTTTTTTTTAAAAAAAATTGATTATCATTTTTAAAGAATAAATCTTAATCCAAGTTTTTAAAAAAAATTAACTTGAAATTACATTACATTCGCAGTAAAATGTTTTTATTTAAGCTTCCCTCAGCTGGCTGATGTATCTATAATCTAAAATCTATTTATAAAACTGAAGAATTATAGTAAAAAATACAGGATAACTTTATTAATGAAAAAATGAACACAAACATGCAACGTTTTGCGATACATATCTAATTCCTTACAAATTCTGTAGAGCTAAGCATAAAAAAGAAAATTATCAAAGTTCTAGAAAAACTGCGCATGCTCTGGTTTCCATAGCAACTGCAGCTAGACTGGGGAAATAACTTCTCCCAGACAAGCACAACAGTTGAAATAAAATGCAATGAATATGAAAGAATATCATTTTATTTAGTATCAATAAATGTTTTTGTTAGTTGAAATATAATGGCATGTGTAAACAAAAAGATAATAAGCTACACCATCCAAATACAGAGGCCATTTACACATTTTAGAAGATTACAATAAGCAAAATTTTAAAAAAAGAAAATGATATGGAATAATAAATTTTAGCAATAGTTGATAATTTGAAATCAAATAATTTACCGCAAGTGGAAAAGCTGCTGATTTAATAATGATATTTTGCGTTTTAAGAAGAAAAGCATTTTTGTTTTTTAACTAAGAATTTTTGCGAAATGCATGATATTATAATTTCTAAGTACAAAATGATAAACATTGTTAATTTGAAGAGTAATTTCGTCCAATACTCTTCTATGTGGAAAGTAGGATTCAAATGAACCTTGAAGAATCCATGCATGATTTTCAAAATAAATAAAATAATAATAACAACAGTATTTATTACTTGTAAAGAATAAAATACTTCTAACTTCTTCTATAATAAAATACTTCATCAATATACTTCTTCTATAATAAAATACTTCATCAATATACTTCTTCTATAATAAAATACTTCATCAATATTGAGACGTGAATTATCTCATGATTAGCAGTTTATTTGCAGATGCATGAAAACATTTTAATAAGAATCAAATACAAATTAAATGCAAACTTTAAAAAAGGAGGAATTTAAATAAAGGATTGTTCCTAAATGCTGAAATCTGCTATCTGGTATTCCAATTCTGTAAACCAAAAACTTTCTTTTCTATCGAAAATTAAAAAAAAAAAGATGCAAGTCCAGTTCCTTCAATTCAAGAAGAAATAGATTTACCTTTTTTGTTAAATGTTTTTAACATGCGAATGTGTTTTTTTTTGCAAAAAGAAATTAAATATCAGACGATTGGATAAAAATGTGAAACTAAGCTCAACGTATTATGACGAGAATATTTGAGATCCGATATTTTTTGAAGAAATTCTCATTTTTTGGATCAGGATCTTTCAAAAAATGGAACACAATACTTCAAATCCTACATCAGAAAGTACCACTGCTTTCCTAGAAAAAAAATTGATGACGTATTTCATATATATATCTTTTCAGCTTAGTCTTTCGAGGACTGTTGACATTTTACTTATGGACTACTGTGTCTTCAATCAGTTCAAAAAGAAATGTTTCCAATGGCACAACCAGCAAGATTGATGGACTTCGGAAAGTAGTTGGAACAGGAATTGAAATCAATACCACTGGAAATTTAACGAAAATTCCATCATGGAATGTCATGATGCAGAGTTTATAGTTAAAAAAATGCTATAAAAACAGTCTTTTTCATGAACCAAAAACTCCAAAATTCGTTTTAAAAATTCATAAACATCCTTTTTAAACTATAAAAAATATTTACTATTTTTTTTATTATAACATCATCAATGCAAAGGAATCCAACATCTTAATATTTGGAAGATTTTTTTTCCTTTCAAAGAATGTTATAAAGAGCATATATTAAGTGAAAAAGTCTTTATAAACTTTTCTTAAAATTTTAATAGTTTTATTTAAAAAAGAAAAAAAAATATTAATTAGTTTCCTAACTCAACAGCATAAAAAAATTGAGACTGAAATATTTTTTGGATGTTTTTACTGAAACTGTTTTTGAGTAAAACATTAAATTTAATGATGAGTGAAAAATTATTGAAATTCTTTTTAAAAAAAGATTAAAATGAAATCTGATATCATATTTCAATTTATCATGTCGGGATATAATTTTTTGAACGGCCAAGCACCACGTGCTCGTGCAAGTTAAATTATATTTTTATTCACTTTAATCGTTTCATTGAATGAGTCACTTTAGTACTGCAAACGTTCATAAAAAACTTTGTCTCGCATTTATTGTTTAACAAAATATCACATTTCCTATTTATTTCATTTCATATAATCACGTGTTTAAAATGACATTTTCTAGGTTTTATTTTCTGTAGTCATTAACTTATTTTTTAAAAAAAATCAGAGCTTTTGTTTGATGGCAACGCGTTATTAAAAGCTGATTTTTTCTGATGCTCGTTCAGATAATAAAATTTTAATTTTCCGCCTACGGAGTTTTATTGACGTTAATTCCCAAAAAAACATCAAGTTCTGACATGATAATAAAATAAGTATTAAAATGAAATCTCCTGTGCATATTTCCATTTATCAATCCAGATCATAATTTCTTGGAATGTCAATCACTACGTACTCATGCGAGTTAAATAATATTTTTATTAATTTTAAATTTTTTCAATGAATTAGTAACTTTAGTAAAACAAACGATTCCAAAAAAACTTTGCTTCGCCCTTATTGTTAAAAAAATATCACATTTCCTATTTTTTTCATTTCATATTTAATCAGAGCTTTTGTAAATTCGATGGCAACGGGTTATTAAACGCTTATTTTTTGAGATGTAGATAATAATGTTTTTTTGCCTTCAGATTTTTGTTGACCCTAGAAAACTTCATTCCTGAAACTGTATCATGCTCTGACATGATAAAAGAACATTAATTCTAATGGATACTAAAGCAAAAACCATGATAGAAATATATATTAAAACTAATTATTGTTTATTCTAAATGTTTATAACGATGAGAAAATCCTTCATGTTCTTATTTAATTCCTTTCTAAATTTCATGTTTAAAATCTGATAATTGAAGCATAGGTGTAGTAAAAAAACGTTTCTATGAGTGTAGTAAAATCTATAAGTGTAGTATAAGTGTAATCTATAAGTGTAGTAAAAAAACGTTTCTTGAAAAGAAATTTTCTTGGAGAATTTTTTTAGCTCACCCAAGTAAATATAGAAAGCGTTTCAAAAAAGTTTAAAGTTTTATTATGATAAATGGTCCGAAAACATAGAAATTTTAAAATTGAATGTCATTAAAATATTTATCCGCCACATCAGTATAAAAATATACAGGGAATAATTTCAATAAATTTTCTAACCAACGATTTTCATAAAATTATAGAATTCAGTATTACTATGATAATAATTAAATATTAGCCATGGAACACTGTGTGGAGGGCCACTTTTATTTTTTATTTTTTATCCCAGTAATATTCCAGCAATTAAGTTTTTTAGTTTTTATTAATATAAAGTTAAAAAAAGATCATCTAAATTTATTTACACTTATACAATCATAATTCCATCTTTTCAGTATAATCAACCAATATGTAACGTAAAGGGCATGTATTGAAATTGTGAAACGTAATTTGTGTTATAGGGCATGCCTGTTACCATTTTTCTTTTGATTAAAAGAAGTCGGATTCTGCACTATTGGTTTCTTCATTGTTAATCATGCCAACATTGCAAGGAAAACCGCTACTGGTAAAATTGTTCTACAAGAACCAACAAAACTCAGTTGCAGGTCTAAAGAAATTTTGTAGTATTAAGCACATAGGAAGCGATTCAAAGTGTCCAGGTGCCCTTCGCTAGGTGATGAAGAAATTTGAAGGAAAACAATTGGGTAATTTGGTATTATTTCAGGTAATAAACGAAAAAAAACTCCTATCTTCAAGCTTCAAAAATGCACCCCCCGTTGAAGAAGTCGGAGCATAATAGTGTTAGTTTGGCAGTTGTTTCCCGTGTTCTGGATTTGCCGTATTCAACTTAACGAAATATTGTAAGGTAAATTTTTCATTTTTATTCATACTAAATCAAGTATATGTACCTGTTGCAGGACGAGGACTCTAAGGTACGTATAAATTTTGCATTTCAGTTTTTACTCGTATTCTGGTTGACTTAACTTTTTCACGGGACCTTCTGTGGAGTTTAAGACACACTTCTGATTAAAAAGAGAACAAATTAAGCTAAAAAAAGGAGGAAAAATGTGATATTTTGGTGATGTCAGAATGAAAATGATTCAGCCTGAATTCCTGGAAAATTAAAATGTGTACTCCTTAGTAACTTCATTGTGTTGAATTTCCCTATCTATAAGATAATACATTAGCAATTTCTAGATTATTTATTTTGTTTAGTAATTTATCTGCATACACTTATGTATGCATATGAAAATTGGTATCATAAGTCTATAAATAAGGAAAGACAACTTTTATACTCATTTATTCTTCAACTTTGCATTTATTTTCATTTGAAACATAGTTATTTTATTTGGTTTGTGATGATTTTAAGAAATACCGGATTTGGAATAGATTTAATACAATAACACGAATTAAAAGATATCAAATAATTTTCTACATAACTATTAAATTCTATTTAATTGCTAAAATTATTTAAGATTAAAAACATGTTCATAGAAGTTGTATTTATGAAAATAAAAGGTTACTCATCCTGTTAAAAACTAACATTTTAAACCCGAATAATTTGCTTAGTTTTTCTATACTACAAGATATTTTAGTTAATTTAATTATAAGGGAAAATCTTATGAAATAATGGTTCATTTTAAACAATGGTGAAAATTTTTATTTGAATTTAATCTTACAAAAAATGCCAAATTCTTTTTTTAAGCATTCTTTGTGTTTCATTACATTAATTCTAAAAATAAGTATAACATTTAATTGGTTACTTAGAACCAATTAATATATTTAACAAAGGGTTAAACACAAAAATATTATTTAAAGAAAGTAAAAGAATATTTTTATTATAATATTACAAATAAAATGAAAATGCATTAAG
>JAOUZG010048984.1:2569478-2580488 GCA_026289955.1 Argiope argentata
AATTTTTTGTCAGCAGTAAAATTATGATATGAGTAAAATTAATATAAATATTTTATTAACTATGAACTCTTACCCATTCACCTATTAGAATTTCAAAATATCGGAGGTGAAAATTTTCTGAATTGATATTGATAGAAGGAAATAATTAATTTTAATTGTTATTTGTATCTATGGTATTTATCATGGAAATTTAAATAAATATGAGAAGAAATATATAAATTCAATATTATGTTATATATGAAGAGATGATGGAAGGTATAAAGTTATATTTATTCTGTCGTTTATTGATTAATGACTTAATAATATGAGTATATGATAAATGTAAAGTGTGTAATACAGTTTAAAAAAACCATGTTGAACCAATTGCTAATAACTTTGGTAATTTTTTAAAAACCATTAGAAAGATACATTTAAGTAAAGTTCAGAGAAACGATTAAAAATGTAGTTTGTTTAAATTAAACTAAATACTCTACATTATCTCAAATTTATTCATTTTTCTTTAAATTTTTAGCCTTGATTTTTGAACGTTGACTATGAATCGATTGAATTCACATATTATCGTGAAAATTTCGTCTCCAGTAAATTTACTGAACAGACTAAAAGAAATCATGAATAAGAGAAAATAATTTTAACATACTCAGTTTCAAAGAGTGGCTGAAATTTTCAGCGATGGTTTATTCACTAATAGGACTATTTGCATGTAAATTAAGTAATATAAATACTACGCTTTTAAGAAGTTTAAATATTTTCAGAAATATATTGCTTATAAAATGTAAAATTTGATGAAAAAATTTATAAAAGTTCCAGGTTTTGGGACGTATTGTTGAAATATTATATAAGAATTTCAATGACCATTTTTAGCAAATTTAATGATTAAATTTATTTGTTTTTGCAGTATACAATAACAATATATATTTCTTTTCATTTTTTCAGATTCAGTAATATTGTTCCTTTTACACAATGTTCTGACAGAAAAAAAGAGAATGATTTAAATATTGTTCAATATTTTGAATTTTAAAACACAGTAAAATATTTTGATATTGTTTTTCATTTTTTTAAAAATCATCCTTAATTAACAGGTTTTCCTAATTTTACAGTTTAGAGAGCGGTGTTCAATGTAAGTAATTTAAATACTCTTTACATGCTGTTCTTCACTATTAAACAAAAATAGCTGTTGTTGTTGTTTCTTAAGGCACTTGCCATAGACAAGCCCGCTCACTTAGTAGCAAAAGTCTTAAACTTGTTAGCAAAAATCTTAAGCCTAATTATCGTCTCTTGTTTTGTAGGAGAGTTACCTTGTTCTAAGCGTACGACTTTTGCTACTCACTTATCACATTTGCTAGCACAGCCCCTTTTTGCGGGGGGAGGGGCATATTCACACACCTTACAGATACCACACAGAAGAACAACCATTCTCTAACCGACACTCTAACCCAGGGTGCCCATATCACGGGGTTACTCCTAAGGCAGAACGCCGATACTCAAAAAGCTTCGTTTAGTTATACATAGTTAATACATAGAGACAAGATTGAACATGGCTTTATTAAAGAATATATTCTAATCATTTTTCAGAAAATAGTATTTTATTTCTTCCTTTTTATATTAATGGCATCGAAAATGTTTTCAACAAAATTTATTATTTTGAAATAATTTATTACAAATCCATTTATCTAGAATAATAATAAAATAATTACTCTAGTTATTAATTTTATTCAAAGTATTTATCAGCACATTTTGTTCAAGACATTGCAAATGCGTCAAAAACACTATAAGTGCATCCATTTTAATGTGAACACATGTGCCCTGATTCACAGTTGAATTATTTATCTAAACACGATAAAGCAAACAGTTCAAGAAAACAAATTTCTTTATTTGATTCCTAAATATCACCATAATAAGAAATCCAGCGAAACACAAATCCCAAATGCTATCCAGAGATCGCATTATTGTTTATTAACTTAAGTAAGTTTTCTTAACTGGGGATAGAAAAATGCATCTAGAACCATTTTATTTCTAGTAAAGTAAAGAAGAAATTATTAGGCAGACCGTTAGGGGGATTTTTCATACCATGATGTATTTTATTTAAAGTCTTGCAAAACATTAAAGTGGGCACAAAACTAAATTTACGATTTTATTATCTTTAATGAAACGTTCTAAACTTTATTTTAAGATAACATAAGATTATATATTCGACGAAATAGGAAATTTCTAAATGTTTGACTGTATAAAACTTAAATTATGTCTTTCGTAAGTAATTTATATTTATTTGTTTCTTCAGAAAAGTAGGCTATTATTTTAGAAAAGATATTTACATTTTGAAATGCATATGGAATTTATTATTTGTAACTATCGATTCCTTATATGCATAAAAATATTAAACAGCGTTGATTACTTTACCTCAAAAAAATTATTTTTCAAACCTTGTGATCGTGCTTCGAATATGGGACAATTTTTAACAGTAAAAATCACAATATTAAAAAAAAATTAAAGTCGCAACATTAAAAAAGTCACAGTTTAATGTCTTCATTCTGTCATGACAGCTCAGACGCTCTTATAGTCCATTAGCGATTGTTTAATATTATATTTTTTACCAGTAAAGTAATTTAAACATTGTTTCCTAACGGAATATTAATTTAATAAATTACAATAAATCAACGGAATTACCATTTCGACCTTCAATTCAAAACAATTCTACCTTCAGAATTTTTTGTTTCTTTAAAATCCAATTATTCTCCATCCTCCCTTTGAATTCGTTTTTAGATGTTTTTTCCCCTTCACTTCTTTTCTTAGATTTTATCATTTTTTCAGGTACTTATTTCGGTACTTACGTATTATACCTTATTCGCCAATGGTTTAGTGACTAATTGGCGACGGATTTAAATTTGACAATAAAGATCAACGTATTACACTATTGCCTAATTGTCATAATTGGCGGTTTAACAACTCATTGGCGACGTCTTGAAATTTGGCGTTAAAGTTGGACGGTCTACTACGTAAGTATCGGAAATAGCAGTGCAGGGAGGCAATATGAGAAATTTCAAACATTTTATTTATATATCTATTTTTTGGTAAAAGCTCTATCTTTTTCAAAGAACTTGTAATTGTTAACACGTTTTATCATTTATGTAGTTGATTTTTTTCTTTAGGATTTAAATTTGATTTTTAATTTTTAATTTTTAAATTTTAATACATAATGCAATAAATTTAAATAAAAAGTAATTCAAATACAATAGAATTTTATTACTTGTTAATATATTAAAAATTATTCAGTTTATCGATTTTTTTGTTCAATGTTCAACAAAAATTAATTAAAATAATATGTGACATATATTAATACATATACAGATGCTAGAAAATTTGGAACTTATTTTATTGCAGAGCAGAATTTTAATTTTTTTACTTCAGTTTCTCATAGTAAGAAATTATGATAATATGAATAGAGTTAATAGCTAAGGTATGTGCTTAATTTTTGAGGAAAATTTAAACAAAAAAATATTTTATATTTTTAAAAAGTTATTTTTCAGTTTTTTTTATAAAATGAATTGAAAAAGCATATATGAAAAAAAGTATATCATTTAGGTTCAAATGTTTGAAAAAATTCGTTTATAAAAATATGAGTCTATATTTTAAAATGATGAATAAAGAAATAAAGATTAAAATGAAATCCTCTATGTATGTTTCAATGTATTATGTCATATCAAAATTCCTTGAAAGGCCAAGCACCACGTGCTCGTGCGAGTTAAATTATATTTTTATTCATTTTAATTTGTTTCATTGAATTCGTCACTTTAGTAATGCAAACTTTGTCTCGCATTTAATGTTTAAAAAACTATAGCGTTTCCTATTTATTTCATTTCATATAATCACGCGCTCAAAATGACATTTTTCTAGGTTTTATTTGCTGGAGTCATTAACTTATTTTTTTAATCAGAGCTTTTGTAAACGCAATAGCAACGCGTTGTTAAAAATTGATTTTTAGAGATGCTCGTGCAGATAATAAAGTTTTTATTGTTTGCCTACGGATTTTTGTTGAAGCCAGAAAACCTAATTCCCAAATTAATATTATGTTCTGACATGATAAATCACATAATGTCGAATTTATTTGAATATAATTCAATTTCACATTTTTTTGTTACCTCAACGTACCGTTTTAAAACAACTCTTCGGTTATTTTGGGATGGCGTCATACTTTTGAAACGGGGTCAGATGACGAAGATGATACCCAAGCTAACACCTCCTTTTGAAATTTCCACACCACCCGAACGGAAAACATTTGCGCTTTACGGATTAGCACCAGACCCAAGTATTCGGGGGAATCGTGTCTCGAAACTAAAACTCACTGACTTCAAAACAAAGACTTTACCATCAGGACATTGCTAAACCTTTCGTACCTTAAGATTATTGATTGAAAGAAAATATTCACCTTATTTCAGGGCAATTTATTTAGTTCAAACTTATTTTTAGTTTTATCTACAATTCATTTTATTTCATATCATATGTCTTTTCCATATTAGTTGATGATAAAAAGAACATTCCAAGATTAAAATGCGAATTTACTTGCAGAAGAAAATTTCACAGAAAAAACTTTGCAAGAAGAGGATTTTATCACTACATTTTATCATTGTACTAGAATTCAAATAAAATTATTGATAAAATATAACATTTAGTCACTGGTGTGTCAGTGAAATTTAGAAAAATAATATTAAGTGATCTATTATTTTATAAATAATAATGTCACATTTAATATGGTTACTTTGAATCAGTAAAGATAATTTTAAATTTACAGAATACAATAAAGTATAAAAGATTAAGATGAAATTAATTTTAAAAAAACTTCCTGGCATTCTGCAGTTTTCTGTGTGTTATTTCGAAGTTTCCTGTTAATATTTTCTGATACGATGAAACCTTGCTTTCTAAAATATTACAAAGTAAATGAAAATGCATTTTTTTACAGAAATATGAACACATTTTTATGGAATATTGTAGATTTAGAATAAGCGTGCTTTATAAAACTGATTTGAAGATTGTATTTAAATCCATTCTTTATTAATTCACCTTAATTTTTATGATTATTATACAAAAGTATGTTTAAAAGCCTTCTAGAACATTAAATAATTTCTCAAATTACATATATTAGCACTATTTCCTTTCAAAACACCTCACTAATTAAAATTTAACATGCGTTTTTATTAAACTTGGTATAATATTCCTCAATGCATTCTGTACTACGTGAATTAGAAATTGTTAATTTAGTGTTTATTTAAACATTTTCTAAAACGCCCATTGTATTAATTGCTTACTTGCATGCCTTTTGAAAGTTTCTAATACTCCATATTGCGAAAAAAATATTTTTACTGCTTTACTGTTTGCTCGTTCGAAGTTTTCTGTTTGTATTTTCTGATACGTAGCAAGCCTTGATTTATCAAATATCATGAAATAAATGAAGATGTCAAAAACCCATTTTATTTTACAGAAATATCAATATCTTTTAATGGAATAGTATTAATTTATAAAAATCTTTCTTATAAAACCACTTACATTCTTTAGGGACTCAAATTGATTTTTGTAATTATAAAATAAAAGATTTTTTGATTTTTTAAATTATAATGAAAAGTATTTTTCAATGCTTTATGCAATGCCTCAACTTGGGATTATTAATTTATTGTTGATTTAAATATCTTCTAAAATGCCTATTGTATTATATGTTCATTTATATGTCTTTTCAAGATTTTAAATGTTCCAAATGTCATAAGGATTTCACATTGATTTTTATGATTATAATATAAAAGAATGTTTGTTTTTTATATCTATAATAAATATAAATACAGATTTTTATAACTGTAATATAAAAGTATGTTTAATAGCATTTACGAACATTAAATGCTATTTCACAAATTACATATTTTTGTACTTACTATTTTTTGAAACACGTTATTAATTAAAATCACACAGGTTGTCTTTTTAAATTAAATTATGTATAACAATCCTTAATGCTTTCTACATTTCTTGAACTAGGGATTGTTAATTTATTGCTTATTTAAATATATTCTAAAATACCTAAAGCATTATATGTTTATTTATATGCTTTTTCAAGGTTTACAATGCTCTAAATTGCGAAAAAATTAAAATGTTATGCTATTAATCGATCTCAGCCCAATATTTATCATGCTGAATAGAAATGAAGATTATTTTCAGTTTAGGATATAAGGTATATATTTCTTAAGCAATTGATAGATTTTCAATAAAGTATTTAATAAACAAATTTTTCTTTCTTTTTTTTGCCGAAACCATTTATTTTTTACACTTTAAAACATTTTTGCATTATATTTCAAAAATGGTCTTCAATCTATTTTAATCGAAAACTGAGAAAAATATAAATTGATAGAGTAAATAAAAAATATTTACCCTGAACATTATCACATGTCTTCAGAATAAAACAAGAACACCATAATTTTTAATTAATCGAATTTTATAAAAACGAACGTATTCTAAAATGTGTTACGAACTCAAATTATAAACTTTTTAACGCTATTTCCTTCATAATTAAATCTTATTCCAACTTATTAATTAAACTATTAACATTATTTTGCATAAATTCATCATACATATTTACTTTGCTCTACAATATAAAATAAATTTAAATTTATAAGCTCAACGTATCAAAGTATAAAAATTAATAAATCTGAATAAAAATTAAAAAAATAAGATTTTTTTTCTTTAGGGTTCAAATACATTTTCTTTTTACTTTTATTAACGTTCTTGAATTGCATACATCTTTAATTTCAAAACAGGTACTTACGTATTATACCGTCCACCTTAATCGCCAAATTTGAAGTCGTCGCCAATGATTTGATAAACCTCCAATTATGTTAATCCAGCAATGGTGTTATGCGTTGATCTTTACCGCCAAATTTAAATCCCGCCCCAATGAGTTATTGAATCGCTGGCGATCGTTGGCGAAGACGGTTTAATACATAAATACATCAAAACATTCCTCTTGTCTTGTACTTTGTCTATTTCAGCAAATATCTTACAAAAAAATATTGGCTTCAAAATGTTTTTTTTCTTTTTTTAGAAACGGTAGAAATAAATCTAAAATCAACGTAAGAAGTACGCTAGTATATAGAAACTTTACTGACATTCAAAAGAAAAAAAAATGGTTTAAATTGCAAATTGAGTCAGGACACAGGTATGTAAATGTACATTTATTGCTTCGCTGATGTATATCATTAGTTTTCTAAAGCTATTAAGAAAGATGTTCTGGTAGAAACAGGGAATGAAAAAGCCTGCCGAATTCACAGACTCCATTCCGAATTAATTTTATGATTCCCTATGGTAGAGAAATGGTATGTATTGAAAATTCTGGAAAAGTAATAAAATGCCAGACTGGATTTTGTTTAGATTGGACTTTTTTAAGTGAAATATCTTTCTTCTTATTTATGCCATTTAAAATTAAAGGATTTTTTATATTTAGCTAAAAATAGTTTCAAAATATTATAAAAATGATATTAATTGAATGAATTAATTAAATAAAGACTATATCCTTAAATAAAACTGATTTAGTCTTTTCATTCGTTTTTCTTTTCTTTAAATTATGAATATTGATTGCATTCAATAAAATATAAATGAAATATTTGAGATTGGCAAACTATTTCAATTTCCACTATTAACTCTCTCTCTCTCTCTCTCTCTCTCTCTCTCTCTCTATATATATATATATATATATATATCTTTATATATATATATAGACGTCTTTACATAATTTGATATGGATATTTGGTGTTAATACATTTTTTTCAAATGTTAATTCATAGATTTTTAATTTAAATAATTAATGGCAACCCTAGGTTAACTTTCTTCTTGACCGGAAAAGCTCCAAAAACATGGCGCATTTTTATGGTTAGCGAATTGCCAATTTTTGAAAAGCGAGCCAAGCAGGGGGTAAATTTACAATTGTAAAACTGAGATAAAATATAAAAAAATATATAGAAAATGCTAGTATAAATAAATAAGTTAATTAAAAAGGGATACACAATGGATATATAAAATGTCCAACGTAAAAGAAAATATCAATAAAAATGTGATTGACAAATTCCTTTTCTGTTGAACAAAATTCCAGAGTATAGCCATGAATGAAGCTAAGACTTATTAATGAGAACTTCCAGATCCATGATGAGAACAAAGGAATATTTGCAGTGGCTAAAATAAAAGAATGTTTTATAAATTGGAATAAAATAGAAAGAAGTTAAATGCCATTTCCTTCAGTAATGAAAAATTAATGCATTTTCAGTTCTATATCACAATTTATATAATTATTTATATTAAATTTTGTAATTATTACATTTCTTTATAAACATCAATAACAAAATATGCACATAGTATGAACAGAAAAAATATTTATTTCTATACATCAATTGATCTGTCGTAATAAATGTTGCCAACGTTATTTTCGTTTACAGAATAAAATGAAATGTCTTAAAATAATTCAATGTATAGAACAAACTTGTATGTCTTTAGCTGCACTGATAGTACATATGGCATGAAAAGAAAAAAATCGATTGGAACGGAACATGTCAAATCAAAATAGCGAAATTTCTTTTGAGATTTATAACTTCGGCAGACTCCTAAATCGCCTTTCATAACATACGTTCTCAGTAAATACCATATTTGAAAGGTGAATCGCTCTGAAAAAACATTCTCTAAACGGGATGCTAAATTGCAAAGGAATTTCAATCCATTCTTTAACCTAAATTTTTCGCATGGTGATTTATGCAGACTCATTTTAAACCGATATGATTTTTAAAAAAAAAGAAATAAGAAAAGTATGTCCCAAAATATTTATAATTAGCCAATTTTGTATTTTAAGGCTATAGCCAGTTAAAGTGCAAAGTTTTGTGTTTGAAGAGTCGAATTCAATAAAAAAAATAGTGTTTTAAAGTTTTATCTTAATAACAACTTATATTTAAGATTTTTTTTTCCTTTCAAATAATTTTTTAAAACTTTTTTTGTTTCAATTTTTATCTTAAATGTAATAAATTATTAAAATGCCCAAATTTCAAAAATGGTTAGTTACTAATATTTTTAAAAAATTATTATTTTAAGGACACATATGTTTCAACTATTTAAAATATTCAAGATAATGCGTTATGTGGACATAAAAAAATTGAAAAAAAAATATACAGCATTATAAGTGGGAATGGTCTCCACGAAACGTTCTTGCATATCCTCCAACTAAGATCTTATCTCAAAAATAGAATTGTCATATTCCATTGAGTATAGACATAACATAAAAGTATCAGTACATAAAAGTATAAACATTGGGGATGTGCAAAATTAACCTGTATTGCATTAACTAAAAATAATAATGTAATACAGAACAGTGGAATTAATTTAAAGTATGTACTGAATCTACTTTAAGAATATGTATTTTAAGCAAGGATATCTTGGTGAGTTGGGAGTTGGATTCACATCCTTTTTGCTGTGAGCTCGAAAAGCTAGACTCTCCATGTGTGTGTGTGTGTGTGTCTGTCTGTGTGTGTGTGTAACAAAGTCCGGTTACAAAGTCCTCCGTGTCGAGATTAATACCACTGAGGTGTGCTGGGCCAGTGGTGATCGTTCTCTGTTCCAGATCTAAATTACGATCTGTGAATGAATGAAAGAAATGCATGAATGAAGTCCGCCCAGTAAAAAAGGTTTGTGACGTGTGTGAGCCAGAGATAAGATTTCTGCCATCCAGGGCTGAGGTGTTCATAATCTCTAGAAACTACTGTACCGTTCCTTACGTTGTAAAACTGAACAAGAGAACAACAATATGTATTTTAAACTCCTCTTTCCGGGTTGCATGAAATCAAAATTTGACATTTTCACTACAATTTAAGATAACATACAGAATATTACTGAGTTAAGTTCATTCTTTAATGAATTGTCTGGTTAAAATTTATGGAAAATATGCAAATTGTAATAGGGATGACCTGTTGACAGAATTGATTAAAATGTTGATCATAATTTTTATTGTAGATACTAGCGGTGTGTGCCACGATTTATTTATCCAACTATTTGTATTTTATTATTATCTACCTCATTTTAATATAACTACCAGATAGATAGGTGTCCTGTGAACTAATTTCTTTTAAAATTTATTAATTATCTGCAAATTTGGTCGTAAGTCAACTTATGAAATATCTTTCGTTTTGAGTCATCTTTTGTAAAATCCACTAGTGAGTTTTAATTGTTGTTCACAAACAGATAAATCACCAAAAATGTGTTTTTGAACTCAGGGGAGTTTCAGAGTATTTAAAATGCTCAATTCGATTTCTTTTGTTGATTGAAATATCTGAGCAATACTTTTCATTCAAGGAAGTTGAAAACATCGTCAAATTTAGGATAATATTTGTACAAAATAATGTTTATAAAATATATATTTGGGATTTTAATAATTTGTTATTTTATGTACATATATCCACATAGGGCTGGGGTAATCTTGTTGGTTGGGCGTTGTATTCGAGTTCAAAACCGCCAGCCCAAGATCCACCCTATGTAGGATGGTTGGAACCCGTTAAATCTGCTGTAGTCGGAAAGTTCTCCAAATAGAGAATAATACCACTTGGGGTACTATGACAGAGGTAATCACTCTCTCCTCCAGGCCTAAATTACGATATATGGATGAATGAATGAAATGCATGAATGAATGAAATGCATGAATAAATGAAATACATGAATGAAATTCGCCCCATAAAAAGATTTTGCGATGCGTATGAACTAGAAGTTCTCATCTACCCTCGGGTGTTTAGGGGTTCATACCCTCAGAAACTTCTATACCCCTACTACCAATGTAAAGTATAGATGCAAAGTTAAGCAATACACCATACATCATATTTATTATAATAGGATTTCATTGTTGGCCATAAAATATTTTGAAAGCAAAAACACAATTTAAAACCCCATAATTAAATTTTGAATATATCCATCTATCTATCTATCTATCTATCTATCTATCTATCTATCTATCTA
>JAOUZG010048984.1:2582861-2603599 GCA_026289955.1 Argiope argentata
ATATATATATATATATATATATATATATATATATATATATATATAAACCAAAACCAGTGAATGTCACTTAACTATGGAATGTATAGACAAGCTTGCCAAAATAGCTGTAGTAAATTAAATAAAGTAAGTTATTCTTCTTCCCTTCCTTAGTAACTGTCCTAGTAGAAATCTGAAATCAAGCGACATTCACTAAATCTTTTCTTCAAAAGCACGAAAATGTAACAAATGGCAGGTGCAAATATAATGTAATTCCAAGAATGACTAATAAAGTTATAGCTAGGAACTTAAAATATATACATTTCAAAACATTGTCGATTTCCTGCAATCATTTTTCCATTCAATGCACAAACAAATAATAACTGTTTCTGAAAATAAAAGTCCATTGCACTACGATATAGAATGTCCTCAAATAGTTTCCTGGGTTTTCAAATGTCTTAAGTAAAAACTGAAATAAGCTGTTATAAGTCATTCTCACAAACAATTTGTCAAGAATCAGAGTTCGATTTGTAAGCACTTCATGTGATTAGACCAATCTTCTTGCAAATCAGCTTTATTGAAAATGAATCCTTTTGAAATGTCTTTTAAATCCAGCACCCACAAACTCTTCCATTTTATTTATTATATAAAATGTGTTATTAACTTTTTTCTACAGTTATTTTCATTATTAGTCCAATTTTCTTGCAAATCAGCTTTATTGAAAATGAATCCTTTTGAAATATCTTTTAAATCCAGCACCCTCAAATTCTCCCATTTTATTTATTATATAAAATTTGTTTTTATTCTTACTACATTTATTTTTTATTATTGCTTCTTTTTTGTGAGTCATTTATTTGTAATTGTTTTGTTCTTTATCATTATACGGCACTTAATTAAAATTATTTGTTTTATATCCGTATAAAAAATTAAAATCCCTCTCAATCAATCAAAATAGAAAGAAGATTTTTTTTGTCTTTATAAAAAGGAATAGCCGTGGTGTTGAATATTATACAAAAAATAAAATTTATTCACCCGATTTTTCACAAAGTGTAGTCATTGTGAAAAACCGCAAACATGTTGCTATATTCTATAGGGATATTCAATGGGAGATATAAGGTGGAGAGCTTCAAAATAATCGAATTTTATATAAATGCCATATAATATACATAGAGCATTTTGAACTAGGATTTTATTCTTTTCCTTTCTTAACTAATCATTTTTGATTGAGAAACTGACAAACGCTATTATTTCTAATATATATAGAAATTTGGAGACATTCGGTAAAACTGAAATAGGCAAATAGTGTTTAATAACATATTATACTGATGAATTATCGAAATATATTAAACAGATTTTATTTGCAATGTGTTCGTTCTCCTATTTTCAAGTTTGAAATATTCGTGCTTTAATTTAAATGATATTATAGTATTTCATATATCACCTATTTTAAATAAATTGCTTATCTTACTGAAAGCATTTATAATAAGTATCTACGACATTCAAATTTAATGGTGAGGTAGAATTATTAATTGCTTTTAAGTCAAAGGTGTTTTGATATTTTGATAGTTTTCTTCTGAATGTTTAATGAAGTATATTTAAATATTTATAGTTTACAATGAGAATTTCAACATTTCGATTTATGAACGAAAATTTGGTACTGACCATGATAATGAGTTTATTTTGATTTCATTTGAAATAAATTTTTTGCTGTTAGATTTCAAATTTTTATACAAATAATTTTTATTCAATCATTTAAATTCAGCAAAATTTAGAGAAACAAATAAACAGAAAAAAAAGCAAGAAAGCATATCAAAAAATTAAATTTAAATTCAAGTAACAATTTTTTTTTTCATTTCTAAAATCTAAAAAAAATCTATGATGATCAATTTTTTACTTATTTTATTTGTTAGATATTATTAAATATAAGTTATTTTTATCCCTTATTTCAAAATTAATAAAGATAAAGATTCTGCTCAAAATTAGATTTATAACGTTTTCACATTTAGAATATCGCATTCACATAGGTTTAATTGAGAAATTTAATTTCAAATTTGTCTTAATTTTGCATTATTTTTCTAATTTGTCAAGTAAAATAATTTTCTCAAATCATCCATTTCCGAAATTAGTAGAGAAAAAAATATATGTAAAGTATTTAAACCCACATTTGCAGTGAAGCCACTTTCAAAATGCATAAAACAAATCTTTATTCCGTAATAAATATATATTACTCATTTTACAAACTTAGGGAAATAATATTCCCTTGGTTCAGGGATAATTAAAAGATGAGAATCCAACTTTCCCCTCCTTTCTATTAAACGACAGGGGCGGCAAACATTGAATGCTATTCTTCTGCTCTTTTCTGAGAGGGAATTCCGTTCGTTGTTCAGTAGTCAGTGAGCCATTCATAAGAATAAAGGATGGAAAAGGGGAGTTTTTAATTAGCTCATTGGAATCGATTATATTTGAGAGCACTTCACCTAATTCGATGACTCTTAAGTCTTTGAATGCTTTCGAACAATTATCTCGTTGTTTCTGCTTCAAATAATAGAAACAAAAAAAAAATCAATCAATAATTTGTTTCCTATAAATGAATAAATGATTCTTATAGTAAATAGCGTGGAATGTTTCAAAACGTTTAATTTTAATTAACTTTTTAATTTAGTATCGGATTTGTGTAATGATAAGCTGATACTTCTGCGGACTGCTACATTATTATATAAAATTACGAAACACTTAATGTTTAACTGTAATAGTAATTACTGCTATTTAGTTTGGAAATCTGAAGAGAAAAATTGAACCACCCAAAATTATCTTGGAATTAATTAATGAAGACTAGAATTTAATTCAAACTTGCTTTTAATAAGCCACCTGTTGATATGAGTGGATTTAATTACTCTAATGGGTGATTGAAATTGCACTTAAATATTTTATATTGTATACCAATGGCTTTCTCTGTAAAATATTTTGAAATTCAAATTTTGGTAGTTATATTCCTCGTATTATTTTGAAAATATTTCACTATTCTTTTCATTACGATGTGCTTGTCTATAATTTACTGACTATTTAGAAGAAAAAAAGAATCAATATTTTAAACTAGATTCCCTTATTATTATTTTTTTATGGTCTCCATGATACTAAAGAAAAATAATTAGTTCACATTGATCTTTTTTTAGCTTATTAATGCGCAGAAAAATTCTGATCGGTTAATCTTTGTTGTTATATCCAACAAATAAATGATTAATCTAAAATAATGATTAATTTGAATTTAGTCAATAATTATTTTGTTATTTTTAAGGATACAATTTCAGTCTACTATTTAATAAGAAAAAGATAAATTTGTTAATTCCTGGAAACATTAGGATGTTAATCAGTGAAGACAGTAACTTTTTAAAAGTATTTCCATCAATGGTATTTCATGTTATAGAAATGTTAGTATTTAAATATCCGTACTGCTTCGTTTTATTATATATGAAATTGTGATGCTCAGAATTTTATAAAATTTTATAAAGTTAGATTTAATAATAATGGTTCTGAAATTCTTTGTTCATTAACAGAAATATTATAATGATATAGTTTTTCTGATAAATTATCCATTTGAAACTACATTTAATTATTTAATTGAATAACAAAGAATTACTCAAGATCAAGCATACTACTTTTTTCAAATTTATCTTTCAAATATTCAAGTATTTAGAATGTCAATAAAAATGTAAATTAAAAATTGAAAAATATGGATTTCTTTATGCAGCTGAATAGGTTAGCACCATATGAAATTTAGAGAGGAATCGAATATGAAAGTTTATTTGGTTGGAGAAACTTACTAGATCAAGTATTAAACTCAGTAAAATAAAACAGTTTTAACTAAACACTAGGTTTAACCTTTCAAATTGTAAATAAAATATCATTTTAGGGTTAATATTCACTAAAATTATTTATACCAATTTTAGTTACTTCAAATCATTTTATAAATAACGAGTTCGAAAAGTAAAAGAAATTTTTAATCCTTTACTTTCGAGGGTTTCTTTTCTTCTCAAACAAATTACATCAAAACAATATTTATAAATAAATTTTCAGTACTATTAATTACAATTATCTTTTAACTTAAATTGATTACAGATTCCATAAAATCTTTAATTGAAATCCTTTAATCCAAACTTTCAACTTTTTTTCAAATATACATTTTCAGCTGCTTAATTTAGCATTCAAAGATCAAAATACTACTTTTAATATAATAAGAATTTTCTCTTAAAAAGAATCGTAAAGCTGCTGACACACTGCCAGTTTACTTGCACGTTAAATGTTGCATGTAAAATATTTTAATAAAAAAGGAATAGTAAAAATGAACTGAAGTAAATGCATTAATTCATTGTTTATTATTCTCCTTGAATTATCAAAAACAATTTATTTAATACCTTAAGAAAAAGAATTATATGTGGTAAAAATACATTTGTATGACTGTTTTCTGAGACAAATTTTGTAAGTTATAATATTTCTTTCCGTTGAATAAATGTATGGGTTATATTTACATAAAATATCAGTTCAGATATAATTACAGTAGCAGTTTTACATGCATTTTGTATAGTTTTTCAGTATAAGCAATTGCACTTTTTAAGTATAATTTCTTTGATTTCTTGAAATTGAAATGCTATGGAGTACAGATAATTTTTTAAAATTAATTGATATTTTATGAAATGCAATTTTTTTTTATTTCATATAACTCTAATTTTATTTTTATAAATAAATATAAACCGAAAACTTATTTAGAAGAGCTAATTTTTACTAGGAAAGTTTTTTGTTTATCCGAGGAACTTAATAAAAAATGTCTATATATTTTTATTCTTTTTTGTTTCATATATCCATACTACATAATGTATATAATAAGGAATACGGTTTATTTTGAAACAAATTCATCTAAATATCCATTAGTTTTAATAAGCGCCTCTAATTAATTTATAGATATAAAAATATATATTTATCACAATTAAATAACTATTTATTAGATTTCAATATAAAATGTCAATTTGAGATTGACTTGTGAAAACATATGCCTAAAAAATTGCTGAAAATATTTTCTACATTTATTTACAAAGTTTTTTTAATAGTTTTCTTATTTTAAACCATTAAATATAATAAAATTATCTGTATAAATTCAAAACCTTTATTTAATTTGACGTCCCGATGAATTATTTTTATTATATTATTTATTATATTCCTATTTCATAAAATTAAATAAGTATATATTTAATTTTTACAGAAATTTATACTGGAATAGTCATAGAACAGACTCTCTGACCCGCCACCAAGGCACACGGATTAACCATCAGCACTGAATGCCCGGGCCGCCGCAACAGCAATTAGAGGGATCTGTGGTTGGGTCCTAAAGATCATCACCGCCCAAAGTACAACCCTCCCCGAAGGAAGTACGTCCCATCATCGATGGGAGGAGTCTAACCTTCATCTATTAGTGAACCCACAGGTTCAATCACCTTACCGAAAGCATCTCATCCCCAATTACGAGGTGCCCACCGAGGGGTTTATTCAGGAATATATTGACTTCTCGAATATTTTAATCTTTATTTACTGAATCATTTATATTGATAGTAACTCAAATGAAAATTTATTTCTAAAAATCATAATATTTTTTTCAGCATCAAATGTTTTTCTCCTTTTTCATTCCTTTTTTAATGTTCAAATTTTTAGAAAAAAAAACATTTAACAATTTTTATTCAACACTAGTAAACCTTAAATGTAAAATAGCTTATACCTGAAATGAAAAAAAATCAAGCTACTTAATCATTTTCTTCTGAAAGCAAACCACATCGCTTGAAACAAGTTTAAAAAAAATCGCTTCAAGTAATTAGCTGTCTAATCACGGCTAGGTCAAGTATTCTTTTCTAGAAGTTAACTGCAACCAGAATTATAAAGTGGTTGCGAATAATCTTGAAAGGATCTTCAAGGAAAAATAATCGCTTTAAGAGTTCTATAAGTTTATTTACCTTAAAGTTTTCAATCCATTAAATTAATGAGTCACCTTTAATATAATAGTTTAAGAATTTTCTTTTGATTTTAAATAAAAATAACCTTTAATAAAATGTAATTGTGAAACAATTTTTGTCTACATAATCCATTAAATACTACATTGTCACTTACTTCAAATATATAATTTTAGATTACTATATAAAACAAGATGATGGTAGTAATAACGTATTTCAATATAATGATACAAATTGAGAATAATTTAACTTTTATTATATTATTTGTAAAAAAAAATTATAAAAAAATATATATATTTTTTATAGATATATAGGTGAGTAGGGACATAGATAAACAGGGACAGGGACTTTTTCAATTATTATGAAGTTAAATACTAATGATTCATAATTTATTAGATTTTTTGATAAACTTACATACTTTGAAATTACATTGTTGATAATTGTTAGATTGTTGAAATTATTCCAGAATTACCGCAATATGTGTATCAATTTCCATTTCTTTATATGACTATAATTTAATATGCTTAAAATTAAAATTAAACTGATAATAAATATTGTAAAACAAAAACATTTTAAAGAATTGTTTGTTTGTAAAATATGAAAATCGTTCACATATTTCTCTTACAGATAGCATTCATTTTTTGGTACTTTATAGATACTTTTCAAAACAAACAGAGCAACAAATAATGCCCAGAAAGCTATAAATATATGATTTTGTGAATGCACAATGCTTACAGGCTTATTAATTTTCAGTATAAAATGACATAAGAATAAAATGTAAATAATGTTTTATTAATAACAATGTTATAGTATTAATAATTAATATCGAATAATTCTAATAAATCGTAAGTAATGTAGCACATAGTTAACAATATTTTTAAAAAGTAATACTTTTTTTAAAAAAAATATTTGTCTGTTATATTCACTTCTATTATTTACATTTACTAAAAGCACAATGCAAGCTTTTCTTGCTTATGTTGCAGATTTAAGTAAAATACGAAATAAGTCTTTTTTTAAAATATAGAAACATAAATTGAAAGTTTTACTTTAACCCTTAAGAGACCATAAGATGTCCAAGACTAAATATGCCAATACAACACAATATTTTAGCTATTGTGGGTGTAAAGTAAGAGAATATCACCAGAAAGACATAGCAGGGTGTATAGGTTTCCAATAATTTCATGGGAAATATTTTTCTCAATGGACCATAAAAGTAAATTAGGTTTATTATATCGGTATTTTATTTATTGCTTTATAATACAAAAAACATAATAAAAATTATCAGAAAAGTAAAATAAATGGTTAGTTATGGTATTCTGTGAAACAATTTCGTTTACTTGTGAAGCACAAGTGGCCATTGCACATAACGCATTTATTATGTGTCCTATTTTTTATACGTTTTCTATATTCGTTCAGAAACACATTTTCCGCCTTGGACATACGTTTTATTTTGATATTCAGTAAAAAAAATATCGATTCCATAAGAATTGAACAATCGATAACGATTTTTATAGAAGGGAAAAATAATTCCCTTGAGAGTGAAAGGGTTAATTTGATTCAAATTGGTTTTAAGTTGTAAAACAAAAATTATGAATAATCCTTAAATAAATTTAGTTAACTATGTAAAACGTTATTGATTAGATTAAATTCTCAAATAAAACCGACAAGACTAAAATACTACCTTAAATATCTTTATTGAGATGATATTAAGAAATTCATTTCAAAATCTTCTTTCCCTTTTGCACTTAGTGAGATGTTCAGAGACAATAGTTTTCTAAAGTTTACAGAGCAAACATACCAACATAAAAGCCGTGAAAAACTAAGTTTGGTCATCAAAAGAATAATAACTTTTTTAATTTTCTTGTTATTGATTAACACCTTAAGCATTCTATTAATTATAGAAATTTTTTTTTTGGCTATTTGGTATTTTTTTTTTTTGCTATTCTTAATTGATGGTTCTAAGAATAGTACCATTCATCAATTAGCTGTTTTGCCTTTATAGATATTTCCTAACTCGCATGCGCCATTAGTTATATAGCTATCAAAGTTAATTTGAATAAAATTACTTATAAATATATATATATTAAACTTTAACAATTTTGATTTAGTTTTAATATGCATGTAATTGCTTTCAGGATATTGAAATTATTCATATTAATGAATTTTAATATTTCATTTTTTTATTTGACGAAATACTTAAAAATTATTAGCAATATATTTTGATTTTATTTTGGAAATTTTAAAGTAATAAAAACAATTATAATAATATTTTATTTTGTAAGTATCAATGCTTTTTCTAAAATTTTCCGAATATTTGAAAAAAAAACTTTTTTTACTTTGTAACCTGAATTAGATCATTTTAATCGAAACTATTAATGGAAGAAAATGTAAATATCATTTTACGAGTGAAATAATGTGATTAATAATTTATCGTATTTATTTAATTTTTTAACATAAAAATACTTCTTAATTTTGAAAATTTAATTTATAATATAAGATAATTATTTACAGAATTACTGATTCTTTATATATGCACTTTTGAAAAAATGTGTATCTCCATATTTGTTTATGAATTCTGTCGTAATAATATTTCATTCAACTGTTTCATATTTTCTAGAGGAAACTGTAAAAGCATTGAATTGGAATCCAAAGGAATATTTCTAAAACATTTTATTCTAAATGTTCTATACTTTATAATTTTTTATAAAGTTCTTTCATCGAATATTCATTCAATTTAATAATTTTCAAGTTTATTAGGAAATAATTATTAAATTCCAGTACTATACCTTGGGGAAATTCATAAAAATGTTGATCCAAATTCTTTCAGGAGCTAGAATTTGTCTCACGTAATGTAATTTTCACAATAATGATCTATATTAACTAAAATGAATCTCTCATTATTTCGAAAGAGTTAGTTGCTATCATTTTTGTTCCAGAGACTTGGATAATATTATACAAATCAGAAAAAATGCAGCTATTCGAAAGTCGCCACATATTTGATTCAATTTACAATCTAATTAAAGAGAAATTAGCGTTCTTTTAGTAATTTTTCTATTCTCAGTGGTTTTAATGTGATAATTTTGAATAGGAATTTGGGTGATTTTTATAAAATTGTTCTTTTGTTTATATTATAAAGTTATAATACCATTACATTTAATGTTTTGTCTAAATTATATGCAGTTTAATAACATAGTTGAAGTTGAAAAGTCGTTCAGAAAAGAAATTGGAAATCATTGAATTTAAATTTCTGTAGTTTTTATGTCTCAATATTTAAATCTAACATAAGTATATCTTTAGACAAAAATTTTAATGTTTTTCTTTACATAACCGTTTTTTAATATTATATATTCATAGGAATTTTTAAAAATCTAATAAAACTTAACTGAGTTTAAAAAACAAAGTAAGGGAACATTTTTTCGAAATATTCAGAACAGTTTTTTCTTTATCCCTTTCACTAAAAAGTAGTGCATAAAAGTGAAACCAAATGCATTTTTAAAATAAAAATAAAGAATTCTTAATACAAATAAACGGTAAAATCCGAGAGTTAGTAAGTTTTTCCACGAATAATAACATAGGAAGGTACTCATAAAAAATAAGTAGCTAAATATAATAGTCATTTTTATTAAAATAGTTTAGACATCGTCAAAAGATATGCTTTATTGCTTAATTTTAAATAATAGATCGCCAAATCTTTAATCCCTTTCATGAAAAAATATTAAATATACAATATAATTTTAAATATATGATAATAAAACTTATAGGTAATAACAAAATTTATATAAATTTCTTAATTTTAGCATACTAATGATAATGCAAGACACTTTAATTTTAAACAGTTTAATTAAGATAGAAAATACCGTAATATAAGTTGTGAAATATTGGGTCGTTCGAAAAGTAATTTCGTTTTTTCTCGACAAAGGATTTAATTGTATTTTTTATTCCAACTTCACACTTAAGACGTATAATCATTGTATGTTTTGAGAGGTGATATAGCAATACTTGTTTGTGAAAACGTCCAATTGATTTTGCGCAGAAATTTTTGGTAGATGCCCTTTTAAATAGGGAAAGCAATAAGCAGCAATTTCGTCATATTTCACTTTTTTCCTGTAGGAAAGGTAAAAATGCTGTTCAAGCCAGAAAGAAATTAACCGATGTGTATGGAGAAGATGCGTTGACAATACGACAGTGTCAGAACTGGTTTACAAAATTTCGATCCGGCAATTTTGATGTCGAAGATGCACCACGTTCCGGATGGCCGGTTGAAGCTGATAAAGACGCGATAAAGGTAATAGTTGATGCAAACCGGCGAACAACAACACGTGAGATCGGTGAGAGTTTAAATTTATTGAATTCAACTGTTTATGACCACCTGAAAGGCCTGGGTTTAACCTCGAAGCTCGATATTTAAGTTCTCCATGTCCTCACGGAGAGAAATTCGTGTTGTCGCATTGAAGTCTGTGATTCGCTCCTCAAATGTCACAAAAATGATCCACTCCACCATATTATCCAGATCTGGTTCCTTCAGATTATTATTTGTTCCGGTCAATGCAAAATTTTTTGGACGGTAAAACCTTAGTCTCAAATGAAGACGTCAAAAATCACCTTGGATTAGTTTTTTGCCAGCAAATACCAAAAATTTTATGAGCGTGGAATCATGCCTCTACCAGAAAGATGGCAAAACGTTTTGGATCAGAATGGGCGATATATAATTTAATAAAATAATTATTCATTATACGAGGATCGTCTTTCATTTTCACCAAAAAAACGAAATTACTTTTCGAACAACCCAATAATTGTTACTATTTGAATACTGATGCAAAAAGAAGAATTTTCATACATTTGGTTTTTCTGCTCATGAATAAATCATGAGAATAAATTTGCATTTCTAGAAGATTTCTGATTGGATTTCAGATTACAAATTGCTTTCACTTGATTACATAAGCAGCTCTAGACCAAAAGAAGTATTTTTTTTCTCAAAAATACAAATCTAAATATAATGTAGAAACATATTTTATTTAATTCAAGAAATGAAAGAAAAAGTCTTTTAAAAATATGTAAATTAGATAGATCAGTTTTTCTATAATATTAGTAAAATCATATTGTAATAATAAATGAATTAAATTAATGTTTTGTTTAAAGTGTGAAAATACTCTGAAATATTTTATTTCAATAAAGATAATCAATTTTTAATTATTTAAAAACATTCAGTAAATTTCAAACAAAATAGATAATGTAATAAATGATTTAGAGAATTTGTAAAATTAGTTATTACTTAATTCAATTCGTAACTGATACTTTTATTCAGTTTAACCCTATCATTGCTAATCCAGTCCAGTAACATTTACCCAAAGGTAGTTTTTCTTTCAGTTGGGGGGGATGCCAAAAATCCATGTTTGGTAGTCATGGGCAAATTTTGCTGGCAGGACCCTTATAAAATTTTAAGGAAAGAAATAGGAGTTAATTTTATGAATTTACTAATATAATGAAAAATAATTTTTAAAATAAGAAATATTATTATTAAATAAGTAAAATTCTAATTTAAAAAAATATATTAAAATCTCTTTTTATTCAAATGAAATAAAACTTTAAAGAATACGAATGCTGTGTAAATTGATATTTTTAAAAAAATTCTTTCTATTAAAAGTTTTTGTTTTACTCAGATATTTTTTATAAGTGATTGTACTTTATAGAAAAAAAAATCTAATTTTGGAATTTAAAAAAACAACAACTGTAAAAACTAGTTCTGAAAGTTGTTGCTCGCTAGTAGCTGAAAAACTATACATAGTTATTTAACAGCAACTTAAAGTAATTTAATTTCAACATAGTAGAACTGGGAAATTTTTCACTCGTTTGTTTCTCAATGTAATACCTTATTTTATTTTTTTTATATAAATTAACTGTTATTTAAGAATTTAACTTGCATAAATGTTAACTTAATGCATGAGGAAATCCGTAGTTCCAAATTTGAAGCAAGAATTATTTCAGAATCCAAGATTCAAAATTTTAAGTAAAAGCTAATAATAATAAAATATATTTTTAGTATTGATCAATATCGGTTTAAAACAAATTTATAGATCAAAATATTTGATGTAACTATCAAAATATATATTTTCAAAATTTCAAAAAAATACTAATAATTGGCTGGTATGACTAACTGGCAAAAAATTTATATTTACAAGTTTTTATTGGCTGGTAAAAATTTCAATTTTTCCTTTAAAAAGTTTATCATAATAATTTTATATATACACCTAAAAATATATGATTAGAGCTATATAATTTCAGAAAATTTCGTTTTCTATTATTTGAAAATTATTTAATTTGATTTATTTTATATTAGTTTTATTACACAAAAATAGTTTCCTTTAAAGACCTTAATTTTCTTAGATTATATAATTTGATAGATTATATCATTTCCATAATGTACTTAGATTATATCATTTTTGTTGATTATATTTTCTATAAGAAATTATGCAAACAAATAGAATTTTATTTTATTTGAAAACGAAAATCTGTGCAAAAATCGATTCCATTTTATTGTATCAGCTTTTGTTTATCTAAAAAAGAAGCACATGTTTATCTTGAAGATATGTAGTTTCATTATCTGAAAATTTTCTTTGGAATAGTTAATATAAAATCCAGGATGGAACATTTTATTTCATTTAACATTCAAATCAGTTTATTTATTGATCAAATCAATAAATAAACTGTCTGTAAGTGATGCCTTGGTATGTTTAGAAGAGAAAGAACAATATTTGGGTATAACTCTCTATTTAAGAAGGGATAGATTACATGGAATTACGCCAAAAAACTCTGTAGTGTAGATAAAAATCTAGCAATTAAAGAAGTATACACCCTTTATTAATAGATATTCAACAAAAGAAAATGAATTATGTTTCAATTTTGCCTGTGTTAACCGTTTCGTTCAGTAGGACATTGAAATTTGTCTTTATATGGAATTCCAAATTGAAAACAAAATAAATTTAATGAAGGATTTTATAGGGTTTATTTTTAAAATAGCGTTTCCTTTATATCACGGATAAATATGGAAGTGATAAGTCGAAAAAAATATCTAGAACTACTCTTATCAGAATGTACTATTCATATATTATTTCCATTAAAATTTGAAATTAATATCAAGCCCAAATATAAAGAATATATAACGGAAAATAATAGTTTTTGAAATTATAATTTGACGTGGTTTTCATTAGGAAATTTTTTCTATTCCCTTGCCACTTACAAGCAATTAAAAGTGCAAAATAGTCATCAGCAGAGACAAAAGCAGTATCTTCAGAGTTTATTTACCACATAGAAATTCAAAACATTAAGTGAATTATAATGTAAATGACAAGTAATCCTTTACATAAATTTTATAACATAAAATTTCTCTGTATACACAATTTCAAAAAAATTAAAAACAAATAAATTTAATGAAGGATTTTCTAGGGTATATTTTTAAAATAACGTTTTCTTTATATCAAGGGTAAATATAGAATACATTAATTGTCACCCCTAATCTAATACCGAAGATGAAATTTTAACTAAATTTACTAAGGTTGCTGAATACAAAAATCTCTCCGCTGAATTTTGTAAGTAGATAAGAATGAAAACAAAAGATCGCCTGTTTTATTAAGGTTTATTGAACTTGAAAGCTGATTTTAAAAGATTATTTTGCTTATTACGCGTTCTTACACTGATAAGGATAAGAATTTTGCTGAAATTGTGAATCGCTGGGACTAAATTTGATAAATTGCAAATTTAATATTAAAACTAAAAAAATATATCAATTCAACAGTGAGATACATTAACTTAAAAAGTGGAATTTGCGTTAGCGTATCTCAAAAAGCCTTTCATGCGATGTATGAGAAAGTGGAACATTTTATTTCAGGAGAAGCAATTGCAGTTGATTTCTATACTGAATTACTTAAATTTGGAATAATTTACAATAAGTATTTGTGGTCCAATAGAATACATCATACATTATATGACGGTAAAATAAGTATTTTAAAACTAAATATACTTTCTCTCTCTAAATATTTAATTCAAAATATGTGACAGAACTAAACTTTCAATATTAAATACTTCTTTGTGTATTTATTTAAATATTGAATACCTCATGATTTACTCCAAAAAAGGTTATTATAAAAATTTAAATCAAAATTTTAAATTTGAATTATAAATAATTATTATTAAAAGAAAAATTGTACTCATATATGCGAGAACAAATTTGTCATGCATGAAAAAAAGGATAAACATTTTTTTAATTAAATGTTTTATTAAATTATAAGGGAGAAAATATCTCGAACAACTATTATTAAAAAATACTATTGATATATTTTTTAAATTAAAATTTGAAATTCATAATAATAAGCAAAAAAGTAAAATATATACTAAAAATAATAGTTTTAATAAATAATAGTTTAATAATATCATTCGACGTTGTTTTCATTAGGAAATTTCACTTAGCATTTATGTGGAATTAGAAATGCAAAATATTCATCAGCATAAACAAAAGCAATATCTTTAGAGTTTATTTATCTCATGGGAATTCAAAACATTGTCAATTATAATGCAAATGACAAGCAATTATTTATTAGTGTAACATAAGAATTATCCAAAGTATTTCCCATTTCTCAAATTTTAATGTTGGTTCAACAAAATAAATTTTATGGAATCAATAAGTTATATTTATAAGCAAATTTAAAGATAGCGCCTGTAATATGGTAACAAATTTATTTTATTTAATCTTTTACATTGTATTAAAGTTGATGGCCTATAATGAATTGGAATCGCATAGATATCAAAACGAAAAAATTAAACAATTGTAACTCAATGAAAAGTAAATGATTATCCGATCGAAAATCTCATCTTTAATATTAGTAAATAAAAATATTTGAAATATATTTTGTTTATTCATGTTGAAGCAAAAATACATAATTTTGAATGACTTCAATTGATAGAAATTTTTTAATAAATCATATTGCGCAAATCGTACCGTAGAATAAATGATGTAAAACAAACAGAAATTTATTCTATGGATTCAATTATTCATGTGGTAAGATATAATGTACAAGCTTTCATATTTTTTCCACTTGTTTCTTTTCTCAGAAATTTCGAGCCTTTCGGAATTCTGCTCATCAGTTATTCATTTATACAAATAAAAATACATATTTTACTTTTTTATTGTAACTTACATCTCCTGCTATTTCGGTTGTTTCTGGAATGTGTAAATGTATGGAGGAATTGCGTTTCATAAACTTGTTGTTTAAAATTTTCAAGATTATTTATTTTTCACCGTTGAAAACTTGTGGAAGTTCAAAGATTTGATCTCACCATTATTTTTTGTTTTGTGTTTAAAAAATAATTTCATCAGTACTTATAATAAAGTGATTCGTTTTAGTATTCATCAATTTGTACTGATACCATTCAAATAAAGAATGGATTATGTTTCTTCAGAGCTTCAGAATTTCCAACGTACATTTTAATTGTTAATAAATTGAAGGTGAATGTGAGTAAATTAATATAGTTTAAAAAAATAACATAATGAATGATAATTTTTTTTGAAAAAGCGAAACTGGATTTCATTATTTCTAATAAATTATATACATATATATTACATTCCATTTATAGGAAGTATATCTTACTCTTAAAAAAATAAGTCACTTATAGGAAGGTATAAAATGTATTACTCAAAATTGTAAAGAAATTATTAGAAGGTGAAAGAAACGGGATAATACTCGAATGCGGTAAAGTGACCAGGCATTCAGGTATAAATTAAGATGATTAAAACATCTTAAAATTGAAAGGTTTCATTATCCATATTCCCGTGATATAGTAAACCATTTAAAAATTGAAATAAAAAAATTTCCTAACAAATAAATCTGAATTGAATTGCTTTTACTGAATGTAGATTCTGAACAGAAACAATGATAAATATGTGAATTGAAGATGTTAAGTAATATTGAAATTGTTTTAGATTTATTTAATTTAAAAACCTTTAGTTTAAATGACGTTCCAAAAACAATTTCACTTGCTTCATTACTTTAAGATTATTAATTAATTACAATGCATTTAAATTATTGAACCACAAATTAGCTACGTTTTCTTTGGGCTGTAAGAAAAATATTACATATAGACTTTATTTTTTTAAATTTTGTTTAAAAATAAAATGAATGTAGAACAAATTTTGATATGATTTCAAAAGTATGGGTAATTTTTTTTATTTAGTACTGAACCAAAATGAATTTAAGAATTTTGTACAGTCCGGATATAATTTTTAAAAATTGTTCTACTTTTTAAATTCTTCCAAGCGAATGATAAAATATTTAGTAAGACTGCATACAGTAAAATACTGTTTCTTTATAAATTAAAAAAATTTTCATGTATTTTATAATTAACTTCCCTTTAATTCTGAAAGTGATGGAGTAAAAGGCTTAATTGAATTTAATGGAAAAGATATTCGACTGCATTTGGGACTCATTTCTCTTAAGCCAGAATAATCCACTTACATACCATCACATTTTTGCTAATTTAGTTCTTTTAACCACGAAAACAGAATAAAATTTTATTCAAAAGTCATTTCTTAATGATTTAATAATATTTTCACTGTACTATTATCTTTCAGAACTTATGTAATCCAGTTTCATTCTACTTATTATTTCTATGTAAATTAATACATGACATTTATAGAATGAATTCTTTACAACGAAGAAAATATAGAGCATACTTTTTTTCTACAAATAAAAATGTATAAAAAAATTTAAATAATGTTTCAAATTTTTATAGAAAACTAGCCGCGCATAATTTGAAGATCTACAATTTATCTTTGAAATAAAAGTAATTCTGTACTCATTTTCATATAAATGATTTTATTTCAGCTCTTATATTAACTTAAAGTAAATTTATAATAATATAAATTTTTTCCAAAAGGTGGAGAATAGTATTATATACGCGTTAGTAATTTCAAAATATGTTATTTATTTTCAAATCTGTAATACATCTATAAATTTCAAAATTCAGAATAGCAGTTTTTTTATCCAAAAATGTTTAAGAATTATATAGTGGCCGGCTTTCTGGCACAGAGGTAGCGAGCCTTCCTCGTGTTCTTGGATTCCCGGACTCGAGTCCCGGTTCGGGCGTGGTTGTTCTTCTGTGTTCTATCTGTGAGACGTGTGAATGTGCCCCCTGTAAAAAGTAGCTGTACAAGCGTGTGGGGATGTGTGTCATCTTCATATGAGCTAGAAGTCAGACTTCTGCCCTCGGGAGCTCAGTGGTCCATACCCTCAGAAGTTACTGCAACCCTCTTTCTGTGGTAAAAAGTGGATACGACATTATCATTATTGTACGAAGACCAAAGGTAAGAGCAAAGATTCCTTTTTATTAATCAGTAGTATAATAAAAAAGGTATTCATAATTATTTTTTTTTTCTTGAAACATTTTAAATAATTGAGGATTCACCTTTTTTTCTTAAAGAAGTTACTTTTCGTTACGCTGTTGTCAAGGAAACTAAATCCCTCCCACTACTAAAGATGTCTACATCTCTCAGAAAATCTACATCAATAATGTACGTTTTGGGGTTATTCGTGTAATATTCTTAGATTCAAAAGCAAAAGTTTAGTTTCTATCAGTGTAGGGAAAAGCTGTATGAATCGAATTTTTTAAAGATATTGCACCTATGACTGTGATTAGAATCCATTTTTTTCCCTAATCCATAGCCTTAAAAGCTTTTTTAAACGATGTTGTTGTTGTTTTTGGAAAAGGAGGGATTACTTCAACAAAAATATTATGTGTGTTCCGTAAAAATATTATATTACGATAATATTAATATCAAATTCAATAAACATATAATGTAAAAAATGAACATTTTAAAACTATAAACAAATGGTTTGTATAAATTAATTTCAAGTCTTAAGTAAATTTAAAAGCTAGAATTACCTAATTAATCCTATTATTGTTGGTGGCTAAAATGGCCTGGGAGTAAATCCTCAGCTTCGGAGCCAGAAGGTTTCAGGTTCGAGACTCTATTCCATCAAGAAAACCATCGTTTCAGGGGGACAGTTGCACGTTAAATCTTGTCATTTGAACGCGGTTCATAATCTCATCCCAAAATAGCCCAAGTTTTTATTACAAAGGGACGTTATGTGATTAATTAAGTAATAATATTACTGAAATTCTTATTAAATAGATTATATGCATATTTAAAAAAATACTTAAATTCATAATCAAGCGTTTAGATTTTTCTTTCGAATTTTGTCTTTCTAATTGTAACCAAAAACTCTTTTCTACATGATATTATTCTTAAGATTCGAACATTTTTTTGATATATAAGAAGAGCATCATTAATATCCTTACATTGTTTGAAAACATAATAATAATTGTGAAGACTTTTGAATAATTCACAATGAGTCTTTATCGTCTAAATGTTTTAAAATATAATTACAATGCAACATTCATTATTTTTAATTGATAGGTAATTACAATTTTGCTAACAAAATATTATAATTTGCATTATAACATTCATAATATTATTAATAATAAATTTTATGCGAAAGTTTTTGCAGAAGGAAAATTTTAATTTATAATCAACTATCTGATGTATCGTCCTTGTCATTTGACCGCGGTTCAAAATTACGAGGTCCATCCCAAAATAGCCCTAGTGTGTGTGTGTGTTTTTAACAAAGATATGTTAAAATAACTAAACTAAAACGTACTATTGTCAATTGATCTAATAATGTCATCTTGAGTAAGAAATAAATATGGAAATAACAAATTCCAAATATTAACGGACGAACGAATAGAATACCAAGTGCAAATCATAACAAAGCTAATTAGATGGCAAACAATTTGATGATCCTATATCTTCTAAGTGTCAGATTACATAGTAGATGATTTTTCTTGATTAAAAGTACTTTCTCACTATAACTTTGCCAAATATCTAACAAAACAGATGATTCATCTACCATTTCATTATTCACCAAGAATATCAATCTGTGTTTAAACGAGTTTTGTTCTTAATATAATTCGTAATTTTATGAGTAATTCAATATTTGTAAATAATTCCTTCTACTTTGTGTATTTCTGGAGATTTATGAAAATTTAATTTCTAAAATATACTATATATTAAACGATACATAATTTTTTGGAAAAATAAGAACATGTAATTATTGCTGCTATTTTAAATCATATGTGAGAAAATTATCTTTGAGTTTCGTGCTTTTTAAAAAAGTTTAATTTTTTTCCTTTAATTTTGTTAAATATAATTTTCAACGTTTATTCAATTTTTTTATTTAGACAGATAATTGATTATAAATTTAAATTTTCCTTTTTTTAATAAACTTTTGCATGAAAACTGTAATTGGTATTAAAATTATGAATATTATAATGGAAATTTTAATAATTTGTTGGTAAGATTGTAATTGCCTATTAATTGAAAATAATGAATGTTACATTGTAATTATATTTATAAACACTTAGACTATAAAGACACTTTGTCTTTATAGTCTAAAAAAAGTCTTCACAATTTATTAAAGTTTTCAAGCAATATAAGGATATTAATGATATTCTTCTTATATGTTAAAAAATGTATGGATCTTAAGAATAATATGATGCAGAAAGGAATATTTGATTATAATTATAAAGACAAAATTCGAAATAAAAAATCTAAATGCATGATTCTGAGTATAAATATTTTTTAATATGCAGTTTATAAGAATTTCAGCAATATTATTACATAGTTTAATAACAAATTTATTTTTTGAAATAATTATAAAATATGTTTCCATTAGATCTAATATACAAAAACGCTTAATATAATTTGCGCCATATTTGTATAATTCATGGAATTATAAATTAATTTCAAAAATAGCAAATGAATGGGCTGATTTTTTAAGTTATTTTACAATAACTGATAAATTAACAGATGAAAAAAAGTTTAATCAGTTTACATCTAAATATGTCAAATCATTTAGACTTTTATAAGAGTACAGAATTTGATTTAGGTATTATATTATTTTTACACTTGGTATAAAGAATTTTAAGTTTCAATGTATTTCCTCAATGATGTTTTTGCTTAAAATTTACCTACATAATCAAAATGTTAGAGAAACAACTATAAATTCGTAGTTGTTTCAAGTATCCATTTCTTATTTTATGTATTATTCTTAATAGAAAATATGGTAAATTGAATTTATTTCATTTGTTTTGAAAGGTTAAGAATGAGCATTTTGAGATTATAAAAATTATGTGTTTATTTAATAACATTTTTGCTTCCTGAAATTTTGGTATATTTAAATATATATTTTTTATTTTCTTTATTTGGATTAACATTCTTTTTTAAAAGTTCGTAGCAAAGTTGCTGCCTCGCTATAATGTACGATTTGGCACCCCCTAATTTGATCTTCCTTTTCATTCTAATGGGATCAAAGGTCCTCCAGAAAAATAAAATTATTTTCTCTTTAGTAATATTTATTTGAAACAATTTATACAATAAATATATATATATATAGTAGTGAAAATCACTAAAGAAAATTATATGATTAAAATCCCATGATTAATTTTAAAATTGCTTTTTTCAAATTATATGCTATCTAAAAATGAAACTATATTATTTAAAAAAATACTGATATTATTAAATATTATGTAAAATATATATTCCATATCTTGCACATTTTAGGAATATAATTAAATTATTTGCAAAGAAATTTATTAAGGTTTTACCTTTTTAAAGCACTAATTGTGTATAAAAACTTTGTTTAAAGAAATTCTGCTGCATCT
>JAOUZG010048984.1:2603999-2615947 GCA_026289955.1 Argiope argentata
TCAAAAGAGTTAAAAATTAGCAATTAGACATGTCTCATATTATTCATATTTTAGAGCTCAAAATCTCATTTGACATTGGGAATTGGACCTTGAAATTTTAAATCATGATTCCAACTAAAGATTTTGATATATTTTTTAGGCCATATCTCCGTTTTATATGTCAGCTTTTTTTCATCTGTAAAAGTAAAGAGCATTTCTCTTTATTGGAAATATATCGATTCTGGGATGATATTGCCGAGTGAAGATAAAAAGTATTGTACCTGAACTTTTTTCGCTTTCTACATTAACTTTATCCTCTTTATACTGAATAAAACTCTTTGAAAAAAACCTTCTAGACATCCTAACATCAAAAATCATTGGGAGTAGTAGAAACGTGACTCGTGTGAGTCGGTTTGCGGCTCATAAAACCTGAAATTGTGGAAGAAGAGAGTTGCTTACTTTTCCCAATTCTTTCCCCACTCTCCTGTAAGGTTTTATTGGTTGTCTAGAACAACTTGTGTTGTGACTGCATTTCATACGAAACATCAGGTGTATTACTTCGAATTATTTTCTCTGATGCGACTACGTAAAAATTAAATGTACTTAAGAGGAATTCCATAAATTTGATTATTATTATGACTTCATTTTACTATTTTGTGGTTGTATATAATGCAAAATGTATTATTTCCCATGATTGCATGATGCTATTCTGGGAAGAATTGATGAGTAGTAATACATTCGACTATTAGAATAAAATAGATTGAAAACATTCATATTAAATAAAAACTAATGACAATTAATTAAGAAAAGGGGTTTAAAAAGTGGAAGAATATCAGTTTTTCCAACCATAAAATTAGGCAAACCTTAGACGATTTTGAAAGGTTACTATTAAATTAATTTCTGATAATGTAAAAGTTTCTTAGTTCCTGAATTAAAAAATAAAATTTTTCCCTCTAATATAATTGTTAGGGAATTAAACTAATAAATAACAAGAAATTTTCTGTTTTTTTTTCTCACATTATGCAACACGATTTAACTAACTACTTTTCTTATTTCCAAATTCAGGAATTACATAATAGTTTGGTTAAACTGTTTTATTAAAGTAACAGTTTATTTCTAATTTGAGGAGCCAGAGATAGAATTAAAAGGAGTATGCAGAATTAAATTCCCAGAAATTAAGAAAAGTAAATAAAATTTATTCGTATTTTAGTCAAAAATGGGCTTCTCGAAATATCCAACAATTTCAAGATCCCGTACCATTCCCCTTTTTTCGTTGTTCTACGTTGCTGAGTGTTTCACGGCATCAGAAGTATCATTACAGTATTCCTCCAGTAAAAGGCGGAAAGAACAGATACTAAATTTTGGCTAATCAAGATTTGTTCACCACGATCAAAAGAGAGAACTCCAAATTGCGTTAGCTGTGCTCTGATAAAGGCTTTTTTTCTGAAAACGCTGCTGTTGATCTTAGAAAGCAATAAAGGAATTGCTAAGACTAACTATGGCCATAAAGGGTTTGCAAGTATTTACATAAATATGACATAAATCAACCATGTATCAACTAAGATTATTACTTAATTTTAAAATTTATAACTTCAATGTTCCAATTCTATATAAAAAGATAATCCGAGTATAAAATGAATTTGGTGCAAAGATAATACGTTTTTTCATCTACAATTTAATTAATCTGAATTTAATTAAATAAAAGTATTTTGCACAATCTTCGATACATTTTTTGAAATAATTGGTTCTAATTTTGAAATTAGTCTGAATAAGTAAAAAATAATAATATCCGATAGAAATGAATTAAAGTAAAAGATTATTCTTGCACAAATTCAAAATTAAATTAATTTATAATTTTTTTCATTTATTTCCTTCCTTAGCTTCCGTTTAATTTTGATCATTAACGAAATACAAAGCGTTTTTTTAAAATTTCGCCTCAAAAATTTTAAAAGCATTTGGTGATTTCGTATAGAAAGATATTTTTGTTGATGCATTTGTCTATTTAAAATTTAAAACTGAATAAAAAATTACTTTCCTGTCGTTATTCAATAATTTAAGTACAATTTCTTTTACAGTAACAAGAATTAGTTACATTTTTTTTGAAATCTTACATTACTCATAAACTCCATTTAAAAATTAATGGGCATTTTTAAACACAATTTTTATTTAAAAATTATAGGATTAGTTAAATGTTAAAGAAAATTCATTTCTTAATCAGTAGATCAATAAAAAAATTAATTTACAAAAATCAAAGTTTTTTTTTTATTTCAAAAATGTATTTTTTATATCTACTATAAAAGTAGGCTGTTGCTTTTGTGCTTTGATATAATTTGTTTTCTTTATTTTGGTTTTTAAAAAAGATGAATCTAAGAACTAACTATTGATCTAAAACAAAACCCATGCCTATTAATTTTTTAAAGATATTTTATAACTGAGATTGGAATTTCAGCCTTCTTTATAAAGGGAAAAATGAGTATATAAATGTTGGAATTTCGCTTACAATTCTTCAAGAAATATTGAATATAATTTTTTCTATGCATAGAATATTGCATATGATAAAAAAAATGGAATGTACAAAAACAAGGTTATTAAATTTACAACAATGAAAATCACTTAAAAAAGATTTTTCAATGATAACTAATGCTCTGTTTCATCTAAATTTAATAGCATTATTAAATTTAAATAAAAGATGAGCCAGTCGACAATAATGTTTGAAGGATGATATAAATGTGCCTCTCAATCAGTTCGTGTCATTCAAAATGTTATTTTCAAAACGTATACAGGAAGGAAGAATTATTTGGATAGCAAAATATTCCTCTGTCATCCCAGAATTCCCTAGTGTCATTAACTGGATGGCAGGCGTTTCTTCTTCCATTTCATAATTGTATAATTTAAAGCCCATCTTCACATTTTCGCCCATACATAAATAGTTTAAAAATTTTGATATATACATGTACTTTTTTTTATTTATGACTAGAGTTTTTTGCATATACAATGTTGAATATTCTAAATTTGATTTTGTCATGATTTCGTTTCTCAAGTTTGAATTATCACGTATGATTCTTGTGATTTTTTCTTTCTTTCTTAAAAGTGAACCATGATTAATTTTATCCAGTTTCTTCTGTTACGGTTTAATTCATCGTTTAAATATACTTCCAGCATGCTCAATTATCTTAGTGTAAGGCATTGAAACTTATTTTGCACCAAGCGGGAAAAACCTTGATTATCTGACTGCAATTTTAAAACTTAACTTTTCTTAAATAGAATAATAATTACCTAATTCCAAAGCTTTAATAATATATTCTGATATCTAAATAAAAGAGTTTGAAGTTGCATTGCTTCATAGATGTTTCTATTAACGAAAATAAGAAATTTTAATCTAAAACCTTCCGGATCAATTTTTAAGAATTTACTTATAAAAATTAAAATTAATTGGATGTAAATAAAGGATATACCTGATTTTTTTCCCAATTTAATCAAATACAGGATAATTCTATTTACTTTAAGGATAAAAATATTATTTCAGCTTCTTCAATTCTTGAAGATGTCTAAATTTAAAGAATAAACTACAATGCTATCATTACCAATATCAATATTTTTTACAATGTAACAAAGAATGACATTTAATTAAAACATCTGCTTTGGAAATAATGGTTTGCCCTCAAAGTCATGTTTTACATAATTAGTTACAGAAGTTCACTAACTGCAATTATTCAGAGAATAAATCATCTAAGTTTTATCACAACATTCATGAAGAAAGTAAGTTGCTCTTGGCTGCATATCATATTTGTTGGAATATTTTGGCTTTCCTGACCTAAGAAAGTCTTCTGAGCAGAAGAATTTAAGTGTCGTAACCCCATAATCCATCACTTTATCAGGAAGGAAATCACTAGATGATATGATATTATTACCGCAGTGGGTTGAAAAAGTCTGCTTTTTCCTTAGAGGCAATAAAATTGGTAATGTGTTTTTATTGTACAGGATTTCTTCAGAATTTCTTAGACACTTTATTATATCTAACTTATTTATTTACGTAATAATTGAAACGATTTAGATCTATGGACATTCCTTTGAGATTTTTATACTAGAGATGCATGACCAATGATGTGAACAAAGCATTAACTATTACAAAATTCCAAACTATATAAGGAGTAAATTTTTTTTAAAAATTGTTTCCCAAAATGGAATAAATTTGCATAAATTTCCATATAATATTTTCTTTAATGGGAAACTATGAAAAATTAAATTTAAAAAAATCATATTTAAAATAAATATTTAAATATATAAAAATATATTAAAATAAATAAAAATCAAAGAATTTTATTTTATCTTTAAATGATCAAAAGAGAGATGTATGAGATAGAGTGTTTTGTGAATTCTGTTTAATTTATTTTAATACTAATCGGTAAATATAATAATTTAAATCTTTTAATAGAAATTTAGCAGACGATTCCTTTTCAGATATTTTATAACTGCCACCACCTTTATTTTAATTCAAATATTATTAAAGGTTAGAAGCAAAAGACTTTTCTTTGATAAATATATTTTATTAATATTATTTCATTTATTTTATATAATAGCTGATGATCAATTGTACACTTTTTGGAAAGTGGGGATAGTATGTAACATATGCTGTTAAGTTCAAAGAATAAGCAAGCCAATGAAATGTTAAAATGCTTGGAATATTATTTTAGTTTTAAAGAGTTTAATATTCCCTATAAGCTATAATTTGATGTTAAGAAAACGAGTAGATTTCTAGAAAGCGCGCAAAATCATATAAACAAAATAGATTAAGAATATATAATAAAGGAAGGAATGGATATATATATATTTATTTTGGAATAAAACAATATTGAGTTCTTGAAAGAAAATGATGCAGATAATGATGAAACAAAAAAGATGAGAACTGATAAAGCACTAAGTTTAGAAGTTCGCTATGTCCTAGGTGATCTTGTTACATATGTGAGATATTAAAATTGAATGAGTTAAAATTACGAGCATCAAAATGTAACAAACATTTTCATTTTTCAGTTATATCAATTTGAATGGATGCAACTAAATGGCAGGAATATAATTAAAATGTAACAAAGCATAGAATAGGCTTGCCAATCTTTAAGCGCACACACAACATAAAAAGTTATTAGAAGATGAATTTAATGATAGTAGTAAAAGAAATTACAAAAAATGAGTTTCAAATTTTATTTTAGCCTACGTTCTGCCACAGGGGTAGTAAGTTTTCCCCGTGATCTGATCGTCCTGGGTTGGAGTCCCGTTTTGGGCATGTTTGTTCTTTATCTGTTTTATTTGTGATCTGATTGAATTTTCTCCCTTGTGAAAAAGGGGCTGTGCAAGTTCAGTATGTTGTTGTTGTTACTATGGCACTTGCCATGGGTAAGAACCCTGCTGATACAGCAGCATATTTAAGCCTAAAAGGAGTGTCTCTTGTTTTTTGAAGTAGCGCCAACTAGGGTCAAGAGTACGACTTAGCTACTCACGCCCCACATTCGCTTGCACAGCCCGTTTTTACAGGAGGCACATTCACACCCTGCACAGATATAATGAAGAAGAACATTCCCTAACCGGACATGGATACAGGACGCCCAGACTACGAGGAAGATGCGCTACTTCTGTGACAGGACACCGACATAAATTTATGTAAAAAATTCTAGCTAATTTTATGTAAGATTTCAAAAAGTTATTTTTTCAAATCATATTCCAACAATTTGAAATTCTTCAATCTATGTTAGAAGATTTCGTTGTTTAAAGCACAAATTATATTTTTGTGAAGAAATATTATCTTCATTATCTACAGTGTTTATATAAAGAATAAGGAAGAGAAGGGGAAAAACACACTTAAACGAAAACATCCAATTATAAGGTAGGATACCCGAATATACATAATAATGCTATGGTATTTTAAGACTTGATTTGATAAGGAATATAAATACATATATGAAATTAATACATTAAATGCAAAGCAATTCGGAAAATGCAATTATACACATTACAATTTGTTTCTGAAAAGAAATGTGTTGAAAAAAATCCCTAATACCTCATTATACAGTCAACATTTTAAATCAGGATTTTTTGCAGAGGATTTTTTATTGCTTTATTTCATCTCTCTTTTTTATATGTCTCCATTTATTCATCCTTAGAAGGAAAAAAAAATATTTCCCTCCTTTTTGAAAATACTTCGATCCAAACGATGATATTGCCAATGAGAATAAAAAAGTATTGTGACTGAACTTTTTCTCTCGTCCTACTTTCCCTTTATTCTCTTTTTTACTGAATAAAACTCCTTGAAAGCACCTTCAAGACATTCCGACATCAAAAATCATCGGAGAAAAGTAGAAACGTGACTCGCGTGAGTCAGTTTGCGGCTCATAAAATCTGAATTACTGAAAGAAGAGACTTCTTTTGTTTGTGTTTCCACTCTTTTTCCTGACATCCCTGTGAATTTTTATTAGTTGTCTAGAAGAACTCGTACTGTGACTGGAATTTATCCGAAATTTCAGACATATCACTTCTAAATATATTTCGGATAAATTCCAATCACAACACAGGATATTAACAACTAATAAACTAACAAACGAGAAAATGACTTAACATGTTTTCACATCAACTAATAAAAATCCTAAATATTAGATAAAATCTAATAAAAAATATATTTCGGATAGATTCCAGTCGCAACACAAGTTCTTAACAACTAATAAAACTAACAAACAAGCAAAACAACTTAGCAAATTTCACCACAACTAATAAAAATCCGAAATATTAGACGTATCACTTCTTAACGTAAGGCCGGGATAGCCTGGTTGGTTGAACATTGGACTTGTATTCCTTAGGTTGCGTGTTTGAAACTCACCGGTCAAAGATTCCCCGAGCGTGTGGTGATTGGCTCTCGTTAAATCTGTCGTGGTCGCAAAGTCCTCCATGTTTAGAGTAATATCACTGGGGGTACTGGGCCAGAGGTGATCGTTGTCTGCTCCAGGTCTAAATTACGTTCTGAGATGCATGAATGAAGTACGCCTTCTGAAAGGGGTTGTGGCGTGTGTGTAGCTAAATCGTATTCTTGGCCCTAGATGACGATACTTGTAAAAACAGGAGAAGCGTATCCGTCTTCATATCTACTGACGTATCAGTGGGACTTGTCCATGGCAAGTGCAATAAGTAACAACAACAACACTTCTCAATATGGTTGTTAGTTCCTGGGTTTCTTCTAAATCTTCGGTAGATTTCAGTGTCAAAATGCAAAATTTAAAATATTTAAATATTTGACATTGATATGAAATTTACATTAACGGGAAATGCATTACATTTTTGCAGAAATATTTGTGCAGAATATTCAACCATTATATAATTATAACACTTATAACTAAAATATGGTTGAAATAAAAGCTCATTAAATGAATAAGAATATGGTAGAATGGTAAAAGTTTTTTTTCTCACTTGGTATTGTTCTATTTAGAATGTCAATGAACTGAATGTCTGTAATAGTGCTGAGAAATATTTCAATGTCTTAATACACTAAATCCTTTTATTATTTTGTTAAAAATTATGTTTTTCTTCTCAATATTGCCTGTGTAAAAGGTTTCAAATAAAATAAAAACGAGGAAATTTTTCTAATATATTATAATAAAGGAATTGAAATATATTTAAGACAATTGCATTTTTGAAGAAACAAATATAAGAAGCAGAAAGTGTTTATAAAATCGTAATATAAAATGAAGTTACCTTTTGATTCAACAAATTTTATCATTTCTCCAAAAACTTAGTATTTAGTTTCAAAATCCTTTTCTAAATGTAAATAAAAAAATAAATGATGAATGCTATTAAAGTTTCATTCTAAACGTAATTATAAAGTGCACGAAACTTACAACAACAATTTAGAAGAAAAAAAAGATATCGCGTCAAAATGTGTCATAACACATATTTCATATTTTTTAAATGCCCTAGATATTTCAAACCATACAGTAAAGACTACCTCCTCTTCGATAATGGGAAAGAAAGCACATATCTTCAGATCTGTTACGCTATCGTCACACTTTAAAGCAATCACTAATGTTATTTTGCAAACTAAAGTAAGCACTAATGTCATTTTCGGATGAACCTCATATATTTGAATCGCGTTAGGATGACGAGGGCAACACTTGATCTGGACGCTCTTCACTGAACTTCCACACCACATCAGCGGGAGAATGACTGGCCCAGATGGATTTGATCCCCACTAGATGGTGATATGGAAGAAGGGAGACTTGACCCTAAGACCCTCCAATTCCGAAAACGAGACCTTACAACCATACCAGGGATCCGCACAGTTCATCAATTCCTTTACGTGGTAACCATGGTAGCGTTCAACAGTGCAATTTCTCTGCTTGGTAGCCATGGTAACGCTCAACAGTACAATTCCTTTACGTGGTAAAAAAAATCTAAAAATGTCTAGTAAGTTTGCATTAATTCTATTTTATTTATACCAAATGATAGTCAGTAATTAATCATTTATATTACTATAATAATTGTCTATAATGATGACAAGTTTTACTTTTCCTGGAAAAAATTATAAAAGTAATTTTATTGGCTTTAATAATTCAGTTCATGATCCAAGACTGGACTTCGAGTTTGCACTCGAAGATGCTAGTGTGAGAATCTTAAAAGTTTTTAATAACGTTTAAATAAATATTCATTAAACTGAAAAAAAAAAGACATATTTTAAAATCTGTAAATACTATCAAGCTCTATAAAATGAACTGTAAAATGTTCTGATGCAAGAGAAGTAAGATAAATAATTTAAAATATTGATTCCTTAAACAATTAATTAACAAACAATTAATTTTCCGATATTCCGTTTAAGATTGTGTTATGATAAGACAAAATTAATAAAAATTATTGCTTAGTTTCTGCAGTATTTTTGGAAAACATTGATTGCATTGTGAAAAAAGATGATCGGAAAAATTCCTATGAATATATTTCTCTAAATCAAATTCTGAGAAAATAAAGTAAACCACTTTATATTCTAGAAAAAATGATTCCATAATTTCAAAAGAATTAGAATGGTTCTTTTCTAAGAAAGTGGTGAAAATTTAGATTTAGAACTATATAAGTTTGATTTTATGATAATTTATTCTCTAGTTACATTTAAATATGCACTAGCTAGCGCAGAAATTTATGAAAAAGGACCTCTGGCTTCATTAATTATATAAACTGATTATTTTCGTCACTTTCGTTTTTAGTCGACACTTACTATTTAAATTCCTATATATGTAATTACGAAATTACAAAATGACTATTTTCAAGCATAATTCCTTTATTTTCTTGAGTGTTGACAGTTAATAAAATATAGCAATTTCTAACCGCATGATCTTTTCGATAATATCGCAGAACACAAAAAGCATATTGAACTAGGTTTTTCCTTCTTTATATCCTTAATTTAAATATAATTCCAAGTATTTTACCCAATTCAGAGCTGAAATTAATTTCTTCAAATTTTAATTTATTTTAAATTTATTACTGACCTAATTATACTTAGTTGTTGTTATGCACATATTGACTCAAGCTTAAATTACCATATCCACACTTTAAATGATTTGTTATAGACATTTTATAATAGGGAGAAAATTTCATCAATTCTCACCTAGAGATCTTGAGAATCAAGAATACACCTTGAAAAAAATATATTATTGATTTAAAGATTTGAAGAAAAGTAATAAAAAATGGACACTTCAAGACATTTTCTCATAAGATCAACGAAAATTCAAGAAAAGCGCAAGGAAGGAAATATTGTTTTCATTTTTCCTTTGAAATCGGCACATACTACGCCTTTCTACCTTTTGAGTAAAAAAATTCATATCTGTATTTTAGAAACTTCTTTCTGTTGACTTTTTCATATAATGCATGCTCTTTTGAGCCAGCGATATATTATTTTTATGTATTTCCTATAAAATGAAGGAGGAAACTACAGGATTCCCAGACACGTTTGATATTATAAAGATTTTTTTCCCCTTTTTTTAAATATAAAATTTTCTGTTTGAAATTCGATATTGAAAATATTTTTATTTCACGATTGATGAAAGTAATCCAACTTTTTATGCATTTGGCATTTTATAGTTTTAAAATTATTATTTTAATTTTCAAGATTTTTTTTAAATTTAAATTTTATATATTTTAAACCTGGTACATGCTTTAAATCTCTACAAAATATAATGACAAATAATTTCTATGTGATCAATATTATGATCTAAATAAATTTGCTGAGAGTAAATTATTATCACTTGGGCATCAAAAAATACTTTGCATCAAAAACAATGCATTATTTTTCAATGATTCATGATTAATTATTTATAAATTGTAATTATTTATAAATATCCTAACATATCCAGTGACATGCAACAAGAAAAAAAAGTCTTGACTCAGTTTCAGAGCAAACCAATTGATTTAAATCGATTAAATTTATAATGCAGTTATTTCTTGGGTTGTGCATACATGCAAAGAAATTATTTTAAACATTGCTCTTATATTATAGCAGAATCAAAATTAAAGAAAAATATTTCTAAATAATTTAGAACTATTATAAAACCAATCTAATTTCGCCAGATCACCATTTAGGTAATTAACTTTTCATGTTATAAATTTTAATTTCCATACTTTTTGTTATTTTAAAAATGCATTATTATTTTCTTGTTTAAAAGACTTTACAAAACATAGGCTGGTAGTAAATGAAAACCATGTTTGAGAGCATAAAAATTTCATTTTTACCAAATTATGTTCAATTTAAACTTGCACATACATTTTAGTATTCAGTTAAAATACATCAATAATTACCATTGATTCATGAAATGATTGATTACCATTTATAAAAAAAACCCTGATTGGTGACATAAATATTTCATTTTTCACAGATTTTTCTTCAATTTTAACAAACATATACATTTTATTGTTGAATTTTCATTAAATTAATCATTGCCATTGATGAATTCTTTACATGTCAGTCTATTTTACATTTTGAAAACCTCAAAAAGAAGATGTTTTGCGGAATGTATTATCAATAACAAACTTTAAAATATAATGTCACAGATATAATTACAGTATAGAATTTTTATCCCCAGACTAACGAGGTTAGATTTAAAATATCTTTCACCGATTATTTTAAACGATTCTGTTCATTATCATAATGCCATGTGCGTTTAATTTAAAACAGAATTAACTAATTGATTTTCCCGATTTAATTTAAAGTACTTTCGAATTAAAATAATACTGAAAAAAAAAGGAAATTTCTAATCTGTATTGAGTTACCCCAACTGATGTAGAAAATTCACGCAATCGGCAGTGAATTCTTAATTGGCGTTGAAAATCCAATGCTAGTTTAATTTTTTGGTCAATTATTTATAATAATTGTAATTGTCAGAACAGGATAGCATGGTTGGTAAGGAAATCTAGATGCTGAATCAGAGGTGATCGTTTTCTGTTTCAGATCTAAATTACGATCTGTGGATGAGTGAATGAAATCCTCTCAGTAAAAAATGTTTGTGACGTATTTGATCTAGAAACCCTTGGGTGCTCAGAGGTCCATACCATTAGAAGCCATTGCACCCCTCCTTCCGTTGTAAAGCGGAACACGAGAACAACAGAAATTGCAATTATCTTAAAATAAATAATTAAAGTTAAATTTAATCTATCTATCTATCTATCTATCTATCTATCTATCTATCTATCTATCTATCTATCTATCTATCTATCTATCTATCTATCTATCTATCTATCTATCTATCTATCTATCTATCTATATCTATATCTATATCTATATCTATATCTATATCTATATCTATATCTATATATATCTATATCTATATATATCTATATCTATATCTATATCTATCTATCTATCTATATATATATATCTATATATATATCTATATATCTATATCTATCTATCTATCTATATCTATATCTATATCTATCTATCTATCTATCTA
>JAOUZG010048984.1:2616347-2629096 GCA_026289955.1 Argiope argentata
TATATATATATATATATATATATATATATATATATATATATCGGATCATTCCTTCTCTGAACATTATTTTTCATAACATTCGTTATTTAACATATTCATTGATATAATAATTTATATACCATTCTTCATATATTATATTCATTTACATAAAAATTTATGTAATATTTATGCATATTCGTAAATGATTCTGTGAAAAGTTTTTGTCACATGTTTACAAGGTTTTGCATAAATATTTGTTCCACATAATTTGAATATATAAACAAAACTTTGATATTAATTCAGAAAGAATAAAAACAAACCGTACCTTAAAATAACAAAAATGAAGACAGCAAATTGAGAAAGAATGTGCTTTGAATGGATATGTTTTCAACGCATAACATCCTCTTTCTACCCGTCTAGACAGCTAAATGAGATTATCTGTTCTTTGAACTTTCATATTCCCAATAGTTCAAGAATCTAGTTTTCAGAAAATGTATTGCACATCATTTTATACAAAATGCATTAAGTCCTTTCGTTTCCTAAAGAGTAACAAGTCTGTGTTTAAATGCCATAGAACTTTAGTCATGATCGTCTGTTCCAAAATGTAATTTGTTTCCTGAAAATATGTTTTTTGTTTTGTTTATTTATGACTACTAATGCAGAAAACCTTTTTCCAGAGGAATACATTTTATTGATTTTATTGCAGAATTAAAAAAAAAGATTAAAATGAAATCTGATATACATTTTTCAGTGTATCATGTCAGAACTTAACTTTAGTGTTTTAGTGAACAAGGCCAAGCGCCACGTGCTCGTGCAAATTATATTATATTTTTATTCATTTTAATTGTTTATTGAATCAGTAACTATAATATTGCAAACGATGGTAAAAGCTTTGTACACATTTATTGTTTAAAAAAATATCACATTTCCTATTTATTTCATTTCATATAATCGCGTGCTCAAAATGACATTTTTCTAGGTGTTATTTGCTATAGTAATTAACTTTTTTCTTCAATAAGATCTTTGGTAAATGCAATGGCAACACATTATTAAAAGCTGATTTTTTTTATCCTGACATGATAATAAAGATGATATTACAGAAATTTTGTGTGTGCATGTGTGAACATCGGAATATTAGTTATGACATATAAATTGGAAATATGTTTTTGTTTTAAAAATAATTTTTAAAAAAACAGGGCATGAAAAAAAATGTAACATAGGTATTTTTTCAACTTTTTTTTTTTTGTAAATGCTTCAATTATCAATTACACGATACTATATAATACACATATTAAAATTGCGATTAATGTGTTAAAAGCAGATAATGATTTTCAAACAATTAATATAAGAAAAAAAATTAAGTCGATTCCTACTTAGATCAAGTTGCGAGAATTTTGAATGCCAATCGGGACAACCCAAATGCGTGAATTTTCCACGCCTGTTGAGGTAACGCAATGCAGATAAGATATTTTTAATTTTCTTTATTCTGTTTTATTTTGATTCAAAAGTACTAAAAAAATTAATCTGAAAAATAGATTAATTAACAATGTTTGACTTAAATGCATCAAACCTCAGAAAATAATTGATAGAAAGCATGTTAAGCCTAACTTCATTAGAGTGGGAAAAAAACTGAAGTCTTACTCATTTGGTGGCTGGGATATGAAGAATCTTGGTGGGAATGTTAAGTTAGTTTTTAAATAAAATTTTTTATCAAATTAATGAATTATTATCTGAACAACAGTGTTAGTATCCAGTTTCATCTACTAAATGTTTAAAAAAATTACTTGTACTTGAGTGGATAAATAAAAAGTTTCATATTAACAATTGAAAATTTGAATAAGATATATATATTTAGGGGCAATATAAGCTAATAGTAGGAATTGAAAAAAAGCTTTATATATATAGCTTTATTTACAAACCACGTTCCTGATTCCTGAAAAAATATGCATGCAGATTAATTTCTTCGGTTTTATATATACGCAGACATACATATACATATATACACATATATGGGGAGAGTGTGAACCGATTGTTATAACTGAAAAATACAGTCAAATTGTGAAAAGTATTTTCTGTTAACAAATCACATCTCATCCTTTTATTAAATATTTGCTGTCTACGAGAGTTCACGGCTAATTTCAAAAATGTTTCAGATTCTTAAAGTATATAAAATATTTACTTTAAAAAATATTTTTTGTCTTTAAAAAGATACGGCTATGTTGTATTGACTCTCATTATTTTACTGATTGAACAATCATTAAATTAATGTAAATAATTGCAATGAATAATTGTTACCATAGAAGATGACTTACGCAGCCAACTATATAAAGAAAATAAGGAATTTATTTTTACTCGTACAACGAATCTAAAGGGATTTCTAATATAATTCATATTTTTATATTATTTCCAAATAATATTCATCTGCAAAAGAATTTTTGCGCTAGCGACCTGACTGAATATAAAAAAAATAAATTCACACAATCTTCTCTCGCTAATTCTCAGAAATATCTTATTTGTTAAATGCAATTTACAATGGATTATGCGGCATTAAAAGAAAATTAAAGATAGATTTGTGTAATTCACTGTGTGCAGTTATGTACATCAGTTATTCTTTCATGGGAAGTCCACCGCCTTTTTATTCTTTCTTGATATTTCTTTTATATTATGTCTTTTCGCTTCACTAATGACCAACACAGATGACAATTGACTGTGACCTAATTTCTTAACAAATTTCCATAAATGTTTTGATTTTTTGTCGTATTTTATAATGGGTTATTCTCCATTAAAAAATGTATAGAAATATGTGCTTTATTTACTCCATGAGGCTTTGTACTATTTTTCTTATTTGATAGGGCAGCCGACTCACTTTTATTATTTATTCTTATTTTTTCTAATTTATGTTATGAGACTTCATAATGTTCATTCCAAATAACTCTGTCTTGCGGCCTACTTTACTGAATAGAATTTTTCAGAAGTCTATTGATTTGTTCAACATAATTTTCAATTAAATATTTTCCATAAAAATGCAATATTTTTGCTTCATCCAATTGTTAAATATATTTAGTACTTTTGAAAATATTTGATCCATTTTATACATATCAGTAGAGGTTTTCCGTTTTATGAATGGTCATAGGCGATTTTTTCAAATAGAAAAATCAACTTTTTTTTCTTTCGATAAATCAACTTTTTGTAATATATTTTTCCAATTCTTTTTCTTAAATATGTGTTTGAGATTCGTTATCATTCAGAGATTTTAAAAAACGTTTTCATCGTTTTATTTTCCCATCTCTATACATGACATAGGAATCACACCTTTATTCCTTATTTTTATCTTTTTACAATATTTTGCAATGAAAGATAACTAAATATTTACTATTTCATTAAAATTTCGTTTACATTCTCACCCTTATTTTTGAGATTTTGAGAATAAATGCGAATCTACATTAAGTTTTAAATAAAAGGAATAACACTTAACGTATGAAAATATATTCCCGGAATAAACATATATGAGTATTATTATTAATAAATTAATCCATAAGATTTTAAAACTTTTAGGGTGAAATAGTAGTTAATCTAAAAAATAAATATAAAATAAAAATTTGACAATTTTCTTTTTTATAACGTATTTTCAGTTAAGAATTTTCGAATTGAGATAGCTTATGCAACTTATTTTTTTTAAAATAAGACACTGAACTTACATGCAGAATTTTATTTAACGGACCAGACTTTTCATCTTTGAATGAATTATTTTTTTTTCATTGAAAAGTGTAAATAAAAACGGGGAGATATTTTATCTGTATAAAATCCATAAATTAAAGTGAGTTTTTTTTAGAAATTATAAGATTTACATTCATTATATTAAATCATATATTTTTATAACGGAATAATTTATATATGAAAATTAAATATTTGTTTAATTTGCAATTTTTTTGTTTATGGAATTTCACATTCCTTGACGAATACAAACAGAAATGTAGAGATATTTATTTTAGAGATATTTTTGCAGAGAACATTGTAGAGATATTATTTTTATATTTTTCTTTGGTTTTTAATATTATTTTCAAAGTTAAAAAAAGCGCAGTTTTTATAGGTTATATTTTTTTAATCGAAATATTAATCTTATTTCACTGTTCAGTCTCATATCTACAACACGCGCTTCTGTGAATGTTAAACATAATGTTAAGTGACATTTTTTATATCCTTTTAATATTAAGTAATTTAATCCACAAATTTTAATGCTCGTGAAAGTAAATAAATGAATGAGTTAAAAATTATAATATTTTTAAGTTAATTTAATTAAAGTTAAATAATTATACTTTGTGTTTTAAATTCTAATTTTTTTAACTCATTGATCTCATTTTATCTCATATTATAGCATTTAAAAATTAATGCGTGCAACTGGCATTTAGATTACCTTCTTCTCTTCTTTCTAAAATTTGAGTTCATTAGAGGTGATTTAAGTTTATATATCCAGTTTGTTCACAGAAGCAAGAAAATTTCAGAAATACCCACATTTCAAGTAATTTGAAATTCTTTATTCTTAATAAACTTTAGCCTCACATTTTCATTTTTAAAAAACAGAGCTTGTTTGAATAAGGGTGTCAGACACGCAGGTCTCTTACCACCATTTCTACTAAAATAGTGAACATTTTTACTGATAGTGAAGATGAGTATTCGCACTAGCGATCTCCAGATCAAACTGTTTGACCTAGGGCGAACACATTTTATCCGCATATAATTTGGAACTGGGAATAAGCACCTCGGAATAAAATTATCAATAATTTTATTCAGAATTTTTATTAATTAAAATTACATAAAATTTTAACATTTATTCGCATTAAAAGTTGAAACTATCACAACACTATTTATACAGTGTATAATTTTATTTATACATTTGAATATATCACCGAAAAAATCCATTCTTTGAGAAAATTAAGATCTTGAAGTTTTTGTATCTTATTTTGTGGCATGCTAGTTATAGAACTTTCGCTTCAGCTATATGGTTTATTTGTAATTCAATAAATAAAATTTGGAAAATGATATGGCAAAAAAAATCGTATCATTGATAAAGAAAATTTTGAATTCCCATTTAATGTACCAAATATATTTCTACTGTGTTATTTTCGAATGAACTGTAAAATTTTAACATTTTATTAATGCTTAAAAAAGACTCTTTTCAGTCATGATGGATTAAAATATTTTTTTATTGGAGATAGACATAGGAAAAGTAATTTATTTATTTAATAAATTTGATCTCATTTATTAATTAAGTTTGTCATTTAATATTGAAAAAACAATTCAAGGCACATTATTTTAATTGAGATAAACAAAGGAATGTCATTCGTAAGAATTATGCATTTAAAAAAATTCGTTAAAATTAATATTTTGAAAGCGCATTTTAGAACACTGAAGTACATTGGAAATAAGCTGAAAGAATCTTTTTTTTTTCAAGAATTAAATCTATTGTATGTAATTTCGAAATATAATTTCACATTACGAGGGGACTAAAAATTTTGCGAAACATATTACAATTAAAAAAATAATAGGCGAACACTTTCAATTCATAAAAATTAGATTCGTATCATATTAAATGCAACATAATTTATTTCTAATTTAAATTATATGTAGTGTTTCATGAAATAATTAGAAATCCTCTAAAATACAATCATATTTTCTGTGCTTTCAATCTATGTTATTTCGATCGGCTGAAAGAAACATGGTCTTAGAAATCGAAAGACTGCGATAAGCATCAACTGTCACTCACAACATGACATCTGCTAATCAGCCTACCCCTGCTGCGCGGTAATAACCGCAAAAGGGGAAAGCAATCCTTTTGTCCAAACCCTGACACTTTTAAGATCAAACCTGTAATCCAGACGCGCCGCTTTCGGAAAGTATTGCATTCTGAATGTCGCCGACTGGAGGGTCAAAATGCTTAAATGAACGCAACCAGGAATACAGCATACCTACCGTCCACTGATAACGAGTGGCTTCTCCTTATCTCACATTTCCTTCTAGTGAATTATTATTTCTATTCTAGTGAATTATTATTTTCTGACATGTTTTCATACGGAATACGGAAACGGTCATGCATGTAGAATGACGATATTCATTATCTTTTAAATACCATTATTAGTTTTGATTTCATTTTCGTAATCTGAAATACGATTTATTTTATTTCTTTACTGTAAATGAATCCTGAGAATATCTTTTAAGAAGTAAATGGATTCGTCATATTACACATCATTTATAATTCTTTTATCAGATCTATAACGGAATTATACTGCGATAAGGGAATAAATAATTTTATTCCTCCGAGAATTTTCCTCAAGTTAATAAACATTAATGCAATAACTTTATGGCTAATGGAATTTCCAGACGAGGTTTGCAGGCATCAATGGTAATCAGATTAGGAAACATTTCTTCGGTAGAAAATCTTAATTAGACTGAACTGCTCATTTTTAATAAATTGCAATGAAACCCGTCATATTTCTTTGAAACATAAAATGTTTGAAATGTATGTAGAATCGCCGGTAAACTACAATTCAGATAAATTATTAGTCTTCATTTTAATTAATTATTAGTCTTCATTTCCTATCGTTATCATACAAAATATATTTTTTTATCAACGAAAAAGAAATTAACATTCTAAAAACAAAAAGGTTAAAAGGAAAACTGCTATGAATATTCCAATGCATCATGTTAGAACAAAATTTCTTAACGGTTAAGCACCACGTGCTCAGACAAGTTAAATTATATTCTTATTCATTTTGATTGTTTAATTGAATGAGTCCCTTTGGTATTGCAAATGATACAAAAAGAACTTTGCCTCGCATTTATTGTTTTTAAAAAATATCACATTCCCTATTTATTTCCTTTCATATAATAACGTACTCAAAATGTCATTTTTCTAGGTTTTATTGGCTGTAATTATTAACTTTTTTTAAAAAAAAAATTAGACCTTTTGTAAATGGATTTGCAACGCGTTATTAAAAGATGGTTATTTTAGATGCTCGTGCAGATAGTAAAATTTCAATTTTTAACGTATGGAATTTTGTTGATTCCAAAATCGACATCATTTTCTGACGTGATGATAACCGTAACTTTGGTGATGGACACTTTTATTCTAATAGAAGTAATTTCTAGATGTGTTTATACTTTTTATTCTATTTGTCTAAGAAATAACTATTTTTGTTTTGATTTAATATCCATTTTATATCTGCCTGAGTTTAGAAAAATATTTCAGATAGGTTTCCTAAATATAAATTGATTTATCACAATTGAAAAAGGCGTGAACACAACATTTTAAATGAATGAGTTTGAAATAAAATCTTTAGAAAGACACTCAAATACTAAAATCTTGAATAAATATTCGAAACTATAGAATTGCTTATCGGAAGTTGTATAGAAATAAAGAGTAGATCCATCTTCTGAGAAATACTCAGCAATCTTATAATAAATACTTAACACATTAAACAAATATTTATATTTCTGTGTAAATGTTTAAATATTTATATTAGTATTTATTTTAAAAAATTAGAAACTTTCACAATGTTAACTAATTCTAATGATATACATACTTAAGTCAGAATTTGAATTCAGTTAAGACTACAACTGCAACTTAAAAATTGACAAATTCTAAAGAGTTTAGAAATTTTTTTTTATTCATTAAGCTATCTGCATTTACATCTATTTTATTCTTTTCTATAGGTAAAAATTCTGGTACACCTATGCGTTTAAGTACTGAATTAATTAATGGTAAAAGTAAAAGAACACATTTTTCTGCTATTTTTTTCATTGAGTTGGAAAAAATTATTTAATGTCTTTTTTTTTTAAAAAAATTAATCTGTGTTGTAATCGCTAATTATCTTGCTTGAATTAGTCTCAGAAAAAAAAAACTCCTAAAATTTACATGAAAGAACACCAGGTTCTATATCAATTAAAATAGAGCTTTATTTACATTCAAAAAATAAACTTTATTTTAACGTACCTTCTATAAGTAGATGGAATTTTATTTTACTATGTCTGGATCATTATCTTGAACATTTCTTGAATATGTATTAATGTTTTATTTTTTTTTATTTTGTAATGTTCGGAAGCTCTTCTGTATATGTTTGATGAAAGTACTTAAAGTGTTCCTTAATTTCTTTTAAGGTAAATGTGGAGTAGAATCTTAATTTCAATTAAAAACATGTTCTAACATCAAGAATATAAATTTTATAACATGAAATTACAATTTAACAAACAGGCACCTTAGTTTTTTAATTAAATTATATTTAAAAAAATCTTTTATGTCTCCATTTTTGCTTTAAATGTGTATTTAGTTCCTGTAAGTAGACGTCTTTTGATCATGTATTAAATTAATGCTCATCTGAGACAGGTTTTGTAATTAATGATATGTTTATTGTTATAAAAATGTATTCACTTATTACACCCTAAATTTTATATGGCATTTCCTTTTTATGTGCTTGTTTATGTGTGTTTAATATGTGTCATTTTAGAAATTTATACCTTTGTATATGCAGGAATTCGATACAATTTTCATTTCTTTTTGGTAATATGATTTTCTATTTAATGTCACATAATTATCTTTTCTGTGTATATAGTTAGTAACTAACTGTGGAAATGTATTAAGATTATATATATTTTCGGCATGTATTAAGATTATATATATTTTCTATGATGAAATTATATACGTGAAATATCATTGGTTATCTGAAAAAGATAATTAAATTCTGTATGATACTAAGATAATATATTGAATGTATTAAGGCAATGAATCAAAAGCTTCTGGCAAGCTAAACACATCTATTCAGACATTTAACGTATTTCCATTACAATATATTAAATGATTTCAGCACAAAACTTTTAATTGGGCACCTCAATAGTGAGTTGATTCCAATTCATTTGCTAAACACGACCGAATTGTTTAACTCTGATTTCCACATCAACAGCGTTCATTCTTAAAATTTACCACACTGAACATTATGTGGTTTCTTCCTTTGTATGAATTCTATGGATAATGTCAGAAGTATTTGAAGTGCATGCATTCCTGAAAATCATTAAAATATCCCAGGAGAACGAGATACTGATGAATTGATTTAGCATGATTATTTTATGCACTTGAAATTTAAAGCGTCTCTTAATATAAAGGGCTGATTTTCCAAATGATTATCAGCTGTCATAGAAATATTAAATTGGAATTGTGAGATAAAGAGAATAAATTTTAACGTTTTTATCTAAGTTCGAGTGATTGCCGAATTTAGTGGAATGAGAAATTTATAATTAAATCGTTTGTTCATATTATTTCAATGATTTAATTTTAATACCTTTGGTAAAATTCGTATTAAACCAGGCATCAAGAGATTAGAAAAGAGGATGGACTAATTTTCATTAAAACTCCGTTACAGGTTCTCTGCATTTAATTAAAAGGGTTAATTGCTCATTTAGGATCAATAATATGGAGTTACTGTTGGATATTTTATCGATCATGTGAAAAGCAATTTTTGCTTGGTCGTATTTTTTATGTTGTCGTACCTTTCATCCATGAGCAATTAAGTTTTGCCAACTTATTGTTTAAACTTGAGTGAAGGTTTATATGCATCAATTATTAGCATTTATTTCAACTATTAGCATTTATTTTGAACACAATAAAACTTAGAAACAAATCGTTTCATTCATCTCAATGACTCAATATTATTTTCAAATTGTTAATTGATAAAGATAAAACGTAATTGTCATATACATGTCCTTTGGAATTACACGTGTATATATATATATATATATATATATATTTATTTATTTTCATTAAACAATAATAATATAAATAAAATATTGTCTATCATAAATTACTTGATTAACAAAGTAACAAAAATAGCAGAACAAATATTATTTATACTTTTCCTTTATATATCATCCAATTTCAGTTATTATACTCTTTGTAGACAAGACAATAAATATTTTTTCTACCATTCCTAATTTAATTAGAAATTTCAAACGATGGTTCAAAACATTTTTTTTTGCCACAACAACGCGCCGGTTACCAGTTAGTATATCAGAAAAGTATGGTTTTCTGGCTAAGGCGTTTGAAACCGTTAAGTCATAATATAACGATAATTTTATTTAAATCCCATTAAAATATTTATTGTTCTTGATGCCTGGAGTAATGGATTGTAGAAAATAATTGTACCATTTAATTTATTTAGAATGATCTGAATATTTCAATATTTGATTAATTATTTTCTTTTTCAGTCACTAATATGATTTAACAGGTGGCTATTGCTTTATTACAGCGATATACATTCAGGGCATTTGCAAAATTTTATTAATTTTGGCGGAATGTATCCATGAATTGGTACCTTATTTTAATATATGTGCTAGATATTTTGTCTGAAAAAAATATTACTATGTGGAATAAATAAGTAATTAAAAAATCAGTAATTAAAATTAATCAGTAATTAAAAAATTGCCAATATTAAGTCCCTTATCATTGTACAGCTGAATTATAAAGAAGAAGGGAGCTAGCCAGATTTATTTTGCTATTGATGATCCTAAGAGATGATTTGCTTAAATTTTCAAAGGAGTTTATACACACAAGAGTTTATAAAGCTTTTTTCAAATGACTCTCTTTTATAATTTCTGGATGATAGACTTGTTTTTAACTCTGCCTTATATAAAGAAACTTTAACTATATATAAAAGTAACAATTAAGCTTAAAATACTATAATTTGAGTCATGCAAAGTTAATTAGTTACCCTCATATAATCAGTTACTTTATAAGTTATGAACATATTTTTTTTAAAAAAACGGTATATATAATCATTTAAATTACTAATAAATTAATTCAAAAATGCTTTTTATCCTGTCAAAACATGATGTTAATTGGGGAATGATATTTGCGTCTTTAATAAAAAATGGTAGGCGAAAAATGGAAATTTTATAATGCACGAGCACCTCAATAAATCAGCTTTAACAAAACATAGCCAACACATGAAACTTCTGTAATGTCATCTTTATTATCATGTAAGAACGTGATGGTGTTCTTGGGATGAAGGTTTTGGCATTAGCAAAAATCCGTAGGTGAAAAAAAAATATGATCTGAACGAACATCTAAAAAAATCAGCTTTTAATAACGCGTTACCATCACAATTACAAAAGCTCTGATTTTTTTTAAAAAATAAGTTAATGACTACAGCGAATAAAACCTAGAAAAATGTCATTTTGAGCACGTGGTTATTTGAAATGAAATAAATAGGACATGGGATAATTTTTAAAACAATAAATGCGATACAAAGTTATTTTGATCGTTTGCAATATTAAAGTGACTCATTCAATGAAATAAGTAATATGAATAAAATATATAATCTAACGTGCACGATCACGTGGTGCTTGGCCGTTCAACAAATTATGTTCTGACATGACACATTGAAATGTACACAGTGGATTTCATTTTAATCTGTTTTTATTTTTAAATTTTTCAGAAAATTGTATATTCAGTTTCATCTGAATCACTTTATAATCATACTCAAATACTGACTTTTTAATAGAGCTACAAAAGCATGATAAATAATGATTCTCAATTTTAAAAAAATGTTCATTATATTTGATTTTATAAAACCGGATTAAATCCATTTCCCTAAATAAATTTTGTTGACACAAGTGCTGAATTTCTTTAAATCTGATTCAGTATATTAATTATATTTACAATAAAATCCTTTTATCAATATTTAAAAAGGTATTATTTAAGTCATCTAAATTATATTTATAGATTAATAATGTTTGGTCGAAAATTGTGAAACCCAACTTAAAACCTTACTGTGTAGCTTTAAAGAGAATGAAACAATATTTTTTATCAAATAAATATAAATAACTTTGAGTAAATTTGTTGTCTCAATGAATGGATAGTTCTGAAAATATCATGAATGTTAAATAGGAAAGAACATTTTTAATCAATTATGTTTGCATAAGTTGAGATATTTTCTCTTGTATAGACTGAATAATTCATTAAAAGGCTGGAAATCAAATATTTTATTACACTAGGGAGACTCATCTAATATTCATGAAAATAAAATAAAATGATAATTTAAAACCTATAAATAAATCAAAACCTATATATTTTAAAACCTATAAATAATTCAAAAAATCAATGTAGCATACCCCAGCATATTTACTCGTTATTTTAAGATGGAGATGCTATTTTAATGCTATGATAATAAGCAAGGTTATAGAGTTTTGGTAAGACTATTTATTAGATTGGTTATTGATTATATATTCGCGATTCTATAAACAAAAAAGCGAGATAATTAAGATATCAGAAATATATATGCTTCCAGATTTATTTCAAATCTTATTCGTTAAATAAAATACAAGGGCACAGTTATTTACAATATCGCATGTGGCAAATTACATTTTAAAATTGGGAAACTATTTTCTTTAAATATTTTTTGCTTCAAAACGAATAAAATTCTTCTGGATTTTAAAGGTTATTGAATCTGTATGTTTGATAAATGATGAAATATTAAAATGAAATCTGCTAAGCATATTGCAATATATCATGCCAGAACATCATTTCTTGAACGGCCAAGCACCGCGTGATCGTGAAAGTTAAATTACAGTTTTATTCATTTTAATTGCTTCATTGAATGAGTCACTTTAGTATTCCAAACTATCCAAAAAAATGTGTCTCTCATTTATTGTTAAAAAATATCGTATTTCCTATTTATTTCATTTCATATAATCACGCTCTCAACATGACACACCCACACCCACAC
>JAOUZG010048984.1:2639096-2654444 GCA_026289955.1 Argiope argentata
ATAATAATATTAAAAGTTATCATAAAAATTGGATTACAAGAAATGGACATCGATCCTTTTATTGTATTTATTTTTTCGAAAGTGGATATAGTTTTATAATGTATCTTAAGTTTATTTGATTGAATTCCAACGATTTTAAATACAGTACCTGTTAGGTCCCATTATTTTTTATTCTTATTAATATAAATACATATTTATATACATTTGCAGTTTTGCAATTCTATCAAGGCGCAGGAAACACTTAAAACCAGTTCTAAACTATTCCTTCTCAAATGTAATTAAGAAATTCAAGAAAACTCGAAACAATCTATAAATTAACAAACACTATATTTCGATATAAAAAATCAATTCATGCGATTTGTTTTAAAGGTAAAATAATAGTTTATGAACTTTAAAAGAAGAGTATTTTATTTCATGGACTATTACATTTTCTGTTTTAAAAACACATTTCGTAACGAATGCAGTCAATCAAATATTGACTTTATGATAAATTAATGTCAATTTAATCTTTAGTTACAGAAATTTCTTCCCCTGTTCATTTTTTTAAGAATGGGTGACTGTACTTACTCCACGAAAGCAAATTTATCAACCTATTGTTTAGAACTATGTCAACCAAACCGAACTCGTGCAGTGATTAATGGTCGTAGAACGCTACATTTTGATGTAAAAATATCCTCTCGGCACAAAGAAAGAAATAAATTTATCTAATATGGCGAATCCTTTGCCCGAGTAGATAAACATCCAATGTTGGATTTTTGGGCAAGTCGTTAAATTTCTTTACGCCAAGGCTTGGCCCCTGTGTCATCATTGATATTAATTATGAATAGTGTTCCTTTGTACTCTGAAAATAACTCCAGACAAAATAAATTTAAATAAATTTTGCAAAAATTTGTCAACTAGTTTTTTTTTTGTAATTTATGCAGTTTTGAAATAAAATGTCTTCTATATTTATCCATTTTTTTAAAATGCTAAATTGAAGGAAACAAATTCTGTCCCTGATTTCTGATATAAGAAATATGTATATGTATGCATTCATGTGTGCATATGAATTCATCTATGCGTATGCACATGTATGCAAATCTATGTATACAAATGCCTACGCTCATATATGTATACATATGTATGCAAATATATGCAAATCTATGTATACAAATGCCTACGCTCATATATGTATACATATGTATGCAAATATATGTATACAAATGTCTATATGCAAATATTTGTATAAAAATGCATTTGCACATATATGAATACACATGTATGGAAATATATGGGTACAAATGTCTATGCACATGTATGTATACAAATATATATGCAAATATTTGCATAAAAATGCCTATGCACATGTATTTAAATATATGTAAACAAATGTCTATGCACATGTATGTAAATATATGTACCCAAATGTGTAGACACACATATGTATAAATGTATAATTGTCTATGATCATATATGCAGGCGCATGTATGTAAATATATGTATACAACTGTCTATGCACATATATGTATACACATGTATGCAAATATATGCATACAAATGTTTATGCACATATATGTATACACATATATGCAAATATATGCATACAAATGTCTATGAACATATATGTATACAAATGTCTATGCCTATATATGTATACACATGTTTGATATATGTGTATAGTTTTTTTCAGATAAATAATAATTTATGTAGAACATATTCATCAGAAATGTTTAGATTTTATCTTATAAGAAGATATACAACATCCGAAGAAATCTGGACTCATCAGCAGTTTTGAAAACTTTAGTAAAAATCATTTACTTGTAAAAGGAAATATCATTTAAATAAAAATAGTTCAATATTATATGAAAATTGTTCTTCTTGTTTTATTTAGTAAACTATTCTTGAGATATTTATATTTTAATTATTTAAAATTCCATTTTTTATGATAAAGCCTATGTGAGTTATATAAATAGAAATGTTTTTTATTAAAGTGAGTGATTTAAGCCTATTCCATCCCAGCTTGATAAATGCACACCAATCAGCAAACGGAGTTTCACCTAAAATATTTAAACCGTTAATTATTCTAAAATATTATATACAAAATGCCATTAACTATCAGATTTTTGTTAAAGGATTACAAATTCAAATTTGTTTTATTTAAAAATCAAAGTATCAATAATATTGAATAAAAAGCTTATAAAACTAAATGACTATTTAAAGAATTCATGCATTTTTCAGACGTGCATTTATTGACCCAAACGAATTAAAACTTAATTATTAATGACATATCTATTTTTTAAAAGATAAATTAAAATCTGAATTTTATAAAGAACAAAAAGTTTTAATTTACTTAATACTTAGAAATATTGCATAAATTACCAAAAGAAATTATTTCGTATATATAATAATTAAAGGCTAATTATTTTATGTACTTATATTTAAAATATATATGCATTTGATTTCATACATAAACTGAAGAAAGGGTGTTAATTTTATTGTAAATTTCCTCTCTCTTACTTCAAATTTAAGTTCAAGTTTCATTATATAATTTAAATGTAAATATAGTAAAGGGAACAAGATATGACTAAGCTTCTAAAATAGAATGAAATATATGCCTTCCAAAATCTACGTCTTTAAAATATTTAACTGAAGAAGTTGTGGGCTTCTTTGGCAAAATATAGTGAAATAAAATATTCTGAACATCAAGTATTATCGAATTTTATATAGCTGAGAATTAAGTAATTGTAACATATTCTGAAAATACATAAAGTATTTTTGATACTTATGTGTTAAATATGTATATTATGTATAATATGTACTTATGTTTATAATTTAGAGGTACTTGTAAAATATTCTTAAATTACATGAAGTATTAAATTTAACATTTTAGCGTCCATTTAGCTAGCTGATACAATTCCCCATCAAAGAGGGCTAATTAAAACTAATTAATAAACTTTTTTAAACACAAAATTAATTATAAAACGTTACATTCGAAAAGTAGAAAAAATTAATTATTTTAAACTGCAAAATTAAGTAATCTGTAATCTTCAATAATCATATACACAATATGATTTACTAAATAAATGATAAATATTTAATCATAATTAAAAGCCTAACACGATTAAATATATTTTCCCAACAACATTTACCAAACAAATTTGGAATATGTCTTAGTTTTTAATAAGTAAATTCTCTTTCTTTGGGTGTAATTGTTGTTTTACTGAATATAATAAACTTATACTTTTCTACAAATATAAAATGAATAAATAAAATGATTCCCAAATTTTACATATCCTGAAGTAAGTTAGCAAACGATAAAATATAAAATAATTATTTTAATTAACAAACTAAAAGAAAAGCATGACCTATATTTTTCATTAGACTGACTTGTTTCCTAAAGGAAAAAAAAATCCTTAAAAAAATAAGGAAATTAGTAAAAATGCTTTAAAAATAATTAAATTGTAATCAGGCGTGAAGAACCTATATTATAGTAAAATTTTCTATTGTCAGCGATGTAGAATTTTCTGTACATTAGAGAAAAATCAATTTAAGATAAAATAAAGTAATGATAAATTCGGAGGATATCTTCCCACTCTTTACAAAAAACTTTCTGTCGATCTATAAAGTCATTTTAATTTATTAATCATGAAAAAACTACAGTTATTTATAGATATATATATTGAAATCATGTTTTAGTAAAGAAGTTATATATTAAAGTTCCAAACAATGTAATACAATGTACAAATTATAAAAAAATTAAAACTTCAGAAATTTATTTCGAACCAAGATATTTAAATATAAAAGAAAAATGCACTGAAATGCCTGTATAAAAATAATATAATATTAGATACTCACATTTATGAAAAATGAAATATCCTTTAATTTTTCAGTTCATTTCATTTCAGCTTTAAGTAAGTAGTAATTATTCTAATAAAAACACAAACCAACGTTGTGAAATTGCTTCATTTACACAAGAATCATGATTTACATATTTATTCCTTTATTTCCTTCTTTTACCATAAAGTTCAGATCATAAGCTAAGCATTTGCTTCCCAAAATATTTAATGATTTAAATGCACTGTTATGTTTTAAATTTATGATTTGTTTCTAAAAATAACTTTACATTTTAGAAATATTAGTTATTAAATATTTGTAATTAACTTTCCCTTGTTGACTTAAATAAGTTACGAAACCAAATACTCGAATTTTTATCTTATCTCTTCAAATAACATAATCTACGCTAAAATCCATAAATAGACTATCTTTAATTAAATGACGGTGGTTGAAAGTAGACTAAGTGTAGCTCTTCTTCGACTTTTACGATCCCAAAGTGTGATTTACGTTCGGACTTATTATCTGACGAGTAAGTTAAAAATAACTTTTACAGCTTTGCCACATTGCAGCTCGAAATCATTTCGATGGGTTTCCGTTTAACAAATTCTCTTAATTGTCCTTAAATTCTGAAAGATTTTGATCAATAATAATTTTTTTCATTGACTTATCGTATTAAAAAGCCTCGATTAACGTTTGCAGTTAACACAAAAAGTTATTTAATGTTTTTATATAGATTTAATTAGAGAATTTTTAAAACGAATTCTTGGCATGTGCATTTATGGAATAGCATAGTAATAGTAATGATGATTTTATTTTTTTTCAAGAATAATAATATGAAATTAATCACATATTCCAATTTCAATTTAAAATTTAATAGCAAATACCAAAATTACCGAAATAATTCCAAAATGAAACAAATGTATTTTTAAAAAAATATATCATTCAGTTTTCTTTTAAGATAATCACTGAGAAGATAATATTCTTTCTGCTTCACAAAAGCTTCCTACAGAACCTTGACCTTTATTTCCAGATTGAGTGTTTTGTATAAACCTTTTAATCCAACCTAAACGTAATAGATTTCTGAAGTGGAGTTCTTTTTTTTTCTTTTTGCTCATGATACGATGTCAAACGTAGATTGTATTGTTGTTGTTACTTATGGCACTTGCCATGGAAAAGCCCGCTGATACATCAGCAGATTTAAGCCGAAAGGAGCGTCTCATGTTTTTAAAGTAGCGCCAACTAGGGCCAAGAGTACGACTTTAACTACACACTCGTCACATTTGCTTGCACAGCCCCTTTTTACAGGGGGGCACAGTCACACAACTGACAGATAGTACACAGAAGAAGAACAATCATGCCCTAACCGGGACTCCATAACACGAGGAAGACGTGCTACCTCCCTGCTGGAAAGCCAGCTTATGTAGACTAGAAAAAGACAATGATAATAAAGACAGAAATCGCTCATGCAATTCCTGTTATCTTATTTTCTAAACATTAAATGCTTAAATGTGCGACCAGAATTTCTAAAGTTCAAAAAATATGAAAAATCGAGCGGATTTTTTTCTTGTTTTTTTTATATTCTTCAATACACTGTTTAAACTAATGCTGAACCGAACCTTTTAAATGAGTTTAAAATGAGGGTTTAAGGATATAAAACAAATCATCTTCAGTGATGTCCTCGCTTTAAAACGGGCTTTCTTCCATTTAAAATTGTTATCGTCTCTCCAAAGTAGAATCTGCATGGCCGAATGGGCGGATTTATTACTTAAAGGGTACATTAGTCGGATATATGGATGAAAAGCCTAAGTCGATAAATTTGGTATTCCAATAAGTTTAAAAGACAGAAGTATGCTAGCAGCTTGTATCAATATAAAGAAGTGTAATAAAAAATTATATTCTCTCACTATTCCACTATAAAGGCCGCATAAATGCTCAATTTTGTAATTTTTTACAGACTCAATTTGCCAAAGCTAGAATTTTTCATACAGTTAGGTATATAAATTAGTATTAGTGTTTGTCAAATGTGAAAGACATTTTTTAATATGAATTCAAAACAATTTATTAAAAGATTATTTTCATGAATTCCAGAAATATAAAAAAATAGAATTATGTTAAAAAATATTTTCTGAAACTTGAGCACAAAAAAGCATAAAATATAATTACTTTTCTTAAAGTAGAAATTTTATTCAAAATTAGCAAAAAGTTTTTTAATACACATGATTTTATGCTATAATATCAAACACTAACATTTTCAGTCTTAGATTTTAACTGTTTGTCTAGACTTTTGGGATAAAATAGTCAGTTGGGGACTTTTCTCTTTTAAATATGAGTAGTATATTAATAATAAGAAAAGGCAAGTAGAAAATATATTCATTTATATCATTTCCCAAAATAAATTTTGAGTTCAAATAAGTTATTTAAATTGCAATTTTAAACAAAAGGAAGAAAACAAAAAATAAAGGATTTCAGTAATTTAAAACATTTCCCACAATGCAAAAGTTTGAGAAAACTATTGAATTTTTATGACATTATTAGATTTAAAGACATGGTATAAATATTAATAATGGGACACGCTATTTCTTTTGGGAAACATAGATTGTGTTGTTTACAGTTAGAAAATACTTTGAGATTCCACAGTTTGAGGCTCAACTATGTTGGTAACTAGTAATACATTTATATTCTTTGTTTACTATTTATTCTTTACTAGCTAAACGCATTATTTAATAAGACTATCTAATATTTTATGCTTTTATAAAAAATGAAAAGAGAAATACATTTCTTATAAAGATACCAAAACATAGTTAAATTATGTTATTACAAAATTTGTAACTTTATATAAATATGTACAGTATGAGGAGGTCCAATTGTGTATTTATTCAATAACCTTACTCATCTAAAAGGAACCTTAAGGTACATATATAGGTCCCCTAAAATATTTAAAAGAAATTTTAATAAGTTTTCTCATGCAAAAAAGTTTATTAAATAAAAAGCGATATACAATATTACTACATTTATGAATAAATAGACATACGAAAACAAAAATTAAATAAATAATGAAAAAAATAATTAATTAAAAATTTAAAAAAAACAATTAAAATTCTAAAACAAATAACTTACAATTCTATTTTATATGATTTTTGATTTTTTTTCAAGTTCAACTGTACAATTTAAAAGAAAACAAAATTAGAGAAGAAGGAACACTTTTTAATTAAAAAAATATGTACAATCATTGTTAATTTGAATGATAACAACTCAGAAATATAACTAATTGAATAATATATAAACTTGTTTGATAAAAATCACATAAATAATTTCAATTTTTTAAAAATTAAAACTTTAATCTTTGCATGTAGTTACAAACTGCTTAATTTGGCACAGAATATAAACCACATTTTTATATGCTAAATCTTTTAAAAATCTTTAAATAATGAAATGTTTTAAAATATTTTAAAAATTACTTAAAAGAGTATCTTGATGGAATAAAAATTGAGAATAAACAATGCATTTCCTGACAAAAATAGTCTTCCATACCAAAAATAATCAAGGTCTTAGTAAACCCAACTTTCTAAAATGATAATGTTGCAAGCAGCTTATTTCTTAAGAAAATATTCTTCTGTTTTAAATATAAAACTTTTCTTTTTTAAAATCTTATACATTTTATGTAAAATATTAAATATGTTCCCAAGGTTAAATAAACATACGAATCCAACAATTTGCTCAAAAATCTTATTATCAATTTTTAGTGACAAAAAAAATTAAATACAGATTATATTAGCTTATGATTCGCGCTTTCCCATGAAGGTAATTTTGCTTTATTGACCAAAGTTAAATATCGAAACTTTTAAAATCGGGCTTATTAGTTAAATATAGAAAATTAATAATATGTAGAAAAATAATATTTTTTATGATATTTCAGGATTCTTTGATTTCAAAAAACAAGTCCAGCAAAAATGTTAAGCCGTATATTATACACTGAATCATAAAAATGCTTGGTAGTCAACTCCTAATTAAATGTACTCGGATTAAATTTGAATGACCACGTCACAACGTCAGCATTGACGGGACGAGTCCTAACGGCCATCAGCGACCATGGTACAATTTCCCCCATTGGATCCTTGGAGATAGAGAAATCTCCCCATTATCACCATTTCTGCTTTGATATCAAAACACTAGTCCAGCAAAAATATTAAGTCGTATATTATACACTGAGTCATAAAAATACTTGGTAGTCAACTCCGAATTAAATGTACTCGGATTAAATTTCAATGACCACGTTACAACGTCAGCATTGACGGGACGAGTCTTATCGGCCATTAACAACCACGGTACAATCTCTTCTATTGAATCCCAGGAGATACAGAACTCTCTTCATTACCACCCTTTCTGCTTTGATTTCAATCACGAGTCCATCAAAAATGTTAATCCGCATATTATACACTGAATTAAAAAAATACTCGCTTCTCAACTCCTAATTAAATGTATTCGGATTAAATTTGAATGACCACGTCACAACGTCAACATTGACGGGACGAGTCTTATCGGTCATCAACAAACACGATACAATCTCTTCTATTGGATTACAGGAGATAGAAGACTCTCCCCATTACCACCGTTTCTGTATCCATCTAGGTGACAAGCCCCAACCACGTTGCTGGAAGCTTCTAATTTTTATTTCTGAGGTTCCCCCTCAGTGGGAGATACTGAGTTGAATGTCATAAGCTAATAACTTCAACCCACCCGAAAGCACACGAAAAGACTTAAATGACCAGAAATCCAGGAAAATACCTCTGACAGGAAATGGGATTGAGTCTTAATAGTTATCACAGTACAACAAAGTAAGTCCCATCACCTATGAGAGGAGCCAAACTCCCATTTTTCGTATACCCATAGGAATGGTGAGGTCCAATCACCATGCCAAAATATTCTGATCTTCAATTACGAAGTGACCCCCGTGAGAAGACAGTAAATAGTCATATACTGAATCATAAAAAACGACGGTTAAATCTCTCCTATTGGATCACAGAAGATAGAGAAGACAGTAAGAGTCATATACTGAATCATAAAAAAACGACGGTTAAATCTCTCCTATTGGATCACAGAAGATAGAGAACTCTTCCCATAACCATCATTTCTGTTTCCAACAAGGTGGTAAGAACCAACCACCTTACTGGAAGCTTCTAATTCTCATTTCCGAGATGTACCCTCAGTGGGAGATATTGAGTAGAATGTCATAAGCTAATTACTTCAGCCCACCCGAAGGCACACGGAAAAACATGAATGACCTGGTAGCCATGACAGTAAATTTGGCAGGAAATGGGATTGAGTCCTAATAGTTACCACAGTACAACAAAGTAAGTCCCATCATCGATGGGAGGAGCCAAACTCCCACTTTTTCTTATACCCATAAGAATGGCAAGGTCTAACCACCAATACGAAAGATTCTGAACCTCAATTAAGAGGTGTCCCCCGTGAGATGACAATGAATAGTAAGTCATATACTGAATCTCCGACTCGACTGAAGGAAGGCACTCGGATAAACATGAATTACCAGACCGCCTTGATAGCAACACTAGCTGTGGTTGATTCCTAAGGGCCATCACTAGTCATAGCCCTTCCCTAAGGAAGTATGTCCTATGGTTGGAGGAGCTACACCCCCTTTTTTCCTGTATATGTTACCGAGAAAGACCGAAATTGGAGAATGTCGACTTTCACAGGTGAATGGCAACAAACACCAAATACAACGGTGAAAGATCGAATACTTCATTACATTCTTGAACATTCGGACCCTCACCGGTGTATGTCGACAATCAAAGATATACAGTGGTGGATATCGACAAGGGATGACCCTATGAAGAGACGACCGTCTGTTTCCAGCCAAATCTGTTGTTCTGCTTGTAATTTTAAAATTAATTTAAATAATTTAATTATTTAAAAAAATTCACCTCTCTTTCTGAAAGGAATGATTAAGAACTTAAAACAAACAGTACATTCAAAACGATGCCTTTTTTATAATCAATTTTTATGATAAAGATTTCATAATACTGTATTAATATTAGACGGAAACTACAAGAATATCTGCATAATTCACTTATTAGCAGTGTAATTGAGGAAACAAATTGATATAAATGCTATTCAAAATAAATTATTCGATAATTATTCAAAATTATCAAATAATTTAAAAGAATTTATAGAATATTAAATTATTAAGAATAATTTAAAAGAATTTTATTAATTTTGAAATACATTATTAAAAGAATTATTATTTTAATTACATTAATTTTATTAATTTTCATTAAAATTAATGAATTAATTAATTAAACTAAAAAATTTAAATAATTTTAAATAAATTTTAATTGATAACAAATAAGCATCATTTTGAATGCACTGTGTGTTTTAAGTTCTTAATCATTCCTTTCAGAAAGAGAGGCGAAAAATTTATCGCGACTCAATTACCGAAAAGAAAATATGAATAGTGAACATGTTCAACATTCACCATTAGTGCATGGTGCAGGTCGACATTGACCAGTGTAAGTCAGAAATAAGGGTATTTAGCAAATATTTCGGACATGCACCAAGCGGCTATGTGTTTGCTTACATTCATCGGTGAAAGTCGACATTCTTCAGAATTCGGTCTTTCTCGGTAACATATACTCAAGGGGGGCGAGAACCCTAAGCATACAGGAAGCTTCTCATCCTGAATTAAGAAGAACTCTCTGCATTAGACACTGAATAATAAATTAAAATTAGTATAATAAATTAAATATAGTATTTTTGAGGATATGAAATGTGTACAGAACATTTAGGTAACCTAACTTGAAGAAACAACCATCTTAATGACTAGTGAAGTTAATTTTCTTTTCAGTGAACCTTTTTTCATGTGGACCCCCCCCCCCCCCCCCCCTCAAAAAAATTACATTTTATTTATTCACACATTAAGATTGTGAAATTGATATTTAAAAATCTAATTGTATGAATAAGTTATATGAAAAAAATATTTCTTCTTTTCAAATTTTATAATTTCATTTCAGTTTGAAAATAGATTGAAGTCATCATAGCTTACTGTAGTAAAGTTTCACAGTCATATATATATGTGAACTAAATGGCAAGAAACGACTATGAAATAAAAAAGGCACGGGTGATCACTGAATTATTCGACCAAAAACTAAGATTAGAACTTTCTTTCCTTTCAACTTGGTTGAGTTTAGTAAGAAATGTTGAAAAAAAAAGTCGAAAGATTAATTTTTTAAACTGGAAGGGGAAAAACTACGAAGATAAGACTTTCAGAATCAAATAGGATTAATTTTTTTAAAGAAAAATCTCACAATTGTCTTTGAGTAAAAATAAAATTACAAAGGAATTTTAATTTAAACTCCAACTTTGTTATCGACACGATAATAGAAGTGCTAAAGTTTTTTAGCACATGCCTGATTACGTTTAAATGACTACATTTTAATGATTTTTAGACAGCTTATTACTTTAAAAAATACAGGTGTTTGGGGAAGTATATAGAAAATATTTTTATTTTACACTCTCAATATTTGAAAAAAAATTCTTACGAAACATTTTCAAATTTGTTCTTGTATCTTTTTTTTTTGGAAAGCTGTGTTTTTTTACTACATATTTTTTAAAAAAATTTGAGTCTTAATAGTTTTGTTTAATGTTAAATGATATTTTCCTTAACGTACTCCGTTAATTTTATGATTAATGAAAATGTTTAAAAGTCAGAAGAACTTCTTAAGAAATAACAAGGCTTTTGCAATGAAATTTTGGGAACACAAACCATTGAAATAAAGAATATTTCTACAAGTATACAAATCCCAATGTGCTTTAAACATTATCAAAATCTAAGAAAAAAACATAAACAAGACCGTATGGGCCAAACAAAATTAAATATCTGCATTACTTCAAATGAAATGACAGAATTTGATGAAGAAAAGAAAAAAGAAAGTTGTAATAAAAAAATTTATTGAAAGAGTGAACAAGGGGTTTTGCCAAATGTGAAGTACTCCAGAAAATTGAAACAAAGAAGCAATAATTTAATTTGAAAAAACCAACTATTTACAACTTGAAATCTTAGAAATGCATTAAAACTTCTAAAGGCAAAAATAATAAAACTCAAATCAGAAATTGCCAGTTATATTCTCAAATTACGATTTTTTACATGATGGAATTTTGTAGAATGCCATATTATTCTTATTTTTCATCAGTAGACACAACAGTTTTCTAATAGAAACAAATTCTAAGAATGTTCATATAATAAAAATATATTTCCAGCACCAAAATACAATGTTCAAACAATGCTGCAAAAATCAAGATGAATAAACATTATTATGGAAATGTGGCGAAACTAGTGATACATTACCCTCAGGAAAAGTTCCGAGCTAGAATTTTGATATTCTTTTTTATCTCACTTTCGTATTCGTTCAAGATTTAATATTCTTTTGCCCTGTGAAAAGGCGAGACTCATCGGTAAAGGTAAACCGAATTGTTTTTGCAGCGAGGAAAATATTGCTAGCCGTTCTGAGAGGAATTTTATGATTTGCAGTTTGTTTGCTGTCTTTCCGCTGGAATTTTTCAAAAAGAAAGAATTCAGGAGTAAAAACGAGAAATGTTAGAAATTCAGTTCACGTCTTCACACTGCTGAGTGAAAGAAAAACTTTAATTTTGTGAAAAAATACACGAATTTTTGGATGACAGGAATTCGATCGCTTACATTCGACCTGAAATGCTTCAAATATTTTGTTGTTTCGTTTAGTTTATGTGTAAGTATACCGCATTTTTAAAATTAAGGAAAAACGGTGCATTTCATATTTTATTTTTAATATTATATTTTAAATTCCAAATTATTCCGTATTCAATAAATTGTTATCCTTTTTTCAATTTTATTTTTGCAATAATTACATAGGTTTTGGTGTAGAATAATCCTAAGGATTCCAAAATCAACATTAAAGTTCATTAAAAGAACTTAATAAATTTCACTTTTGTCTGGAAAAAAGGCATATTTAGAAGGTATCAACAAGTTTTAAATAGTAATTTTAATAATTTTTCCCAGCACCAAGATATAATGTTGAAAGAATGTTGCAAAAATCAAGATGTATAAACATTATTATGGAAATGTACTAAAACTAGTGATACATTTATGTATTCAGTGTTTGACATCCATTCCATGGTTTTCGTATTCCCTTGAATCCCGGCTGAAATAATGCACATTATGGATGTATCAGCATGTCTCAAGCAGTACTTTTAATAATCGTATTCTGTTCAAACAGTAATTTTAATAATCTTATTCTGTTCAAACAATAATTTTAATAATCGTATTCTGTTCAAACAGTAATTTTAATAATCTTATTCTGTTCAAACAATAATTTTAATAATCGTATTCTGTTCAAACAATAATTTTAATAATCATATTCTGTTCAAACAGCACGTTTAATAATCATATTCTGTTCAAACAGTACTTTTAATAATCATATTTGGTTCAAACAGTACTTTTAATAATCGTATTCGGTTCAAACAGTACTTTTAATAATTGTATTCTGTTCAAACAGTACATTTAATAATTTTATTCTGTTCAAACAGTACTTTTAATAATCGTTTATCATCCATGCTACGATCTTTGCCATCCCTTGTATCCCGTCTGAAAAAAAGTATTTTATGTAGGTGTCAACATGTTTCAAACAGTACTTCTAATAATCGTATTCAGTGTTTGCCATCCATGTTACAATCTTCCCCTTCCCTTGAATCCCGGCTGAAATAAGGAATATGATGAAGGATTCAGCATGTTTCAAACAGTACTTCTAATAATTGTATTCAGTGTTTATTATTTTTGCTACGGTCTTCACCTTTTCTTGAATCTCTATATAAGAAAGGCAAATTATGAAACTATCATCGTGTTTTAAACAATAATTTTAATTATTGTATCCAACGTTTGTCCTCCGTGCTATGACCTTCGGCTTATTATGAATCCCGATAGAAAAAGTAAACATACGAAGCAAGCATGCTTTAAATAGTATTTTTAATTACCGTTTGCATAAAAAAGGTTAATGAAATGAACGGAAACATCACATTTAGAGTCTTAAAATACCCTTGAGTAAAAAATAGTATAGAATTAGTTCAGCATCTATAAATAGTATAAAAATGAAAGGAATGGTTGAACTTAAATTAAAAGCATAGCAAGATGTTAATTCAATTAAATTTTCTTTCAATTATAATAATAATTTATTAATAGTTATATTCTCATACCTTTTTTATTCTAAGGAATTAATATATGTTTTACAATATAATTTCGAGGCGTCATGGCATAGGAATAACGCGTCTTACTATGAATCGCAGCTTCCCGGGTTCCAGTCCTGGTCCCGGCAGGGTTGTTTTTCTGTATTCTATCTGTAAGGAGTGTGAAAGTGCCCTCCTACCCTGTAAAAAAGGACTGGGCAAGTCATGCCCTAAATCAAGGAGAAGAAGGTTGGATATTAAAGATGGTTTTATTCCATCTCGAGAAGCTCAAATGCATGAACAGGCATTACGACACAAAAGTAGAAGGTAAAAAGGCATGAAATAATTTATTCCTTGTCTTATGTACCATGTGATTCTAAAAATTTTCTAACACATGTCAAATTTTGACTGGGAATCTCAAGTGTTTTGACATGTGACAAGGCATTCGACATGTTACATTGACAAGGAAACGCAGGTGTCTTTAAGAAGAATCTGCTTACATCAGCAATCACTCAGCACAGATAACCAATAATGAAGGCGTGTTTTACAGATATTTATTTGATTTAATTAAATAGAAAAAGTCAAATGGAATCAGGAAATAAGAGAATATATATATACTCCAGTGTGCGAAAATTAAGCAATAATGAAAAGTTTAAGTAGATAGCCATGAAACTGCAAAAAAAGAGATCTTGCGATCAGCACAATGAACACGTAATTCAGGAGAAAGGCCATGTGCCTGCAGGAATGAAACGTCACAGGTGACGTGAGCGTACGCAAAACGCGTGCGTATGGCTCGCGCAACTCAAGATTACGATAAAAGGAAAACCAAAGACGCAATTAAACACATTTCCTGCAAATGCTAGTGAGATCTTTCGTGCAATATGGCTCACAGAAATCATCTGGATGATTTCACACATGGAGGAATGATGGGGAAGTCTAAGGAGGGGCGTAGTGTGACTGAAGAGTTCGGAATCAACAAAAGTGTCGTTTCGCGCACTTGGAAAGCTTTCCAAACTACAGATACAGCCGTTAAACGTTTAGTGGGGGCCACCCCTGGAAAACAACTGCAGTGGATGACTAATATACCGTCCTGCAGGCGAAAAGAACCCGGAACCAGTCAGGAAGCGCTATTGCTCAGCAGCTGTGTAAAGCAAAGAAGTTTCGCTGTTTACTGTGTCTAGATGCCTTTAGAGATTGTTAAGGCGGTAAGGAAGTTGTCGACTGGGAAGGCATTATGCTGAGCAGGAGAAAGGAGCTCTGCGTTAATAACGAACTACTTTTGTTCGTTTCGTTATATATATATATATATATATATATGTATGT